>BSBM01000787.1:0-600000 GCA_027924585.1 Larix kaempferi | reverse complement strand
TCCCAAAACTGTCTTTCCCAAAAAGTATTCAACTGAACTACGCTCAACTTTGCAGTTCCAAAACTATTTTTTCAAAAAGTGCCTTACTTGGTCTAGGCCCAACATGCCCCTAACACTTACATGTGGCTCATCCCCGAGCCACTTTCAACTTCTAGTTCTCCTAGCTGCTCGTCCTCCTACGGAGCTAACTTGGCAGTGAATTCTTGATAGGTTGCGCTCAGCTTAGCAACCACATCCTTGGCATCTTATTCAATAGATTTGATGGTGTCTAACACATCCGGTTCTATTTCATCCTTAGTTTTCTCTTTGACTGAATCATGCGCATCACAGAGCTCTGTCCGTTTTTGTTGAATATTCTGTGATAGCTCGTGGGCTTCCTCCATTTTTCAGACTCTTGATAATGCCCGTGAGTCCAAATACAACAGTATTTATAGCCGCAGCTGGGCTCAGCCACGCCCTGCAACGACTAGAGAAGCATCAAATGTTATGACTGTTGGCCAAATCCGACAACGATTTCGGTCCTTTCCTTCATTAATTTCTTTAGAACGGCTATTTCTACGTGTTGATGCCTCGATTGTGCAGGTTAGATGCAAAAGGTGCTAGAATGTTCCAAGACACTCAACAGAGGAAAAAAATCCAAGTTGAAAGGCTTCGAAAGACCCTGCGCAAGGGCAGTTCTATCCCCAACCTGTTTGATGTGGTGATCCCCCACAGATATTAGGCCTCCCTTGGCATTCTAATAGTTCATGAGTTGATCTATTAGATCAGTTTTCATGCCAAGGAAAACCAAGGTGTGGATATGGTGATGCTAAGCTAAGCTAACCTATTTTAGAAAAGGAAAACTAATCTAAGTTAGTCCTATTCTAAAATGAAAGCTTGTTTATGTGTAGATTAACCTTGAGTTGTGATGAATAAGTAAATTACAACCTTTCACATAAATGCTTTTAGTTGTTTCACTTATTAACTTAAATCACAATCCATTAATGAAAATTAAAAGACAATAATTCAAGTACTTAAGCCTGTTCAAAATAAATCTGTAACCACTTTGCTAATTGAAAAATTAACAATGATTATTGTGCTATGAATCACTTGCATAAATCGATAAAGAAAGTATTTAAATTGAATAAACTCAATAAAACACTTTTCAGCATAAATCAATCATACAGGGAAACCAATATAATAGATCCATACACTTAAACATATGCAAAAGATATCATGCACTGTAGATGACAATATGAAGTACACAATCAGTAATTCTCAAATAAACTTGAAGAATAACAAGAGATAGATCAAAAGATGACTTTACTGTATTAAAAGAGGTCCTGTACATAAATTACAAAAGGCTTTGCTAAACAGAGTATCTCCAATCCAGTCTCCTACTGATTTGCAACTCCAAAATTACCAACCCCTAACTATGAGAGGTCTTCCTTCTTAAATAGGAAATTAGAGTAGAATAGAAAAATAAAGATTCCCCAAAAATAGGGATTACAAAATCAGATCAAACTATAGATCCAAGAAATCTTACCATTTCTCATATATGCCTAGCAACTCATCTATATTTGAGAAACTGCAAGATTCTAAAGTTACCTGAACATTGCACACATTATTCTCCATGTCATGCTTCGCCAGCTTGTGCCAAGTGCGAAGATACATATGAATCTTGCCTTCCATGACGACCGATTCTCTAACCAAATGATCCACATCTTGAATGCTGACTTGTTCAAGATCCCAAATCCTCTGTGTGAACTCCTCACGCCTGCTCCCGAGCTCTTAAAGTCTGCATTTTGGCGGCAAAGCTTCTAGGATAGGGGTCATTAATGGTAAGGCTAGAACATGCATAATGTTGTCAACTACATACCATCGCCTGGTGCAGATATCTTTTGATTTATTGATAGTCTCTTCAGCTATTTCATTATAATCAAGCCAAGTATTTAGAGAGGCTTTGAACTTCTTAATCTGGAAACTGCTGAGGATTGGGATATCTTTTGGTGCATTCTTAACATACCCCTGCCATTCACCGATTTCCTCCTGAGCCTTAAAAGCTCGGAGTCTCTTCTCCTTTTGTTCTTCAAGGGTGGAGGACATCTTGGAAAAATTAATGAAATTTTCCCTGATTTCATCCAAAGCAATGTATACTTTCTCCAAAAGCTTATGATGATCCTGATTCACCTTGAGGGCCAGATTCTTAAAATCACAGGGTGTAAACTTGAGAAAAATTGAAGAGGCTGCACTTGCAGTTGCATCCTCAAGCTGCCTTTCCAAAGAAGCTATTTTTTCAACCTCAATGGAATACTGAGATTGTGAGAGACCGAGTTCAGTGAGAAGAGTAGCATTCTTTTGCTCTAGGTCTTGCAACTTACTTGCCCAAGCTTTCCTGAGATCAGCCATATAAGTAGAATGTTGTTTTTTAGCTTCATCCAATTCCTCTTTCAGGTTTTTTGATCTCTTCATCCCTGAGGTCAACTTCCTTATCCAAAGCCTGGACCAAATCCCAATTAGCACTGGCAAAGGCTCCTAAGTCTGCTGCTGCTTCAATTGCTTCAATTCTTGGATTATTGGTCCTGGGAGCCCATATTACTTGAATTGGTTTAGGTGCTTCCAAACCACCTTGACCTTGACCCCTTTTCCTGGTCCTTTTCATGACTGCCTTATCATCCTTGCTATAGAAGTAATTCCCAAGGGGAACTACATCTTCATATGTGTATTCAACCATTGACTGTGTGGAAGTAGAAGTGACACTAACTGTTGAGATTAGTGAAGGTGTTTGGGTAATAACAGGGGTAGGAATAGGTATGGTGACTTGAGTAGTAACTGGAGATGTAGTGATAGCTTGAGGAACTGACAAAACTCTATCTGGGGAAGGAATTGAAACAAAGGCTTCAGATAATGGAACCTGAGTGTCATCATTAGCCTCTGGAAGTGGAAGTTGACTATGAACTTTGGTGGGTGAAGATGGTGGGGAAATCCTAGAAGATTCATCAGTAGTGGATGTTGATAAATTAACTATGGGTGATTGCAGAGGGGGGTCAACCGAAAGCTGGAATTATGCAGCAATAGACAATGGAATTGAAAAGGGACTGAGTGTTCAGGCGATGGGATAGTAGTGTCATTGAGGGTGTTGAACAAGTGTGATAAGGGAAATGGAAGTGTTCCCCCTAAAGGCATAGTAGAGGCTGTTAAATTTTTAGAATTTAGTTCAATATGATCTAGGATCTTACCTGAGAGAACAACATGTACAGCAAATCTACAGCATATCAATCATGGACACAATAATGCAAGCACACAAGAGACACAGATTTTACTTGGGGAAACCATAAAGGTGAAAAACCCCAATAACTTCCTCAAAGATAGATAGAGAAATGATACAACTAGAATACAAGAGATAGTCTTCTCCTAGTAGCAAAGCCTCCTCCTCCACAAGTGCGCCACTCTCCCAAGTGTGAGTGAGAGAATAGAATGTGTAAAATGAGAGAGACACACTCTCTATTTATACACTAACTTGACTTGACCTCTACTCAACTAGGTCGGCCTCAACTTAACCACTTAACATAATGCTGACTAGGCCGACTCCCACTAGGGTGGTCTAATAACCCTTTGACCCACATGACTTATACAGGGCCGACCCCGACAAGGTGGTCTAATAACCCATCAAGTATAAGTTACGACACTTATAATATAAATGACAACACTTCCGTATAGAGGAATAATAACATCTCTATAGGAGTACAATATACATATATGTGAAATACATTCTGAAGTTACATATACATCAACACTCCCTCTTAACTAGGAAGGTATTTCTCGACACAGGTCTTCTAGCACAAGTCATATTCTCTGGATCATCGTCACTGCTGCTGCTATCTCAATCAATCTCCGAATCTACTCGTCATAGGAATTTCTACAGAGCCAGTCCTTTTTCATACTGGATGTAGGCCCACCACCTGTAGGTCTTCGTCATCACTGGCCATACTGTGGAAATATTAGGACTTATTACGTGCATCACAAAACCTTAAAAGAGTCTCTTAACTAGCAAGAACCCTAAAGAGCATCTGAGGCCTTTTTCATCCTGTCCAGATCTCTAGGACTTATTACATGTGACCCCACCACACAACCTCGAAAGATAATCCCAGGACTGATTACGAGCACAAGGCTCAACCTATCGGATCTCCCAGGGCACAAATTACATGTGGTCACCACAAAACCTCGAAATTGCATCCCAAGACTGATTACGAGCACAAGGCTCAACCTATCGGATCTCCCAGGGCACAAATTACATGTGGTCATGGAAAAACCTCGAAAGAGCATCCCAGGACTGATTACGAGCACATGGCTCAACCTATCGGATCTCCCAGGGCACAAATTACATGCCATAGGACAAAACCTCGAAAGAGCATCTGCCAGATATCCCAGGGCACAAATTACATGGCATTGGAAAAACCTCGAAAGACTATCTGCAGATCTCCTAGGGCACAAATTATATGTCCTCCCAAGCAAAACCTCGAAAGAGCATTTTCCAGATATCCCAGGGTACAAATTACATGCCATAGGCAAAACCTCGAAAGACTATCTGCAAATCTCTCAGGGCACAAATTACATGCTTATCTGCACAACCTGTTCCACGGCCACAGAGTATCAACCTGATACTCACTATACATCATCCTGATGTACACATGATCATCCTGATCATCATCACTACAACATCCTACTGCATGTCATCTGGAACAACATCCTGAAGCTCGTCATCCATGATCATCCTAATCATACAATGCATCTACCTGATGCATACCAAGTATCCACCTGATACAAATACAAATACATGATCCACCTGATCATCCTTGATACATATCAACATACATGATCTACCTGATCATACAATGTATCCACCTGATACATATACAGATACATGGTCCAAGCATCCAACATGATGCATGCACAGAGCAGTAACTGGAGCATCGTCCTAATGCTCATCATTCATGATCCTCTTGATCATCATAGCACCGTCCTCTTCAGATCATCTCATCGTCCATGAAGCACAGCCCAGATGCACATCATCCAGCACTTACACCACCGACATGGGAGAACACATCTACTGCCATTTGGGGAAGGCTCCAACCCTTACTTTTTCACCATGGGAGAACACATCTACCACCATGTGAAAAATGGCTCAGCAATTACATCACGACCAAGGGAGAACACATCAACCATGTCAAAAAAATATCATGTGCATCTGCATCTTCCGGACTCATCACTTCCCTTTGGAATGAACCTTGATCTGAATTGCATCAAGCCTATCTCGGAAGTACTGCACTCTGGCCAACGGCTTGGTCAATACATCTGCAACCTGCTCATCCATGGAAACATACTCTGATTCGGCTGTACTCAGTGCTACACAAGATTAATTCCTGCTAAACCAAGAGATCACACCTAATCCCATACTGAAGCAGCACCCAAATATGCTCTTCCTATCTGCAGCACTGCCTGCCCAATCTAAATCAATATAACCCTGCAGGTTAAACTTTTGATTTTCATCATACTTGAGCCCATAATCAACCGTACCCTTTAGGTACCTCAGAATATGCTTTATAGAAACCAGGTGAACATCTTTCGGATCCGTTAGGAACTAGCAGCCTCATTGTGTTCACCGCAAAGCAAATATCTGGTCTCGTGTTCGTCAGGTGCATCAAGGACCCAATCATTTGACGATGCATAGTGATATCAACCGGCTCAGATGAAGCATCACACAGAAGCTTCAGGTTCGATGCCATAGGTCTGGCCATATCCTTGCAGTCCATCATCCCGAACCTCTTCAGGATCTCTACTGCATACTTCCCTTGTCCAAGGAAGATTCCATCTGCACTTTGCCACACCTCCATGCCAAAAAAAAAAAAGTGCATCATCCCCAAGTTCTTCATCTTGAACTCAGCAGCAAGCTTCCGTTGCATGTCGGCAATCAATCTATCCTCACTTGTTATAAACAAGTCATCCACATACACTTCTTCTTCAACTACACCATTCAAGAAGGCTGTCTTGAAATCCATATGGTGTATCTTTCACTTCATCACTACAGCCAGAGCAAGTACTGATCTAATGGAAGTGTATCTGGCTACAGGAGCAAAAGTCTCTATGCTACCACCTGCAGCATGCTTGATCTGTAGATCCTCTTGGAAGTCACTACAGACTCCCCTGCAGGTCTTGGGACTGCATCCCAAACATCTTCATGATCAACTGGTACTCCTCGATCATGGCATTCTTCCCAGATCCTGGGAACTTCAATGTCTTCAATATTTTCAATAGATAACTTTGTTGCTGAACAAATGTTGTAGTCCTTCTTTTGTAGGTGATGGTATACGATCTTTCCTACACAACAAGTTAAATTGCATGATTAGAAAACATCTTATAGTTTTCAGAACAAATTCTTACACATAAAGAAATATGTCATATAGTCATGCAATTATTTTAGCCAATGCTTCAATACAACATTTATCCATATTCCGTAACTTTCTAGATGCCTTCCAATCTATACCAGAACATTGTTAAGAGTGTGCACAACTCCTAACATGTCAGCAAAGAGGTTTCATTTTAGATAAGTAGCAATGGAATGTTGTACAGTGCCATATGCCACTTACCCATGTATATTAGTAGTATACTGTTCATCCATGCAACTATTATAATATCCATAATACACAACCTAATTCTAGGAACATAAGCATATACATCATTGAATAACATTGTGTAATAAATGACAATTCAAATACTTATCTTTTTTTGGTTGCTGGGTGGATTCCCTTTGAATCTTTGCAACTCCATTCTGATGTGGATTGTGAGAAGTAGTCAACTCCCTCCGAATATCTACATCCTTGCAGAAACTGCTGAAGTGTGCTCCTTTGCTTTCTTGCAGGAACAACTGGAGTGTGCTCCCTCTTGATCTTTGCTTCCTGGATTACCTATCCTTGAACTTACATCCATCCTTAATCACTATGCATGCTTATTAGTATCATCATTGTGTTATCCTTGAGGTCTCATACATAATCACACATTTATTAGTATAATCTTAATACTATCAAAAACACAATAATCTTAAACATGTATAGTCATAATCATTCACAGATAATAAACATTAGTATTCAAGGTTTCAGGGAAGTCTTCTTTTACTCATGCATATTCTTATTTGATCATAGGACTCTTCTGATTAGTTAAATCATCAATGCATAACCCCGTGATTACTCAAACCTATACCTTCATGATTCTTCTGGTTAGTCATATCATCAATTATGGTAAGAAACATAATATGCATACAGCCATGACTATTCAAACCTATGACTTCATGAATAATCATTATCAACAACACAACAGTATAAGATCCTAACACAAGGTAGGATTCTATCTTGATATAGGAAAAACATACCTGGATTAGCATGCTAGCTAGTTATGTCTAACATACTCACATGATGTCTTATTGTTCATCTTCAATGACTTGTGCTAGTAACCTGTATATCTCATAGATTAACCATTATAAAACCAAGTTATACATACCTCGTAAATGGATCTTCTATGAGATCCATGACAATGGATGAATCTTTGTCCTCATGTCATCATGATCATATGTTCTTGAACCAGAACATGATTTGTCTTTCTTGGTGTACCTTTCATGTTAGCAGACAACATAAACCTCATACAACACCATAATGCATTAGTACAATCATAAGTGTCAACACCCTAATCAATGAATATCTTCTATCGTGCATTCATAATTTTATTAAGGTAATACGACAAGTCTAAAATCAAAATTGTACTAACCGTAATAACGTGAAGACAAACATACCATAAACTTAATCATGAACAAATCTCGAAACATACCTCAATGAGTCATACATGTCGAGATCGCTTGTAATCTTCTTATGTAAGGCCTTAGCCTCATCTCCCTCTGAAACAGGAACTTCTTCACTTATGCAGCTGACCAATCCATCTTCTTCTATGATTAACCCAATCCACTTGATTTGCAAGAACTGGACCTGAAGCTGGATTATGGTTTGTCAAAGAAACCCAAAAAATTCAAACTTTGACTTTCAAACTTCTGAAAGGATAGAAATATGTGCCTTGATGAGCTGATTAAGTTGGTATATTCAAAATTTGAAAATTGCAAAGTTTCACCCCTCGAAATTGCCTTTTAGCTTTCCGGATTCACTAGGAGGACCCTGAATTAGGGTTTGAGTTTCCCAGAGCTTCACCAAACCAAAATATTTGATTCAAATCTCTAAGCTTCGATTTTTCTAAGGAGCTTCCAGCCGTGGTCACAGAATTCCAAAATTCCAATTTTTGCAGAAGCCCTAATTTTCCATCTTTCCGATCAAATTCTCGAACTGGGGTTTGATCAAGCCTGACCTTTTGCCCAGCCAAAAAATCTGATCTTGGTCTCTAAATTTTGATTTTGATGAGTAGCATCCATCCATGGTCTCCAATTACAAAAATTCCAACTTTCTCCGAAGCCCTGAATTCCGGAAGCCATGAATGAAAGTGCTAAAAAATAATTATGTTTTGACATAAATATGTACCTGATTGTTTCTGGTGTAACTCCAAACTTTTCAATCCACGCGGTCTGAAATTTTTTTTTGAGATATCCTGACCTATTATCTTTCCATCCCAATAGGTCTGACCTCAATTGGATTCTCTGAGAGAGAGATATGTCAAGTGTCGCAACATGACTTGTTTATGGGATAATACAGGAGAGCGAACTTGTACAGCATACCACATGTCCCTGGTTCAATTTCGGTTTCTGAAAACATTTTTTGAGATAGCCCGACCTGCTATCTTTCCATCTCGATAGGTCTAACCTCAATTGGACTCTCTGAGAGAGAGTTATGCCAAGTGTCGCAACGTGACCTGTTTATGGGATAATGCAAGAGAGCGAACTTGTACGGAATTCCACGTGTCACTAGTTCAACTTAGGCCTCTGAAAAACTTTTTTGAGATAGTATAGTCTATGTACTACCTGTCACTTTTTACAAAATTTCATTTGGAGCTTCCTAGCCTACGTTATGACCTTTTTCCCAAGGTCACCTGATTTTGACTCAGATCTACAAGAGGAAGAAACCCTATATTGTACAGATCATAAATCACAAAGTACAATGAATTAGAGGTTGTCCTTTGGAAACAAGGTACATGGGGATTTGATATTCGACCTGTAAAGGTTTTAGATCCGAAAACTTCGCCAAAATGGATTTATAGTGAAAGTGCTACGATGACGGGTTTTTGCTATATCAAGCCCTAGCATCGTAAGTGCAACAAGTGTCATACATGCCATATCATGCCTTCTTTCAGGCTAGCTCTGATACCATGTTAAATTTTCAGAATTTACTTCAATCTGATCTAGGATATTAACTAAGAGAACAACATGTACAACAAATCTACAACATATCAATCTTGGACACAATAATGCAAGCACACAAGAGACACAGATTTTGCTTGGGGAAAACCATAAAGGTGAAAAACCCCAATAACTTCCTCAGAGATAGATAGAGCAATGATACAACCAGAATACAAGAGATAGTCTTCTCCTAGCAGCAGAGCCTCCTCCTCCACAAGTGTGCCACTCTCCCAAGTGTGAGTGAGAGAATAGAATGTGTAAAATGAGAGAGACACACTCTCTATTTACACACTAACTTGACTTGACCTTTACTCAACTAGGTCGGCCTCAATTTAACCACTTAACATAATGCTGACTAGGCCGACCCCCACTAGGGTGGTCTAATAACCCTTTGACCCACATGACTTATACAGGGCTGACCCCAACAAGGTGGTCTAATAACGCATCAAGTATAAGTTACGACACTTACAATATAAATGACGACACTTCCATATAGAAGAATAATAACATCTCTATAGGAACAGAATATACATATATGTGAAATACATTCCGAAGTTACATATACATCAATAGAGGCTGGTTGGACAGATGGAAGCGTAAATGCTGATGATACAATGCCAGGAGCAGCATTAAATTCTAACACTGATTGCTCAGGGAAGGACTGATCCATATCAATACTATCCAACAATTCAGTGAAAGTCTTAGGATCTTCAGTGACTTCTTCTGTTACAGGTACCAGAGGAGGTTGGACCACTTCTTGATCACAGTCTATTATGTCAACTGTAGGAACCTGTGATGAAGAAGGCAGGACTTTCTTCCTCTTAGCAGGGCTAGCCTGAGTTATGACCAGATCATCATATTCTTGAGTTTCTTCAGTAGAGATTTGAACATTTGTTGCAATTGGTAGCTAAATGTTGACTGCAAGCTTTGGAGGTTCTAGCAATTGAGTCTTCAACATCGATGTCAACTGTACCATCTGGTGCTTGGATTCATGAGCTGACTATAGCATCATTTTAGCTTCTTCACTAGCTTTCTCTTGAGAGGGTTCCCCTAGAGGAGCTTTACCTTTGTTTCAATGAGAGGATGTAATCGTGAGAGGAGCATTGGTCTTCTGAGCCTCTTTCTCTTCTAAGTCCCTTTTTGCTTGTTCAATGAGATTTAGCTGCATGGCCCTGTAACTCAGAACTCTAACCTTAAGTTCATTCTGGTACTTCAAAATGTCCTGCTGTTCTTGTAAGTCTTTTGCCTTAGCTAGAACCTGTGAGAATGTGTCCACCCTTTGGTATATGAAGTCATCTAGAACTAACTCATGTGTATAATCTATTTTCATGTGTATTTTCTTGAGGTGTGCATTTAGGAACTTCTTGGGATCATGTTTCCTTTTCGGGGTAGTACCTAATCTTAAGGCAGGTATCTGGTCACCAAGAACTGCAACGCGAGTTGAAGTTGGCATAACCAACTGACCAAGATTGAGAGAAAACTTAGGCCAACCTTTCTTCCTGGGACCTGTGAGTTTCTTATACATGCCATCAGTGATAGTTTGAAAAGAAACTTCCTGTATTACCATCCTGTCCGGGACAATCCTGGGAAGTAGGTGCACTGTGTCACTTCCCCAAATCCCGATGTATGAAAAATACTCACCTACATACCAATCACCAATGGTGTTGATGAAAATCTTAGCATCTTCTAAGAATGCAGGTGGTTGTTGACTAAAGATCTTGAAATAGATGGTACCCATGAAGTGGTCACAAATTTCATATAACAAGGGTGCAAATTTCTCTTCCCACAGTGCCGAATGATAAATGTATACAGGAGGGTCTGAAGGGGTCCAATTCCAACCCAAGTTAGGGTATTGGAACTCTGAGCAAAAAACATCAAGGACATATGCAGATAGGAAAAAGGGTGGTTTCTTATGAGCTGGATCCTTTTGATATTCATGAATGGCATTCTTTAATTCAGCCGACAGGATAGAGGCCCATGGGAAAGACTCACCTATGACTAGCACATGATATGCTATAGGTGCCCATTCTTCTTTGAAAAGAGAACAATTTGGTAGACCAAAAAGCTTGCAGAGCATGGTTGCAAGTAAAGAGTAGGGTTCCTTAAACCAGACAATGGGGTAAAGGTTGTTAGCCTTAGGCACAAAGGTGTTCGGCTTAAGCATCCATGACCTAATCATCTCATTAAAGTTGAACTGGGTTTTGGATGACTTTATAAAATCGGGCGAGAGGGTTTGCACATGAGGTTTCAGAGAAAAAGCTCGGACAAATGCCTCCGGGTGAAAATGTGTTAATTGGCACCTCGTGCTATCGTTAAAACAATGGTATTTAACACTGGCATTCTCAATTATCCATTTTACAGCATCCGTGTAAGGTAGGATAGCACGACGCTCAGCAATAGCATGAATTTGGGAAGCCCTAATTCTCTCATACACTGGTCTATCATTCTCAATATGAGAAAGGTCGTCATTATAAAAAATGGCATATATTTTTGACCAATCCATCTGGTATGTCTCAGTGACTCGCTCACTAGTGTCGGAGAGCAAACCAAAATTAGGGTCTTTGGTCAAGGGATCTCTGAGTGATGTTTTAGAGCGTGTACCTCTTGACATGGCGAAAGAACTTGCAATTTCTGGTCAATAAGAAAATTAAATTCAAAATCAATCAAAAAATAGCAAAATTGCAGACTGGTAGTGTAAGGATGACAGTAAGCTTACCCGAAATAGCAAACAAATGGAAAAAACAGCACCTGATATGCAATCCACGGTAAAAACAATAGTGCGATGGAGTAATTCTTCAAAAGTAAAATGGTAAAAATAAAATAGGAAAAACCCTACTTATTGAATTCACCGGATTCAAGATAACCATGTGATTAGAACAAATGAACAGCCGATATTAACCAAAGTGGGATGCAGGGTCACGTGAAAGTTTTATTCACAAAATTTATTACAGGATCCCGAAAGCCGCAACCCAACGATTGCGGGTTGCAGGGTCGCGCAAATGGCAAAGGTGGAAAAGAATTCCCGAAAGCCGAAAGCCGCAATGATGGGTTTCGGGAATAATCACGATCGAAAAATGAGAAACGTGTTCCCGAAATCCGTAACCGACACTTGCGGGTTGCGGGTTTCGGGAATGATACACTCATAAACCGAAAACAACTTCCTGAAAGCCGCAACCCGACAGTTGCGGGTTGCGTGTTTCGGGTAGCGCAACAAAATAAATAAAAAGACAGAGCCCGAAAGCCGAAAGCCGCAATTGCGGGTTTTCAGGTTTCGGGTTTCGGGATGATAGTTTCCCAAGATTATTACAAGATGAACCTACAACCTGCAACCGTCGGGTTGCGGGTTTTGGGTTGGCCAAATTCCAAAATTGCAAAAAAAACACCCCCCAACCCGAAATTATCGGGTTGCGGGTTTCGGGTCTTCTAACTGTCGGGTTTCGGGTTGATTGAAGAAAAGGGTAAAATACTCAAAATATAAGGATTTTGACAAACCAGATAATTAGAGATCATCCAGAAAGAGGGAAACATGCAGGACAAAAGTATGGGTGAGAGATCTAAACAAGTGAAAACCCAAATTCTCATATTTACAGAGTACACTCACCAAAATACCTTTGTGTTTATTCGAAGATGGGGTTCCCATGCTTCGGCTAAGCATGGGATCTGTTGTGGCCACAACATTGCGTTAAGTTCCCAAGTGGTCATCGGCAAAATCACTGTATAATTGCTAGTTTTCTGATCGACATTGCAATGGCTAGTTTCTTGGAGTGTTGTGTCGAACTGCACGGTAGGTCATCACTACTCCAGCCCAGTTACTTCGTCATGTCGAGCTTCTTGGTTCTGAACTTTGCATCTTCTCTACTTCATTGGATCTGCACAGCTACCTTTTTGAGCTTCGAGCTGCACGCTGTTCTTCTTTTCTTTTCTTTTTAACCTTTTTTTTAAACTTTGTGGCTTTACACTATTGAGGGTTTTGTGAAGTAGGGCTATCCCTATAGGGTTTTAGCCTACTTTCATTCACTAATCCAAGTAAGGTATCGCCGGCTAATGTGGCTAACTGAACTGCGCCATTGTTAGTAACATGTACAACAGTATATGGACCAAGCCAATTCATCTTAAACTTTCCAGGAAATTTCATAAAATTGCTATCGTACAGGAGGAGTAGATCACCTACCTGAAAGGACTTGTTCTTGATATGGCGATCATGCCATGTTTTTTCTCTATCTTTTTTCACTTGCTGGTGGAATCTTGTTGTGAAGCGATCTTCCTCCAACCCAACCAAGTGTAGAATCCTTTCTTCTAGTGCCTCTTGATATTCCATGCCTGTAAATGCTGCTATTCTCAATCTGGGTACAATGTACTCCATAGGCATCACTGCTTCATGTCCATAGGCCAACCTAAAAGGTGTGTGGCCAGTCAAATTCTTGCAAGTGGTTCTGTACGCCCATAACACAGCTGGAATGCATAGATCCCTATCATCCCTATTCGTGTTGCATACCTTTGTCAGGGCATGCTCCAATACTTTGTCGAAAGCCTTAACAGTTCCATTTGCTTGTGGATGATATGGTGTACTTCTCCGATGATGAATGTGGAACTCTTCAGTTAAGACCTCAATAGTTATGTTCAGAAAATGAGTGCCTTGATCACTCATCAAAATCTTTAGGCAGTCAAACCTGGTAAGGATGTTCTCGAATATGAACTGCGCGGCAGTGACTACACTACAGTCCTTCACTGGATTCGCTTCTACCCATCTGGTGAGATAATCAGTTCCAGTGATAATATATCTTGCACTAGCCCTTTTTCCCAGTGGGTTAATGGGTCCCACGAAATCAATAGCCTATTTATCAAATGCCTGAAGTATCAATTACGGATTCAATGGCATTTCATCTCTTCGCGACGACTTTCATGTCCTTTGACAAACATCGCGGCTCTGGCAATGTGTAACATCCTGAATTTTCATAAAAATTCAAAACTTTTAAAAATAGCATTAAATGTGATGATTATAGTTGTGGAAATAATAATTGCTTGATTAAGATGACAATGATTAAGAAGTCATTGCATACCTAACATAATTAAATCACTGAGTTAAAAACATTTTAGATAACATCGACACATCATACTTCTAACAACATGCTTACTACAATAATTGCGCAAGTTAACTGAAACGTTAGAAATATGATGCAACGGGTACTTTTTGACAAGACACTGACGGTTTGTTTTCTTGATGTCTAAGGGTATCCTACGAGGTACACTGGAGTTTACTTAGCTGCAAAATCTAAGGCATTTGGAATTGTTTCTATGTGTAGGTAAGAAGTTCTACGACCAAATGTTTTTACGAGTACGTGTGTCTTTCAATTCAACGTCGATGTATTAATAAAATGCTAAGTCCCTCAATGCGAAACAAGCTGTTGGAGGTATGAATTACTTGGTTTAAAAACTAGCTTAAGTGTTGATTTGCAAACTCATCAATGTTTTCTAAAACGGTGTCATCTATTTAGTTCTTATGCTGCTAAGTTGTTATCATGACTATCGTCATTAATGTTGAGTGACTTTACGATTTTTTTAAGGTAGTTCTATTTGTATGTTGTAGATGTAGTATTCGTACCACTAATTCATCAATACATTGCACTATAAACTATTGTGTGATGTAATAATGTGATCATGGTTTTTATGCTAAATAATTAACGTTAGTTAGCTTGAGAATAAAAACACAAACCCTACCCTTTTCAATTATTTGCAATGTATATATAAAAAAATGTGAAGAATATATTGCTAGCATTATAATTTGTATAAAATAAATAATCCTATCTATCTATGATTTCCAATTACCAACTCTCGTCAAGGTTTGGCTATATACAAATGTATAAGCCTTACCTATGTAACTTATACACAAGCCAAGGGATGTGATATCAACAGTGTAACTTGACATAGCATAAACTCTACTATTATAAGGCGTGAATATAAGCTTTGAAACTATATCAACTATACAAATTGAATTTAACAAGTTATACGATGCATAAATGCTAACTTTGCTACCATACAAAATATATATATATTGATATTAACTTGGCATTGAATTTCGATTTGCTAAGATTTCTGAAACTTAATGCTTGGCATGCATTTCGACCTAGCGTTGATGGTGTCCTACTCCTGCATTAATGGATCAGACCAAACTTCGTAGTGGAAAGTGCTGTTGGCACTCCACGTAATACCAATCATGTGAACATGGTGGATTAAATGACTACGAATCTAACTCTGCGTGGTCTCCACATCTACTCTCCTTCCTGCTGGATATGGTAATGATCCTTAGTAAGCAAAGCTGGCTCTATCGTGATTGTGGTAATTTATGAAGCAATAAATGTTATGGTTTCCCAACCTCCAATGCATCTTGCTGGCAATCTCTTGCTCGTTGATTGTAATGGATCTGGATCGTTGATTTGCTAACCCTAGCATCTCATTGTAAATGTTTGATGGAGAGTTCTTCGTCCTTATGGTACGCTGGTGTTTCGAGTGATGAGGCCGACAGGCTACTGGAAAATAGGGTTTAGACCAGGTATCTTAGAGGTTTCGACCATGAGACCTGTAGGTGTTATCTTAATAGTTGCAGGTTCAGCCCTGGTGCCTTGGTGATACGATAAAGTTTGTGATTGTTGTCTTCAGTTTCTACTATTGTTGAATGATGAAATTGTAGCTTGATTTCTTCAGTTAATGGAGGAAAATCTTCTGTAGATAGAAATAAAACTCGTAGCCTCTGTCCACACAGTTGAGCTCATCGTTTTGCTGGTATAAGGTGCAGGACTCAGAATTGATGATTCTAAAGTTAAATTCTCACCAAAAGAAAATGTTACTATGTTTTAAGTTTCATACTTACGTTTTCTTGTTTTTAAACTCTTGACTTTGTTTTTGGCAGGCACTGGTTTCGAATGAAAATCCTTGGCAGGGGTTTGGAAATGGAATGCATGCATCCAAATCCTGGTAAGCTCCGGGGTTCCCCAAACCCTCGTAGGGGCCTTTGGACTTGGTTTGATGAATATTATGTTGCCGAGAGTCGAAACTATTCAACCTTGTTTTCAACAATGACCGTCTGTTGAGTTTTCTTTAAGGTATTATGTTGAAATAAAAAGAATTGTATAGAGGTTAACTCTCGAATGTTTATAATATTACTTGGCCATTTTGATGCCTAGCTCGTTAATGAAGAGATTTTTAACACTCGTTTTTGTAATGCTAAAGTCAAGGGTATGACCCTGTGTAGTTTTGGGATAATTTGATCTCGTCTGATGTATGCTTAATAAGCTTCTTCGTACTATTAGAATCTTGATAGGTCTGAAATGTGAACTCTAATGAAATTTTGGTTATTTCTGTTGAGTAAGGAAATCAGAGCCGAGAGCTCTTTTATGTCTGTAAACTAAGATTTATAACTTGCAATGGAACAATATTTTTAAACAAAATCAAGGAAATCACTGTGTAAAATGATTGTGAAAAAGATTGTCAAGTCATGATGTTTATATTTGGCGGAGGGTTTATAGTTTGCAAAAAGTATGTCTGCTCTTTACCCTCTTTGTTGATAACTACAACTTTCGAAAGCTGTTGAGATAGTTCAACTGTTTAAACAATTTGAAAGGGTTATGCCCCATGTTCTAATTTTCATTTTTACAAAGATATCCTACCTATGACTTCAAATGTTTTTGGACTTATACTAGGGTTTAATAGATCATAATATTATCGTGCTTTGAATAATATCCATAGTTTGTCTTTGAGATAGAAAAGATGATGTTTGTATACAGAGTTAGGGTTTACAATGTATTAGGTTTTGATACTACTAATATAAATAATTGATACATGAAATCAAACAAGAGAACAGTGAAGAATTACAGTATATGTAAAGATAGGAAAACTAATTATTGTTCAGTTCTAGCAGCTGTTAAAATCATTGGAAACACTATTACTTGAAAAACATGATATGTATGATTTCAATTGCATTTGTTTGCTATCTTGATTGAATAGAAATAAGAGGAAATTATATGAATGTGCAGAAATTAAACTAGATTTATATTTCATGAAATAACAAAAGAATCCTATAACATTGTTAATACTATACAGTAAATTTTACTATGTTTAGATATAAGACAGAATTATAATCATAGCACTTACTGTAATTAATTGTCTAATCAATGGCAATCTTCCTGTCTCTCATCTATCATTTAATTTGCTTCTCTATACTAGAGTACGATGCAAATAACAACATGTGGAAAAATATAGAGTTGATTTTCTAATCAAAATTTTAACAAAGCTTATCATTCAGACTTAAACAAAGATCAGAAATAAATACATTTACAAAACAAAGTTTGATGATTTCACTAAACAGAATTATTAAACTGTAAACAAAATAGGAATAGCAAAACCTGGTTAATCTGTAGGGAAACAAATAGCCCAAGGAGTCTGTTCCACCCAACCAATTCCTGAAGACAACCAAGTTACTTTCCTTAGGACCCCCGAGCCTGTTCATTGAACCACCAGGAGGAAGAAACTTAGAATCTTAGGACCTCAACTTGCAGTAGTAATAGTTATCCAATATTAAAGGCTTAGCAGTCAAAGGGACCTCACCAGCACCTCTGGTTATCCTTCTCAAAATAATTTGCAGACTTATAATGCACTCACATAGCCTCCCTATTCAAATCTCTCAGTCATCACCTGATGCACATGAGGAATATTTCTGCAGAAAATATTGTGTAAGAGCTACCCTCTCAATTCGAATTTTCCTTATGTAGGTTGCCTAGGCCTTTCAGTTGTTAACTGGTCATTAAATGAGCTGCTTGCTCACTCCCTCCACTTGAGGGATAATGTGACATTTGTAAAGGTAGTTGTCCCATAACCAACAGCTAGTGGTGAAGAGCAATTGATGCCATCTGTCCCATGCCTTCTAACAGCTTCCATTCCTCCTAGTGGGTCAGTGAACACTCATTTAACAGTCCCCTTGGGTGTTTTTCTCCTACTTTAATTTATTAAATAATAATAATTCAGTAATTACATTCATCCTTGACCAAACTTGGTCATAATTACAAAACTTTGTAATTAAAATTTAACATAAAGTATTTTGTCAATAAAATAATAATTTCAGAAATTGGGTAGGTGACATACACCCCCCTGTAAGTCTCAACATTGTCCTCGATGTTTGTCAATAACTCTAAATCATAAGTAGAGTAATTCTTCTCATGTATTTTCAGCTTTCTTGATTCATATGCCACAGCATGCCCTTCTTGTTTTAGGACTCCACCGAGTCTGTCATTACAAGCATTTGTGCAAACTATGAAATCTTTATTAGGATCCGCTATCCTCAAAATAGGTGATGTAGTCAACAATTCCTTTAACTTCTTAAAACTGTCAGAACATTTATGATCCCACACAAATTTCTTCCCTTTCTTCTGTAAGGAAGTTATGGGGTTGGCAATCCTCGAAAAACCCTCTATAGATTTTCTGTAATATCCAGTAATGCCCATAAATGATATTACATCCGACACATCCTTAGGAACTGGCCAATCATTAATGGATTTTATCTTGTCGGGGTCTACCGATATTCCTTCTTTAGAAATTATGTGTCCTAAATATTGAATTTTGTCCTTGTGGAAGTCACACTTACTAAAATTAGCGTATAGTTGATGATCTCTCAGAACTTGTAAGATAATCCGTAGATGTTCATCATTCTCTTCTTTGCCTTTAGAATACACTAAAATGTCATCTATAAACACAACAGCAAACTTATCTAAGTATTTGTGCAGAATATTGTTCATCAAACACATAAATATAGTTGGGGCATTAGTCAAGCCAAATGGCATGACTACGAACTCGTAATGTCCATATCAAGTTCTAAAAGCTGTCTTGAAAATATCTTCATCCTTAACTTGCACTTGATGATATCCTGACCTTAGATCAATCTTTGAAAGTATAGTTGCTCCACGCAGCTAATCAAATAGATTGTCTATGAGAGGCAACAGATTGTCATCTTATTAAGTTGGCGATAATCTATGCATAGTATTAGGGTTCCATCTTTCTTCTTAACAAATATAACAAGTGCTCCCCAAGGAGACACGCTGGGTCTTATATAATTCTTATCAATCAGTTCCTTCAACTGTGATTTCAATTTGTTCAATTCCAGTATATTCATTATGTATGGAGCTTTTGAATTTGGTACTGCTCCTAGTATTAACTCGATGGTAAAATCTAAATCTCTTTTAGGAGGTAATCCTGGAATTTCCTCAGGAAATACATCCTTGAAATCATTTAGGACAGGTATGTCTTCTAATTTAAGTTTGTCCTCTTTACAAATAAACTCATCATTTACTACATTTACTACAAACAACTGACATCCTTTCCTAACTGCCCTCTTAACTTGCATGGCTGAAATCTGTCTAAGGGTTACCTTTCTTGGAATACCTTTTACTTCTACAGTTTTTCCTTCATTATTTAAACATGTAAAACTTTTTTCATAACAGTTTAAAATGACATGATGGGCTTCCAACCAGTCCATTCCGATTATAATCTCATAGGATCCTAAAGGTAAAATATTCAACTTGATTTGTGTCTTTAATTGATTCATGGATAAAGCACAACATCTTATAAAATCTGATACTATCCTCTTTGTTCCAGTTGCTAGCCTAACTAACCAAGATTTACTGAATTTTTCTGTTTTTAATTTAAGACTTTCCACAATATTTGGTGATATATAACTTAAGCTAGCACCTGGGTCAATTAAAACAGTAACAGGATGATTTTGTAGCATACCTTCAATCTCTACCATAGAGATTTGATGATCTGCTTGCCTGTTGTCGAGTATTGCATTGATTCTGGGCATCTCCCTCGCTACGTCTCCGACAGTAGGTTCAGTCTAAATAGAGTGAATGTTGTTAGCTGTTCGCTTCCTCTTGGGACATTCTGATGCATAGTGGAGACCTTGACACTCAAAACATTTGATATGTGCCTTTTGTTCATTGGTCTTGGTATTATTGAGAGCATTTCTGGGTTTTGTAGAATTCTGCTGTTAACTGTTTCTGAAATTATTTCCTGGAAAATTCCGATTCTGAAAATTTTTCTTTTGGAATCCGGAATTCCCACTGAACCTAAAATTTTTCCTTTTCAGCTCAAAATTGTTGGGCTTATGACTTTTCCAGTTTGACATTTTTTCTCTTTTCCGATTAGTGTCATAACAAAAAACTGTCTTTCTCATAGCCTCTTCCAAGGTTTTTGGATTGTAATATTCGATTTTGTCCTTAATATTGAAAGGTAGATAGCTCAAGTATCTTTGAATCTTCGGTTTTTCTTCCACGAGATATGGCATATATCTCAACAAGTTCAGAAATTTACTGTTCATTTCCTTCATGTTCATATTTCCTACCTTTAAATCGTAGAATTCTTTGGATTTTTCTTCATAGTACTGCTCACATAAAAACTTATTATTGAAGTATCTTTTAAAAGTACTCCATTTTACATCTTTATCCTTGATACCCTTTACTCTTTTGATGTCCTGCCACCAAATATCCTCTTTTCCGGTCAAGTTATATATAGCCATTTTTTCTTTCAAGGATTCTGAATAGTTATAAATTTGGAAATATTTCTTCATGTCGGACAGCCATGCTTCAGCTCTCTCGCCTTTCTCTGTTTCTCCATTGAAAGTTGGAGGTCTAATATTTTTGAACTCCCCATAAATCTGTTCATATTCTTTATGGCTTTTCTTTCTGGGTTTATAATCTCCTTTACAACTATGGATTGAATAGTTACGCCTCTTTTTATGTACTTCAATAGAATCTCCTGATGATGTTGAAGTACTGTTCACATCATCGATTTTCATTTTCTTACTTTTGTTACCATGAGGCAGATCCTCAACCTTGGAGATATCTTCATTATCTCTCTCCCGCTCATCAGTTGGGCACTGTTCAAGCAGCACTTGGTTTAACTCTTCTTGTGCCTTTAGAATTCTTTTGTTGTCTTGTTTCACAGATCTAATTTTTGACTTTAGTTCCTGAAACACACATAACAATTTTGATGAATTGTCATTTAATTCACCGTGGTCTTCTTCTGCATAATGTTGTTCCGTGGTATGGCTGTTTGGTTGAAATCTGTCTTCTAATTGTTCAGCTGAGTTCTCCATACCTGTAACTAAAAAAAAAACTTATGTATAACACCATAGTTAAAATTTTAATTAGTAAGATTCTATGTTGTAATAAAATTTATGTTGTGTGTTCTTGGACCTTTTTCAAGCTCAGAGTTCGAACATGAGCTCTGATACCACATGTAACATCCCGAATTTTCATAAAAATTTAAAACTTTTAAAAACAACATTAAATGTGATGATTATAATTGCGGAAATAATAATTAATTGATTAAGATGACAATGATTAAGAAGTCATTACATACCTAACATAATTAAATCACTGAGTTAAAAAAATTTTAGATAACAGCGACACATCATACTTCTGACAACATGCTTACTAAAATAATTGCGCAAGTTAACTGAAAGGTTAGAAATATGATGCAATAGGTACTTTTTGACAAGACACTGACGGTTTGTTTTCTTGATGTCTAAGGGTGTCCTATGAGGTACCCTGGAGTTTACTTAGCTGCAAAAGCTAAGGCATTTGGAATTGTTTCTATGTGCAGACAGCAGGTAAGAAGTTTTATGACCACATGTTTTTACGTGTACATGTGTCTTTCAATTCAACGTTGATGTATTAATAAAATGCTAAGTCCCTCAATGTGAAACAAGCTGCTGGAGGTATGAATTACTTGGTTTAAAAACTAGCTTAAGTGCTAACTTGCAAACTCATCAATGTTTTATGAAACAATGTCGTCTATTTAGTTCTTATGCTGCTAAGTTGTTATCATGACTATTGTCATTAATGTTGAGTGACTTTACCATTGTATTAAGGTAGTTCTATTTGTATGTTGTAGATGTAGTATTTGTACCACTAATTCATCAATACTTTGCACTATAAACTATTGTGTGACGTAATAATGTGATCATGGTTTTTATGCTAAATAATTAACGTTAGTTAGCTTGAGAATAAAAACACAAACCCTACCCTTTTCAATTATTTGCAATGTATATATAAAAAAATGTGAAGAATATCTTGCTAGCATTATAATTTGTATAAAATAAATAATCCTATCTATCTATGATTTCCAATTACCAACTCTCGTCAAGGTTTGGCTATATACAAATGTATAAGCCTTACCTATGTGACTTATACACAAGCCAAGGGTTGTGATATCAACAATGTAAATTGACATAGCATAAACTCTACTATTATAAGGCCTGAATATTAGCTTTGAAACTATATCAACTATACAGATTGAATTTATCAAGTTATACGATGCATAAATGCTAACTCTACTACCATACAAAATATATAGATATTGATATTAACTTGGCATTGAATTTCAATTTGACAGGAGTTCTGAATCTTAATGCTTGGCATGCATTTCGACCTGGAATTGATGGTGTCTTACTCCTGCATTAATGGACCAGACCAAAATTCGTAGTGGAAAGTGCTGCTGGCACTCCACGTAATACCAACCATGTGAACGTGGTGGATTAAATGACTATGAATCTACCTCTGCGTGGTCTCCACATCTATTCTCCTTCGTGCTAGATATGGTAATGATCCTTATTAAGCAAAGATGGCTCTATCGTGATTGTGGTAATTTATGAAGCAATAAATGTTATGGTTTCCTGACCTCCAATGTATCTCACTGGAAATCTCTTGCTCGTTGATTGTAATGGATCTGGATCATTGATTTGCTAACCCTAGCATCTCATTGTAAATGTTTGATGGAGAGTTCTTGGTCTTTATTGTACACTAGTGTTTCGAGTGATGAGGCCGACAGGCTGCTGGAAAATAGGGTTTAGACCAAGTATCTTAGAGGTTTCAAGCATGAGACCTGTAGGTGTGATCTTAACAGTTGCAGGTTCAGCCCTGGTGCCCTGGTGATACGATAAAGTTTGTGATTGCTATGTTCAATTTCTACTGCTGTTGAATGATGAAATTGTAGCTTGATTTCTTCAGTTAATGGAGGAAAATATTATGTAGATAGAAATAAAACTCGTAGCCTCTGTCCATGCCATTGAGCTCGTCGTTTTGCTGGTATAATGTACAGGACTCATAATCAATGATTCTAAAGGTAAATTCTCACCAAAAGAAAATGTTACTGTGTTTTAACTTTCATACTTACGTTTTCTTGTTTTTAAACTCTTGACTTTGTTTTTGGCAGGCACTAGTTTCAAATGAAAATCCTCGGCAAGGGTTTGGAAATGGAATGCATGCATCCAAATCCTGGTAAGCTCCGGTGGTCCCCAAACCCTCGTAGGTGCCTTTGGACTTGGTTTGATGAATATTCTGTTGCCGAGAGTCAAAACTATTCAACCTTGTTTAAAACGATGACCGTCTGTTGAGTTTTCTTTAAGGTCTTATGTTGACATAAAAAGAATTGTACAGAGGGTAACTCTCCAATGTTTATAATGTTACTTGGCCATTTTGATGCCTAGCTCATCAATGAACAGATTTTTAACACTCGTTTTTGTAATGCTAAAGTCAAGGGTATGACCCTGTGTAGTTTTGGTATAATTTGATCTCGTTTGATGTATGTTTAATAAGCTTCTTTGTACTGTTAGAATCTTGATATGTCTGAAATGTGAACTCTGATGAAATTTTGGTTTTTTCTTTTGAGTAAGGAACTCAGATCCAGGAGCTCTTTTATCTCTGTAAACCAAGATTTATAACTTGCAATGGAACAATATTTTTAAACAAAATCGAGGAAATCACTGTGTAAAATGTGTTGATGTATATGTAACTTCGAAATGTATTTCATATATGTATATTGTACTCCTATAGAGATGGTATTATTCCTCTATACGGAAGTGTTTGTATTCCTATAGAGATGTTATTATTCCTCTATATGGAATTTTCGTCATTTATAGTGTAAGTGTCGTAACTTATACTTGATGGGTTATTAGACCACCTTGTTGGGGTTGGCCCTATATAAGTCATGTGGGTCGAAGGGTTATTAGACCACCCTATTGGGGGTCAGCCATGTGGGTCAAAGGGTTATTAGACCACCCTTTTGGGTGTCATCCCAGTCAGCATTATGTTATGTGGTTAGTTAAGGCCGACCTAGTAAAGGTTATTAGGCAAGTCAAGTCAAGTATAAATAAAGTGTGGGAGGCACTCTATTTCATCATTCTATTCTCTCTTACACTCTTGGGAGAGTGGCGCACTTGTGGAGGAGGAGAAACTGTTGCTAGGAGATGTCTATCTCTTATGCTTGGGTTGTATCATTGCTCTATCTATCTCTGAGGAAGTTATTAGGGTTTTTCACCTTTATGGTTTTCCCCAAGTAAACTCTATGTCTCTCGTGTGCTTGCATTATTGTATCCATGATTGATATGATGTAGATATGATGTACATGTTGTTCTCTCAATTAATATCCTAGATCAGATTGAAGTAAATTCTGAAAAACTAACATGGTATCAGAGCTAGCCTGAAAGAAGGCATGGTATGGCATGTATGACACTTGTTGCACTTGCGAAGCTAGGGCTTGATATAGCAAAAACCAGTCATCGTAGCACTTTCACTATAATTAAATTGAGGCAAGGTTTCAAGGTCTGAAAATAGTACAGGACAAAGCTACGATTTTCATGTACCTTGTTTCCAAAGGACAACTTCTAATTCATTGTACTTTGTGTTTTATGATCTGTACAATCTAGGGTTTCTACCTCTTCCAGATCTGAGTCATAAACAGGTGACCTAGGAAAAAAGGTCATAAATTTGGCTAGGAAGATCCAAATGAAATTTCGTAAAATGTGATAGGTAGTGCATGGACTTTAATTTCTCAGGTAAATTTTTCAAAGGCCAAAACTGAACTAGTGACACGTGGCATGTCGTACAAGTTTGCTCTCCTATTTTATCCCATAAACAGGTCATGTTGCGACACTTGGCATAACTCTCTCTCAGAGAATCCATTTGAGGTCAGATCTATGGGGTTGGAAATATGACAGGTTAGGATATCATAGGAAATTTTTTCAGACCCCGTGGATCGAAAAGTTCGCAGTTACACCAGAAACAATCAGGTACATATTTCTGTCAAAACATAATTATTTTTTAGCACCTTCATTCATGGCTTCCAGAATTTAGGGTTTCGGAGAAAGTTGGAATTTTTGTAATAGGAGACTACGGCTGAATGCTACTCATTAAAATCGAAATTTAGAGACCAAGATCAAAATTTCTGGTTGGGCAGAAGGTCAAGCTTGATCAGACCCTAGTTCGGGACTTTGATCGGAAAAGTGGAAAATTAGGGCTTCTGCAAAAATGGAAATTTTTGAAATCTGTGACCACGTCTGGAAGCTACTTAGAAAAATAGAATATTAGAGCTTTGGATCGAAACTTTTCATTGGGCAGAAGGGTGGGCTTTATCAAACCCTAGTTCGGGGTCATGTCTAGTGAATCCAGAAGTTTCAAAGGCAAATTTGAGGGGTGAAACTTTGCAGTTTTCAAATTCTGAGTATACTGGCTTGATCAGCTCATCAAGGTGCATATTTATATCATTTTAGAAGTTTGAATTTTTAGGGTTTCTCTGACAAACCCTAATCCAACTCCAAATCCAGTTCCTGCAAATCAAGTGGATTGGGTTAATCCTAGAAGAGAATGGATTGGTCACCTACATAAGTGAAGAAGTTCCTGTTTCAGAGGGAGATGAGGCTAAGGCCTTACATAAGAAGATTACAAGCAATCTCAACAAGTATGACTTATCCATGTATGTTTCGAGATTTGTTCATGATTAAGTTTATGGTATGTTTGTCTTCATGTTATTATGGTTAGTACAATCTTGATTAAATTTAGACTTGTCGTATCACCTTAATAAAATTATGAATGCATGATAGAAGATACTCATTGATTAGGGTGTTGACACTTATGATTGTACTAATTCACTATGGTGTTGTATGAGGTTTATGTTGTCCGCTAACATGAAAGGTACACCAAGAAAGACAAATCATGTTCTAGTTCAAGAACATATGATCATGATGACATGAAGACAAAGATTCATCCATTGTCATGGATCACTTAGAAGATCTATTTACGAGGTATGTATAACTTGGTTCTATAATGGTTAACCTATGAGATATGCAGGTTACTAGCACAAGTCATTGAAGAGAACAAGAAGACATCATGTGGGTATGTTAGACATAACTAGCTAACATACCAATCCAGGTATGTTTTTCCTATATCAAGTTAGAATCCTACCTTGTGTTAGGATCCCTTATATAAGTATACTTGGTATGATTGTCTATGTTTATTCATAAAGTTAGAAATGTAAGTAATCAAGGGTTTATGCATATTATGTCCCTTATCTTGATTGATGATTTAACTAACCAGAAGAGTCCTATGATCAAATAAGAATATGCATGAGTAAAAGAAGACTTCCTTGAAACCTTGAATACTAATGTTTATTATCTGTGTTTGAAATGATCATGACTATACATGTTTAAGATTATTGTGTTTTGATAGTATTAAGATTATACTAATGAATGTGTGATTATGTATGAGACCTCAAGGATAACACAATGATGATACTAATAATCATGCATAGTGATTAAGGATGGATATAAGTTCAAGGACAGGTAAACTAGGAAGCAAAGATCAAGAGGGAGCACACTCCAGTTGTTCCTGCAAGGAAGCAAAGATCAAGAAGGAGCACACTTCAGTAGTTTCTGCAAGGATGCAGATATTTAGAGGGAGTTGACCACTTCTCACAATCCACATCATAATGGAGTTGCAGAAAAGAAGCAAATACTGAGAGGGAGTCAACCCAACAAACAAACAAAGATAAGTATTTGACTTATCATTCCTTGCATATTTTATTGTTTAAATAATACTATTCAATAATGTATATATAAATGTTCCTAGAATTAGGTTGTGTATTATTCATATTAGAATATTTGCATTGATGAACAATATACTACTAATATACATGGGTAAGTGGCCTATGGCACTGTACAACATTCCATTGCTACTTATGTAGAATGAAACCTCTTTGCTGACATGTTAGGAGTTGTGCACACTCTTAACAATGTTCTGGTAGAGATTGGAAGGCATCTAGAAAGTTACAGGATATGGATAAATGTTGTATTGAAGCATTGGCTAAGATAATTACATGACTGTATGACATATTTCTTTATGTGTAATAATTTGTTCTGATAACTATGAGATGTTTTATAATCATGCAATTTAACTTGTTGTGTAGGAAAGATCGTATACCATCACCTACAAAAGAAGGACTACAACATTTGTTTAGCAACAAAGTTATCTGTTGAAAATATTGAAGATATTGAAGTTCCCAGGATCTGGGAAGAATGCCATGATCGAGGAGTACCAGTCGATCATGAAGATGTTTGGGATGCAGTCCCAAGACCTGAAGGGGAGTCTATAGTGACTTCCAAGAGGATCTACAAGATCAAGCATGCTGCAGGTGGTAGCATAGATACTTTGGCTCCTGTAGCCAGATACACTTCCATTAGATCAGTACTTGCTCTGGCTACAGTGATGAAGTGGAAGATACACTAGATGGATTTCAAGACAGCTTTTTTGAATGGTGTAGTTGAAGAAGAAGTGTATGTGGAGCAGCCACTTGGTTCTGAGACACATGACAGGGAGTCATATATGTTTAGAACTTGGTATGGTAGGATAGACAGCTTTCTATCCAGTTTGGGCTTTACCAAGAGTAAAGTGGATTCCAACCTTTACTACAAGGTTGAGGAAGGAAATCCAGTGATACTACTTTTGTATGTGGATGACCTGTTTGTAACAGGTGAGGATAGATTGATTGTCGATACGAAGAGGAAGCTTGCTGCCGAGTTCGAGATGAAGGACTTGGGTATGATGCACTACTTTCTTGGTATGGAGGTGTGGCAGAGTGCAGATGGAATCTTCCTTGGACAAGGGAAGTATGCAGTAGATATCCTGAAGAGGTTCGGGATGATGGACTGCAAGGCCATGGCCACACCTATGGGATCAAACCTGAAGCTTCTGTGTGATGCTTCATCTGAGCCGGTTGATGCTATGATGTATCGTCAGATGATTGGGTCCTTGATGTACCTGACGAATACAATACCAGATATTTTCTTTGCGGTGAACACCTTAAGCTAGTATCTAACAGATCCAAGACATGTTCACCTGATAGCTGCAAAGCATGCTCTGAGGTACCTGAAGGGTACAGTTGATTATGGGCTCAAGTATTATGCGAATCAGAGGTTTAACCTAGAGGTTTATGTTGATTCGGATTGGGTAGGCAGTGCCATTGATCGGAAAGGCACTTTGGGGTGCTACTTCAGTATGGGATCTGGTATGATCTCTTGGTTTAGCAGGAAGAAGTCCTTTGTGGCACTGAGTACAGCCGAAGCAGAGTATGTTGTAGCCTGTTCGGCTAGTTGTGAGGTAGTATGGCTTAGGAAGCTACTGTTTGATTTGTTTGATCTCTAGTTGAGTGCTACTTGTATACACTGTGACAACCAGAGTTGTGTGAAGTTGTCAGAGAACCCAGTGTTCCATGACAAGTCGAAGCACATTGAGATCAAGTTCCACTATATCAGGGATATGGTCCAGATAGGAGCAGTGAAGCTCCTGTATGTTGTGACGGACGAGCAGATAGCCTATGTGTTGACCAAGCCACTGGCTAGAGTGAAGTTTGAATACTTCAGAGGGAGATTTGGTGTACTTCAAATCGAGATGCCTTTCAAGGGGAAGTGATGAAGTCTGAATACATAGATGCACATGGGCCATTCTCGCATAGTGGTAGGAAAGTCCTCCTATGTTGATAGATGTAAGGGCCGAGCCATTCTTACATGGTGGTATGAAAGTCCTCCCATGGTAGGATGTAAGGGCTGGAGCCATTCTCACATGGTGGTAGGAAAGTCCTCCCATGGTGAAGATGTAAGTGCTGGGGCCAGTCTGGCATGGTGGTAGAAAAGTCCTCCCATGGCCATTGACATAAGTGTTGGGGCCAGTCTAGCATGGTTGTAGGAAAGTCCTCACATGGCAATTGACATAAGTGCCGGGGCCATTCTGGCATGGTGGTAGGAAAGTCCTCCCATGGCCATTGATGTAAGTGTTGTGTCTCACATGCTGGTAGGAAATCCCTTGCATGGTGGCAGACTGGGTCTCGTATGGTGGTAGGAAAGTCCTCCCATACCGGAGACTGTGTGATGTGCATCTGGGTTATGCTCCATGGACTATGTGGTGATCTAAAGATGATGATGTGACAGTTGGGTACACAAGTATTGCAGAGGCATATAATCAGTCCTGAGATGCTCTTGCAGGTTTTGCAGAGGTAGTATAATCAGTCCTGAGAGATCTTGCAGGTTTTGCAGCGGCAGTGTAATCAGTCCTGAGGTGCACCTAGTTGATGGCTTGCTCACAGAGATGATGATGATCAGGATGATCATGTGATGATATATATCAGGTGGATGTATGGTTAGTATCAGTTTGATACTTTATGGTCGTGGACAGGTTGTGCAGTGGCATGTAAAAGATCTTGTGAGATTCGATAGGTTGAGCTGTGTGCTCGTAAAAGGCGTGGGATTCTCTTGCGAGGTTTTGTCGATGCACGTAATAAGTCCCAAGGATTCCACAGTATGGTTGATGATGATGAAGACCTACAGGTGGTGGGCCTACATCCAGTATGAAAAAGGACTAGCTATGTAGAAATTCCTATGACGAGTAGATTCAAAGATTGATTGAGATAGAAGCAGCAATGACGATGACGATGACTCGATGACGATTATCCAGTGACGATGATCCAAAGAAGAAGACTTGTTCTAGAATACCTATGTCAAGAAATACCTTCCTAGTTAAGAGGGAGTGTTGATGTATATGTAACTTCGGAATGTATTTCATATATGTATATTGTACTCCTATAGAGATGGTATTATTCCTCTATACAGAAGTGTTTGTATTCCTACAGAGATGTTATTATTCCTCTATACAGAAGTGTCGTCATTTATATTGTAAGTGTTGTAACTTAAACTTGATGGTTTATTATACCACCTTGTTGGGGTCAGCCCTGTATAAGTCATGTGGGTCGAAGGGTTATTAGACCACCCTATTGGGGGTCGTCCATGTGGGTCAAAGGGTTATTAGACCACCCTATTGGGTGTCGGCCCAGTCAGCATTATGTTATGTGGTTAAGTTAAGGCCGACCTAGTAAAGGTTATTAGGAAAGTCAAGTAAAGTATAAATAGAGTGCGAGAGGCACTCTATTTCATCATTCTATTCTGTCTCACACTCTTGGGAGAGTGGCGCACTTGTGGAGGAGGAGAAGCTTCTGCTAGGAGATGTCTATCTCTTATGCTTGGGTTGTATCATTGCTCTATCTATCTTTGAGGAAGTTATTGAGGTTTTTCACCTTTATGGTTTTCCCCAAGTAAACTCTGTGTCTCTTGTGTGCTTGCATTATTGTATCCATGATTGATATGTTGTAGATATGCTGTACATGTTGTTCTCTCAGTTAAGATCCTAGATCAGATTGAAGTAAATTCTGAAAAACTAACAAAATGATTGTGAAAAAGATTGTTGAGTCATGATGTTTATCTTTGGCCGAGGGTTTATAGTTTGCAAAAAGTATGTTTGTTCTTTACTCTCTTTGTTGATAACTACAACTTTGGAAAGTCGTTGAGATAGTTCGACTATTCAAACATTTGAAAGGGTTATGCCCCATGTTCTAATTTTGACTTTTACAAAGATATCCTACCCGTGACTTCGAATGTTTTTGGACTTATACTAGGGTTTAATAGATCATAGTATTATCATGCTTTGAATAATATCCACAGTTTGTCTTTGAGATAGAAAAGATGATGTTTGTATACAGAGTTAGGGTTTACAATGTATTAGGTTTTGATACTACTGAAATAAATAATTGATACATGAAATCAAACAGGAGAATAGTGAAGAATTACAGTATATGTAAAGATAAGAAAACTAATTATTGTTCAGTTCTAGTAGCTGTTAAAATCATTGGAAACACTATTACTTGAAAAACATGATATGTATGAGTTCAATTTCATTTGTTTGCTATCTTGATTGAATAGAAATAAGAGGAAATTATATGGTTGTGCAGAAATTAAACTATATTTATATTTCATGAAATAACAAAAGAATCCTATAAAACTATTGATACTATACAGTAAATTTTACTATGTTTAGATATAGGACAAAATTATAATCATAGCACTTACTGTAATTAATTGTCTAATCAATGGCAATCTGCCTAACTCTCATCTATCATTTAATTTGCTTCTCTATACTAGAGTACGATGCAAATAACAACATGTCGAAAAATATAGAGTTGATTTTCTAATCAAATTTTTAACAAAGATTATCATTCAGACTTAAACAAAGATCATAAATAAATACATTTACAAAACAGAGTTTGATGATTTTACTAAACAGATTTATTAAACTGTAAACAAAATAGGAACAACAAAACCTGGTTAATCTGTCGGGAAACAAATAGCCCAAGGAGTCTGTTCCACCCAACCAATTCCTGAAGACAGCCAATTTACTTGCCTTAGGACCCCTGAGCCTGTTCACTGAACCACCAGGAGGAAGAAAATTAGAAGCTTAGGACCTCAACTTGCAGTAGTAATAGTTATCCAGTCTTAAAGGCTTAGCAGTCAAAGGGACTTGCACCAGCACCTCTGGTTCTCCTTCTCAGAATAATTTTCAAACTTACAATGCACTCACATAACCTCCCTATTCGAATCTCTCAGTCATCACCTGATGCACATGAGGAATATTTCTGCAAAAAATATTGTGTAAGAGCTACCTGCTCAATTCAAATTTGCCTTATGTAGGCTTCCTAGGCCTTTCAGTTGTTAACTAGTCATTAAATGAGCTGCCTGCTCACTCCCTCCACCTGGGGGATAATGCCACATTTGTAGGGGTAGTTGTCCCATAACCAACAGCTAGTGGTGAAGTGCAATGTTGCCATCTGTCCCATGCCTTCTAACAGCTTCCATTCCTCCTAATGGGTCAGTGAACACTCATTTAACAGTTCCCTTGGGTGTTTGTCTCCTACTTTAATTTATTAAATAATAATAATTCAGTAATTACATTCATCCTTGACCAAACTTGGTCATAATTACAAAAATTTGTAATTAAAATTTAACATAAAGTATTTTGTCAATAAAATAATAATTTCAGAAATTGGGTAGGTGACACAATGTTCCTTCGAATCTTTGTGAATAGCAGGCCACCATAGCCCTGCTCGCAATATCTTCTACGCAGTGGTTCTTCCTGCGTAGTGACCTCCAGATACACCTGAATGTGCATTAGCCAATATAAATGGCTTCTCGTGCTCTAATACGCATCTGTGCAACACTTCATCCAGTCCCAACTTGTATAGTTGTCCCGCGATTATGGTGAAGTTTGCTTCTCTCACTACCATCTGCTTCTTCTGTTGTGTAGTAAACTCTGTCGGTGCCAACCCAGTAGTCAAGAAATCAACAATATCTTTATATTAGTCACTTGCGATCTGTATAGAAAATAACTGCATGTCAGGTAGACTGTCTTCAAGATTGATGGGTTCCTCACCTGACTCAATTCTTGAGAGATGGTCAGGTCCTAAGTTCAATCTACTTGGCTTAACTAGAATTTCGAAGTCATACTCCTAGAAGAGTAACAACCATTTGTAGATTCTCCCCCCTAACACTGGCTTATTGACTAGGTACTTCAAAGTTGAATGGTCAGTGTACATGGAGAAGTGTGCACCCAACAAATAGTGCCTGAATTTCTGTAGTGCCTATACCATAGCTAGACCCTCTCTTTTAGTGGTTCCGTAGTTCTTTTAAGTGGATGAGAGCTTTCTGCTCGGAAATGCAATGGGGTGATCAATGCCCCCTTCACCTGGTTGAGCAAGCACAATGCCCAACACTATACATGAAGCATGGACATGTACATGGAATGGCTTCTCCCAATATGGAAACACTAGGATCAGTGCAGTTACCATTTTCTCTTTTAGTGTGTCCAATCCCTGCTCACATTCTGCATGCCATATAAACTGCACTTCTTTCTTAAGTAGTTTTTCCATCGGTGTGGTTATCTGCGCATAACCCTTGATGAACTTTCAGTAATAACTCGTATGCCCAAACGTGGTGCGAAGCTGCTTCACTGAGTTTGGTGCAGGTAAATCCACAATCACTACGATCTTCGCAAGATCAACCATAAAACCTTGTCTCCACACAATGTGTCCTAGAAGAATACCATAAGGCACACAGAAAACACACTTCTTTAAATTTAATGAAATTTGATGTTAACTGCACTTAGCTAACATCATTCTCAGGTTTTCATAGTGTTTTTTCAACAAACCAAAGATAGTCCAATCATCAAAATATGCTTCCAAAAATTTATGCATAAAGTCCTTAAATGCTGCAACAACAACTCTGGAAAAGATGGCAGGTGCATTCTTCAAGCCAAAGGTCATAATAGTGTACTGAAACAAGCCTCATTAGGTAGCAAAAGTTGTCCTGTGTCTATCTGCTGGATCAATCCTGAGCTGATGATATGCAAAGAATCCATCAATAAATGAATAGGCCTCATTTCCTCCAACGTTGTCTAGCACTTCATCTGTAAACGGAGTAGGGAATGGGTCATGCAGCGAAGCATCATTCAGCTTCTTGAGATCTACGCAAATCCTGATTTCACCTTTAGTCTTTTTGTCTTGGATAACCTTATCCACTCTGATTCTTCAACCGGTTCAATGATCCCTGCATCGAGCATTTTATCAAGTTCTGCCTTAACTCTTCTTTATATCTAGGATTCAGTCTATAGGGCCTTTACTTAACAAGTTTCACATCTGGATTGAGAGGTATCTTCATAACCCCCAAGTCACCCAAAATACCCTTCATTTCGGTAAACTTTGTTGGGAATAAATCCTGATATTCATGCAGAAGGTGTGCGATCTCCGCAACTATGGCATCATCCCAGTAATATCCAATTGATGCGAACTTCGGCTCTTCACTTGTGCTAATGTTCACTTTTCATGTCTTCACGGGTCCACTCATGTCTGGAATTTCCAGTGGAGGTCCCTCTACATCACGCGCACCCTCTGACTCAGGTATATTGACGTTGTGTGGATCCTCCTCATCGCTTTCTTCTTGTTCTTCATTTTCAACAAGGTTATAGCATTCAAAGGCATGTTCTATCTGTCTTGTCCATTCTGGTTGTAGTTTCACAGGTACTTTTACATCTTCAAACACCCTTTCTTTGATTTCCTCCAATGCCTCATTTATACTTGGGCATTTGGCTCTGAATATTCTTTCTTTGTTAACTTGCAGAGCTTCACTTATGCTTGGGATTTCATCTTCAAAGATAAAATTCTCTTGAAGTTCGCATCGAACATAGCCCAATCTGTGGTTCCTCTGCGAAGCTCCATGTATGTATACCAATCTTCTGGGATCCGGTCTAATGTGTGCACAAATAGATGAACCCATTATGTCTGCGGTCTCTTTATCCATGCTTCTGAACAGACCTCTACATGATCCTTTGGACTTGTCTGTCCCTTGTACTTTACCATGGTCAGTGTAGTGTTTTCCATGAATCCAATTTGCATCATATTCCTGCACTGATCCCATGTGGTCAAAGTTTGCTTATGCGCAGCCCACCATCTGGCAGGTGTCTCACGTAGTGCCATTTCTAGTGCTGGTATGCGATGTTCAGCTGCAACTGATACAGTATATTCTTAAATAAATGAATAAATGTTAGTCGAACCATCATATGTGGGGATTGGCCTTACCTCGGTTCCAATCCAGTGCAATGACTTTGTGATCTGCGCGCATCTTCTTGCAGATACTTCATGCATACGGCTTTGCCAATTTTCTAGTCCCACATCAGAGTCTGAGATGCAAGAATTGTCACATCACCATCTAAGTTCTCCATCCGCAGTAGGATTAATGTAGTCATCATGATTCCCATTCATCTTGTAAATGCGATCAAGATCCTGTGCTCTGGATTCCTCCTGAATCGGCTTACTGTATCTTTCTCCCTGTGAAGGGTCCAATGGTGCGATGAACCTTATGTCCTGTCCTTCAAAGATCATCTTCTTGGTCTTCAGGTTTATGATGGCAAGGTTATCCATTGCCGAGTCTATACCCAATAGTGTTGGATAAGGCTGACTATCACCCACAATTTTGATAACCTCATAGTCTACATGATTTCGCACTACATCGATGTCAACAATAATATTGGCTAGTCTCCTAAAAGGTATGACTTTCATCTGATTTGATAACCTCAACTGTATGGGTGACCAGAACAACTTTGGTCTTCCCATTTGCTGCCATGTCTGCTTAGTCAAGACATTTACCTCGGATCCTAAGTCAAGGATGATTTCATCCATCTCGTAATATCCTATCTGTGCAATGAGCCTCATTTCTCTTCCTGTTATTTTATAACTTTTAATGTGATGAACTGTGCTCTCAGTAGTATCCTTCTCGCTACATGGTTCATATTGGTTTAATAATGTTTGTAATTCCACTACAGCATCTACGCTTTTCAATAATTTCATGCAGCTCCGTAGGAACTGCGTAACAGAGGTGCCTGTCTCTGTTGTGTGGCACGTTTTTTTGTAAGTGGATGGCATATCTTGTATATGCGGTATTTCACTTCGCAACAGGATTCTTAGTGACGTAGGTGCTTGCTCTTTGAAGATGTCCCGTGCTTCTTCAAAGAATTCTTTGTTTTTGTCCAAGTTGAAGGCAGGTATCTTTCCGCTAGCCTTTCTGATCCAGATTGTTTCAACGAGGGTCTACTTAGTTTCAAAGTCTCTAGAGGTCAAAGCTTATGCTTGCCTATCCCTCCCTGTGACAGTGCCACTTCACATCATTGCGTTGACACTTGGATGCGCAGCCCTTCTCTCTACTCCGATCAACTAAATGTTCAGGTTAGGTACATCTTGCTTTCTCTTATGCATTTCTGCCGCTAACACTAGGCAGTCTTCAATAACATGATCAAAATATTTACAATAGTTATAGGTAGTATATGGATTGGTACAATCTCTAGATAAGTGACCTGGATGGCCACAGTTATAGCAGATCATTTGGCCTCTTCCCCTTCCTTGTCTTGGGCCAGCATTTCTTCCTCTTCTGCGGAATCCTCCACGACCTCTATATGCACCTTGATCATACTGCGCGTTATCTTGTTTCTGCGGAGTTTCTTCTTAGACTCTATATACTCCACCACCCTACATATGCTCTAGATATCGCTTTCTCTCCATCATGAGCTGATATGCTCTACAGTTGGATTCATCATGTCCAACTGATTTACAGAAGTTGCAATATAAATTCTTAGGGGTGCGCACGTACTTCTGAATTAAGTAGCAGTATTTTGGATGGTGTCCTCTAGTTCTATAGATCTCACACCATGGTGCCTAGTTTTGATTGAGTGGATTTGGTGCTCCACTGTTAAGGCATTATGAAAATAAAGGACAGTGCTCTTTGGTGTGCCCTTCTCCCTTGCATCCTGTACACCAGACTTCTTGTCTTTGTTCTTTCCCCTTCTTCATGTCTTGCAACTGTAATGTCAAGGTAGTTAGCTGGGTCTGGATCTGGGACATTCCAGTGCTAGTCTCACCTATAGGTGAAGCTTCCAACTTCATCGCGATCTCCAAGGCTTCTTCCTGTGAAGCCACTTTTTGCTGCATTAGTGACAATTTGATATGGGGAAACAATGCAGCTATAAACCATTCTTGGTGCTGTTGTGGTGCTATGACAAAGCTGACCTGGTCTAACAATGAATTAAATTTCTGGTCAAATTCCCTAATTGTCTCATTAGGTTTTTTCTTGATTTCCTTTAATTCTTTTATACATTGGGATTCTAACTTTGGTTTCTTGAACTTGCTCAATAGTGCAACCTTAATCTCCATGAAGGTTCTATTATGTCCCTGAGAATACTTCATGAACTAATTCAAGGCTCTATCTCTGAACGTAGTGATGAGCTGCGCTCACTTCACAGCATCATCCTGAAATTGCTTGACACTCCACACGACTTCACATAGAAACCAATGTTGCTCAGGGTCCTCCAGACCCGTTCCTTCAAATATCAACAGTTTTATGTCGTCAGTCATTCTCCTTCTTGGTTGCGTGGTGCTCTGAGTGGTGTTAGGGATATTATTGAGTGAGATATTCTGAGTTGGAGCAGTTTGCGATGGAATGGTCTGACTACTCTCTCCTGCAATGTTACTGGTATTGACGCTCTAAGGATTAGGAACATTAACAACAGGAGGGTTCTGAACTGACGGATTCTAAGAAATAGGAGGTGCGGTACTTGCAACTGGCGGATTCTGTGGAGTAATAGGCTGATAGGTGGTTGATAGGGGTGCATTCTGGCTATCAGGCTAGGCTTGGAACTCAGTTTCTACACAGAGTCCACTCTTCTCGGTGTTAAACTTGTATATCTTTCCACTTCTCAAACTATGTCTTTCTTCATCAGAGTCACTATATATGCTATTGACCATTATAGACTCAAAAATTTCTATAAATTTTATTGCATTCTTAAAACCCCTTTCTCAGCTAAAAGCATTTTAATATATAAACTCAAATTGTTCAGGTACTTACCTCTGAAACCTTTAAAAAACTCTACTTCGGCTGCACTTTAGGACTTCAGGGTGTCCACAACGAACTCTATCACGAAGCCTTCTAGTATACTGTCAACCCAAAAGTCAACCGCTTGCGAAAGTGGACTATCTGTTGCTTTGAGACTCGCAATGAGCTCCGGGGTCCACTCGGTAGGTACTTCTCGCTAGAAACAGTTCTATCGTTCTGCGAGCCTCAATATCCACTCGTGCAACTCATTTCCAAAGGATGCCTAGAAAATTTAGTGATATCTTTCCACAGGTATTTGTTCAACCAATCTACGTCAAAGAGACGCGAATGTCTATTTTCCTTCCTTGCGAATTCTCTTTCTGTCTTATCACACCAGGCCCAAATCTCTTTCTTGTCTGGGCACCAATTTTCTGCAATCAACAGAACCTTTTCTTCCGAGCACATCACTATTTCAAGCACGATAACTCGTCACTGATTCTTAGCGCGAAAACGGAACCATTTTTTGGATTACATAACTGTCTTGAGGTTTTCTATAAAGACCCAGGTTCTTTGCAGTTTAAGAAACCAACAAAACCCCTTTTCACCGGCCCTTTTGGCAACAATTTGTGAACAGACTAAGGTATCACCCGAGGCGAAGTTATGGGGGGCTACAAAATTTGGTTTCCACAACCAGGTGATGAATGCATAAACTGATCTGGTGAACAGTACGCTGCGGGACTCGCATCGTGGAATAAGGACTACGCGAAGTTCACCTTCTTCGTGGCTAATACTGCTACAAGCAAGGATGCTTTCAGAACTCGCGCATTTAAGGACTGCGCGATTCAGAGGGTTTTCCAATGATGGGACAACACAATTGTTAACTACCCTCCATCTTCGGACTTAACCAACTTCGGTGAATTTACTAAGAATTTCCTATCCATTCATCAATTGCCTTAAGTTATTTATATTATGACTTATGCAATATGACAAAACACAAATATGTACTGCGCACTTCCGGTGCTGTGCTTCGAGGGAATCGCACGGCGCAAACTCCACTGATTCTAGTGTTTACTCAATCAACCCATGCATTCATTCTGACTTAGAAATTCTTATGCCTCTAACATTCATCCACATATGTGATATTTAACATATTATTCCCATCTTCATTCTTTATGGAAAATACATATAAAAGTAAGAACATATAAACTAATAAATGAGATCTTAAGCATTCATTGTAAGCAAATATACAGATTCAAACACATAAATAGTCACACAACACAGAATTTGACGTGGTTCACCGCTAGGATGGGAGCTATGCCCACAGGAACAGTTGTTATATTATCTTGGGAAGGGTACAACAGTTCCAGTTTGCGCACCGAGCTGCAGACTCTCTTCTCTCTCTGTAGGTCTCTGCGCACGCAACTGCAGAGCCTTTACAATGGCATTCAACAATTCAAAAATAGTATTACTTAAGATTTGGCAATTAACAATTCAACATTAACCCTTTCCCTTACAAAATGTGCCCTTTTATAGACCATGCCTGTAGGTCATGTCTTTACAATGCATAGGAAAAAACACTAAGGTTTTCCAAAACTGTTGTGGTTTTCCCTTAACTAGACTATTAGGCTCTGATAGCGACTCCTCCATTGTGGCCATCCTCTACACGTGGTCACGTCGCTTTCAGCCTGCCTTATCGACCGCATGTCGACTGTCGCTTTCACCCAGCCATTCCTTCTCTAACGACTTCATGCGACTGGTCCATGTAGTGCTCCCTTGCTTGTGCGACCGGTCGCTTTCCTTCTGCCTTAGTCCTTACCCACCTACTTGGTAATCATGGAGTATCTTAACCAAAACTAGACCACCGATGGTATTACCGGAATATGTACCATTTTCCTTCCAACATTCAGCCTTGCCAGATCCCGGCGTATCAGGTTCTTCGCAGCGCTGGCTTCCTTACTCTTTCGATGCTGCACTGCGCTCAACTTCGCAGCTCCCAAAACTGTCTTTGCCAAAAAGTCTTCAACTGAACTACGCTCAACTTCGCAGTCAAAAGTGCCTTACTTGAGCCAGGCCCAACACCACTTTAAAACAGTTCACATTCATATGAATTCGAAAAATCCTTGATGGATGGAGATTAAATATTTTTAAAAGAGGACGTTGGCCCAGTCTTGATTTGTCAATAAGTCAACCCAAATTTGAGGTATCAATAGGTTGAAACATTGAGATTGATGACAATAGTTTGAAATTATATTTCAAAAAAAGGGGGTCGATTGAGCTTTGATTGGATGCTTCAAAAGGAAAGGTAGGGACTATGATTGAGAGAAAAGCATTGGAGATGAGAATATCATCGTTCTTCTTTTCAACTATCAAAGAAAATAATTTAAAATACCCCAATTCAAAAACTTCTTTGTTAGTCATTTGTTAAAGTTTTTCTTTCCCATTCTCAAGGATGGGAACTTTTGAATCCTAGGACATTGACCTTCTTCATGCTATCCTTTTGTCATCAAGAAAGTGGGGATACTAAGTTGCTAACCCCTTTTAGAACTTCCTACATTCATATTAAAAAAAGTGCCAATGGGGTGACTTTACCAAGATTTGAAAGAGAATGAAGGATCACACGCAGGGCATTGCATCATGTCAGCGCATTAGGTCAGCGAGTTGTTCTGTCCAATACAAAACAATGCTTGAAAAATGTTGTTGGGGAGGAGAAGTTCATGCCTTCGAGGGTGATGATAGTGGCATTCAATGCATCAAGGAACCAAACGACTTAAGGACATTAGCCAAATTTGGAAGTTAGTAAATGATGCTTCAAAAAACCCTCTTGGGAAAATTTTATCCAATTCTCAAAAGTGGTACACCCTAGTGTGTTGAAAAGTGAGCTTTAAACTCGTTCAAAAGAAAGTTCAAAAAAAGGCATAGCTCTTCCTCTCCTTATTCGAAAAGGCATAGCTTCACAAATTTGAGAGGATCGAATTTAGGTTTGCTTGTAATGTATCCAACATTGAATGACATGCCAATTGTCTTGGGAACAAAGTCATCAACATATTGGCAATTTATAAAAGTACAAACATTTGAAAGATAGAGAAGCATATCGATGCAAAAGAAAAAAATATACCAAATCCCATTAAAAAAGAAGATGCAAGATGAAACATGGCTAACCTCATGAAAAGTCATCATCAATGAAAAGCCTAGGTTAGATTATCCAATGAATCAAAACCAATGTGAGAAGAAAAACAGAAGGTGCTTAAATCCTAAAGTGAAACAACAAAAGGGAAGCACGAGGGAACCAACACTTACATATGGGCTTGTTGAGGGACAAACAAAATAACAATACACTTGCATAATCCCAAGTAATCCTTGACTCCATAAGCAATTTAGTGTGAGAAGTGGAAGTGGTGGTTAAATCTTCACACACAAATTCTATGGATTAAAACATAATCTTAGCTACTTGAGTTGTCTCCTCATTATAAAAATGTAGCAATCTTTGCAAACCTGCTTGGGAAACTTAACATAGCATGCCTTCAAAATAATAAAGAAAAAAAATAACAATTTTAAATAGAAACAACATAAATGGTCCAAGTTACAATATTGATCACATAACCTTTAAAGGTATGGTGTGTGATGAGTTTCCCTAAGTGTGGGCATAATTTTGGAAATAATGTAACTTCGGAAGTTATTCTTATTGTATTTTACTGTACCTTATTATATTATTGTTGTACCTCCTTTAGGAGAAATTATTTATGTAACTGATCATATAAAAGATCATGAAATAATCAATGAAAACCTTGGGTTAGCATTACCCAAAGGAAATAAATAATAAATGTAATTTTATATTCCTACATGACAAGTCGGCCTAGTCAGTTAGAGAAGCTGGCCCAATTAAGGAAAAATTCACTTTTTGATGAGTATAAATAGAGAGGTCGCACCTCTCATTTGGTCGCTCACTCAACTCAAGCAAGTTCGCTCAAGAAGAGGAAGAAGTTCGCTACTGCAACTAGGATACGTGTTTTTGGGGTTTCTACACTCGGAGAAGTTTCTCTTTCTCTCTCTTATTCTTGATATCTGTATGTACTCCGATCTCTGAACTTATTATCTCTATACGAAGTTTGCTGGGTTTTCTCCCTATTAGGTTTCCCAGGATAAAATTATGTGTCTATTGTTTATGTGCTTGGTTATTCTTTTAGTGATACTTTTTATTATCTGCAATTAATCATACTGCTATAATTGTATAAAATCTAACATGGTTTCAGAGTAGTGTGTTGGCCGGATTTTATGACTATAGGACAACTACGGAGATTATGCCCACACAATTCCTTTAATGCAGCTTTCGGCATGTTTGGATTAGCTAAATCTCGTAGGTTGTGGTCCTGCTACCATCTGAGTTTTATCCTCTTAAGGAGAATTCGATTGCCTAAACTCAGAGAAATATTTCCTATGTTAATCTAAAAGTCTAAACTAGTTCCTAATGTAAACTTCTAAATTTATATTATCCTAGTCTTGCTTTCGTAATGAAAGTCTCCGTTTTTTGTTTTGTTTAAATTTCCGAATAGGAAATTGATTAAAATCCTAGATAACTAATTGAATCTAAATCTATTTAACAACTGTTAAATTAAACTAGAAATATTTAAGCTAAAAAGAAACTTGAATTAAACCTAATCTATTTTTTCCTTTCTGAGCTAAGAGAAGATCTATTAACTATATTAACTGTCTATCGATGATTATAAATATTAGAAAAAGATGAGTAACATAACCCAAGAAAGAACACTATCAAAGTTATATTATTAATAATCTCTCCGTTTAATAGAATATATGATAAAAGAAAAACAAAATAATAAATTATTTTGTTATTCTGTAACATAAAAGCAAGGGGACAATTAATGTTCAACACTTTTATATCCGAGTGCAAAATTGATCAACCAATTAATAATAAAAAAACTATGAAAATACAGATGTAATTAATCAATAAGTTAATTGATGTAATACTACACAATTCAATTCATCAATGACAATTAAATGAAATGACATGTACAACATTTGTATTGAACAAAAAACTGTTGTTTGATTTGAGTAATTAAAATAGCTTGCATACAATTATATCACAGTATAAGTGTACTTAGATAAACTTGAGAAAGTCTGATATTGAAATATATATATATATATATATATATATATATATATATATATATATATATATATATATATATCAAAAATTGAAAAATAACATGATACCAGTCTTGATAAACATGCTCGACAACATCCAGGAAGGACACTTCAACAAGAACGTAGCACCAAAATAGTCTATCTTTACTTCAATATAGAATTTCCTCAATAATACTCCCATCCCCCAATCTCATGATTGTTTACAGCTTAAGTACTCCAACTTACTCTAACTACTTCCAGTTTTTAATCTAACTAATGCCTAAAAATAAAACCAGCATTTGACAATTGCTAAAAGATCAAACAAATGATCATTGTAATTGTTCCATTTAATTTAACAACTAAAAGATGAACAACTGTTCAACAAACTTTACGATCCTCATCCACGAAATCAAACGAGTCCATGCAAAGAAGCTTGGTCATAATAAACACCTGGAAATTGTTTCTTAATCTGATAACCAAAATTCGCTGAGGTGGTAGTAGCATCAGTGAAAGCATCTTATCCCCAAAATCACGATCATACGAAACATCTGGTAGCAAATATCGCATCCTTCTAGCAACCAAGATTATCCAAAAATTGGCGAATCTCCACCTATACATTCAAGTCATCACATAGATTAACTTTATCAGATTTCGAATTAAATATATAATGAAATAAAATGTTATAAGCATGCTCATAGAATTTTAATTCTGTGAGTATACTAGCTTAAATGATTTTCATTACCTGTATAATTCAAAAATAAAACAAACTCTTTAATTTGTGACAAAAGCAGATTCAAGTCGAGATCTGAAGCCTGGAATTTCTTCTATCCTCTGACAATTCAGCTTTGAGTTACAAAATCTTAAGCTTTTGATGTTTTGTTTGCTCGAGCAATTGGTCTTTAGTTATCATCACGGATTTCCTGGAATCCTTGTATCTATCTTTCTTTAACTTCATTTCTTGCCATCTATTGATCCATAACAATAATTCACTTTTAAGAGATTTAATTTCATCTTTCAACTCTTTTTTTAACTCAGTAATTTTATCTTTTAATATTTGTTTAAGGGTTAACTGAAATTATCCTCTACTGCTAACGGGTGACGAATAGCCAGTGAATAAGGGCCTCTGTTCAGATCTAAAAGGGGAAGACTGGTCAGCGAATTCATTGGAAGATGGCATAAAAGAATGATTCATTCCAATATCCTGTCCATCATTATCAGGAGAGATTTCATGGTTTGGAGATAACTCATCATCTTCACTGTCTATTTTGATCAGAGGAGACTCCTTCTGCAACTAAGTAGTAAATAGAATGGAAAATGTAGCCATGCTACGAGTAAATCGTCGGGTGACTTTTGAGACCGACCTCTTGTGTTCTAACTTAGCTTCACTACAACACACATTTGCTAACTCTTCAAGTTTTTTTATAGGAGGATCCTGAATGTGCTTACGATGGGAGACAAGGGTTTCAAGAACAAATTCATCTTTCACCAACTCATCTCCCGAATTAAGTACTGGAATTGGACTACTAACCCCTATTCTCCTTGTTTTGCATTTGATTTTAATGCATGGGTTTCAAGGACAGAGGGTTTCTTCCTCTTACGCTAAAACTTAGATTTGATAGGAGGCCAAATTTCATTTTGACCAAAATCATTTCTAGCTAAGAACTGATCCCAATTTTGGCCATTCAATGACAATTGATATTGAACCATTATTTTGATTAGACCATGATGAAAAAGACTATGATCTTGATTTTCAACTGAGTTTTGAACCGCAGAAGCCATGTTTTCTAAACTATTGAGTAGGAAACAAGGAAAATTTAATTTAGACCCCTTCAATGCCATTAACAACCTAAGATGATAAATATGCATAGAAGAGAAGTGGCCATCGCAAGTTATGTACCTGATTATTAACCGAAACAATGACGTCCATTGGGGTTTCAGGAATTTTACCGGGAATCCAAATTTATCATCAAAATCCTCAGGCAGAGGTAGTAAAAATTTCTTCCATTTGGTCTTTTTTATCTCCCCTCTCTTAAACAATTTCTCACTAGTCTGTGACAGCTTGGTTGCTTTGGCTACGAAATCTTCTAAGAGAACCAACTGCAAATCTCCAATATGTGCAACTCTTCCATTAAGGGAATTAAGAGAAAAACTACGAGAGACCTCAATATTGCGACCACTGAAACTGTCGAAAAATTTTCCCCACCCGGCTTTACCAATAAACCGAGTTGCCTCTGGTTCAATGACAAGCAACTTAGATCCTTTTGGTTCAAACCTACATAAGGGGAGCCATCTGTTCCACCGCTGGTCTCTCCTCCGATCGAGAATCATAGGGTGTTGTGAATATAGAAGGAATGGGAATGTATGACTCAACAGACATGACGAAACCCTTACCTGCTTCAATCGAAACTAAGACCAAAATCTTAAGTCCGTAAACCTCCATCATAGTTCAACTGTCAAAAATGTGTGAAATATATAAAACCATAATGACATGACAAATGAAATCATAACTTGATACGTAAATCATATATGGTAGTGATGTTCAAAATCATATTGGCAAATTAAACTGACACGGCTATGAACCAAAACCACAAATGTCTAATAATTGATTTACATGTCAAATTCAATTAGCATAATCACCACATATGATATTCATGATTCAGTTTTCAAGGTTGTCAAAATTTCATAGGATATAATTCAAAATAGATATTAGATCATAATTTTGAGCTTAACCTCTAGCGTAATCCAGTCTGCATGAATAATTAAGGAATGATTTGTGCCTTTGTCATATTAGCCAAGGCATAATCCAAACGAATATCACAAAATTTTGAGATTTAATGTGATAAGCATAGATAAAATAATCTTCATGTTAAATTAAATGCAAATTAACATTCATATTTAAAACATGAAGAAGGTCATGAACATTTTTCCCAATCAAAATTAAAATAATGAAACCCTATGAAACTTAAAAGTTCATGTAAATGAGTCATAGAAACCAATCCAATTTGACTTGTAAGAAAAGATTAGCAGGTTGAAGCTTCAAAAATCAACCATTATAAACAATATATAATCATAAAGATATTAATGAAAAATTGATTATATATATAAATTTAATTCAACAGCTGCTAAATGAATCAACTGTATGAATGATAGCCTAACTAACTCAAATCAAAAAATGATTTTCAGGATTCCATCTTGATCAATAAATCTTCCCTAATTGAGAGTACCTTCAGAATCAAAGATTCTGAAGGCACTCTTTAATAATAATTTTTTAGAATTAATTAAGAAAAATACTGATCAATTTTATTAGGAAAAACAAAAATACAAATTGAGAAGGTTGTTGCCTACCAACACAGTGCTAAAAGAAGCCATTGCTGGAAACTAGGGTTTCATATTCTGAAGGATTCCCACCTTAGTTTTCCCTGAAAAGAGCATTGGGAATTTTTCTCTAGGGGAGGTACATATTTCTGTGGAGACCAAATTAATCCAGATTGGAGAAATTTCATTTTTTAACCTAACATTGTGTCAGGGTCAAAAATAGCGATTCTTGGATCAAGGGGCCTTAATTTGGTTTGTAGTAAGAGTTTAGAATTTTTTTGAGCATTGGCATCAAGAATCAAAGGCACACACAGGGATAATTACCTTGTTGATATGGTCATGCTGGGTAATGTCAGTATTAGAGAATTTATAATTCATGTGTGTTCTTAGGTGCAATTTCAGGTTGTGATTGAATATGATAGTTACTAGTTAGTTTTTAGACATACTTCAGAGTTTTATTTCTGCATAGATTGTGCACAGTGCCTAATCAGTCTACTAGCCTGAATGGATAATTTAAATGCAACAAATTCTATTATATGATTTTCACTACAACTATCGCCAAGGGTTGAGATCTATTTTCTGCTTGTTGTGCTTTTAATCTAGATCATTGACGAAAACAAATCATATGGGACTTGTTTTTTTCCATTCAAGATCATGGATGGCTTTGATTTACTTTGAAGCTATTGCGAGACTCAATATGGAATGTCATCGAGACATAACTTCATGGTTTCAGTTTCCTTCCATCAATTGCCACGAATGGTGTAGGCTTGCCTTGAGGTGATGGCCTCATTTGATATTTACCATCAATGAAGCACAAAACTTTGAATATTTGTTTCATCTTTCGAACTATCAACACTTGTAAATTTTCTTGATATAGTTTGTGACTGCAATCATCGACACTGCTTTCCTTGTTCAATGGATTAGGTTCCTTCTTCCGCATAGATACACAGAAATAGACAACACCGCCTTAACATGTATGGTTTCATACATGGTATATTTTCTGTGTTTTTTTCTTACTGGTTGGGAAATGATTGGGTTCATTCAAATTAAATAAGAGTTTATTTTATGATGTGTCATTTCATATGCTGCAGTGAAGCCTTATCTAAAAAACCTACACACCTTTATGTCCATTTTGGGACCTCATTTAGGATATTTGTACAGTTCTAATACTCTATTAAGCTCTAGTCTATGGATTTAAAAAAACTCAAAGGATCTCCTTGTATGCACCAACTAACATTTACTTATGAGATAAATATTCAGAGTTGTTATCTTTTCAAGCTAAGCTAGGTGTTACATCACAATCCATGCTTCTCATTTTAATTGTTTTAGAAATATTGGCAAATTACATGTTTAGTCTATAAATATGGAAGTAAAATATGGTTCTTTATATTGTTTTACTGTTTGATTATATAGAGAACCTTACAAGTATAATTTTTAGGGAAAAATAAGAGAAGACAGAGTAGAGAGCAGAGCATAGAGGAAGAATAGGAAAGGGAAGAGTAGGTAGAGTAGCTGAGACCAGATATCTATAATAATTTTATGAATTTGAATTTTGGTTGATAAATTGTAAACCCTCCCTGAGACTGAGACTAGAGGGGGGGCATTTTTAAGTTTTCAATGAATCCATAGTTCCTCTCAAACTATGTAATTGCCATGTAATATGCCATTTTCTTAGCAAATTTTAATCGTTGAATGAGAAATTTTAATTGTATTTTCTGTGTTTGGAAGAGTGTTTGAAGTTGTTTCTTAAAAGAGGATGTACACTCTGTGTTGTTGCAATCTTGTAGTGTGTTTTCTTCTTTGTAGAACCCTATGGGGATGCATCACAAAGTCACTTCTAAACTCACACTTAAATAGACAAAATGTTCAGAGCCCCAAAATTTCACTTTAAATTTTGAATTAGAGGTGACATTTAATTCTATGCATGTCACCATTGCAGAAATTAACGGTGATGTTTAAGTTTGTGAACGTCACCATTGAGAAATTCAATGCTAACATTTAATTTTATGCTCATCAGCATTGCATAAATTAGTGGTCATCATGATCATCATTAACCTTTACTACTTCCTGGGCAGTTTCACAAATATTAGCTGCTTCATTGGCAGCTTCTTCATATTTGTCATCAACAATAAACATTGTTGGAATATCCAAAGGACAAACTGCTACACTTGCAGTTCTATAGTCATCATACAAACATGTATGCACAGTGTGGAATTCACCATCAGATTCTAGGGTAATTTTTAGGGGCGAAATTTCACCAATTGGCTATTTTTCGGGCTTTTTTTCAAAAAATAAATTCACTATTTGGTCATTTTTAGTCTCTAATATCGCCTATATATACATAAAATATTTTTTTTTATGACAATTTTCGCCAAAATTTACAAATTTCATTAATAAATTGTATGTTTCATATTTGATATTCGCCTACCTATCTATATATATGTTTTTTTAAATCCAAAATAATCGCCTAGAATACTATACTTAAGTACAATATTAGAATCCTTAAAAAATCTGCCATCATCATTCTACGCATACTTTGTTTTATTGATAGAGTCTTCACACCCTTTAATTTTTTCAGATCTATTTGCTTTACTAGATTTTGTGGCACCATCCTCAAGTTTTGTTGTTGCTGCTATGTGAGGTACAAAAACCTCATCAAATTAAATTTCAAGTTCTGGCTTACAAGCCAAGGACTCAAAACATTCGTCTAGACAATATATAATATTTTCTTCATCTGCTACTGCAAATTCTTCATCGAAATTAGCTGTTATCACAACATAAATTTTACAATCTATCACTTCATCTACTTCTAACAGATGTATCATGAGCTACTGTTCATCTTCAACTTCAAACACATTATCATCATCCATTGTTGTATCAACATAGTGGGGTTCACCGACAATTTGACTATCTTCTACTTCTTCTACAAGTTTGCTTGCTAAAATGTTAACAGGATGTGACTAAGCCATATATCTCCCCCTTACATCAAACTCTCTCTTCAGACTTTCCTAGGCTTCTCTAGTCGTGTTTGCTTCAACAATTACATAACAAATATTAATATCTAGAGCTCATTGGATGAAGGAGAGAGCTAATGCATCTTCATCGGGCTCAACACATTTATTTTCTATGCAATTTTGCAAACCATTATAATGAAGAAATGTCTGCATCTTGGTAGACCAAAATTCATAATATTTACCAACAAAAGGAGGAGGAGATCCCAAAGTACAACTTCTCAAATACATTACTGATTCTTCAGCTTTAGTTGAGATTTCACAAAAGAATTCTACATATTTCTCCGCTCCCGCCCTATTATTCATTCTTTTAGTTTACTTGAGTCTTTTCTGACGACCCATTTCTTCTTTATACAAAGGATATTTTCTTGAAATGATATTTCATGAAAATAGGCTAATACCTAAGGGAACATGCAGCTTTGGTTGACTTCCCTTTCTTGATGGCTTGAATTCGGCTTAAAATTACGACTGTTATTTTCTCCACAGCAAAGAAAGTGCCTCTTCTCGACATTGTTGTTATTCTCTTTCTTTGTGAACTTCAGCTTCACTGAAAATACTGACTTTGCCTCTCAAAAATGTTAGAAAAACAGGATCGCAGAGCACTAACAATAAACAAGATGCAAATATAGATCACATAAAACACATTACAAGAGAGACACCAATATAGCGTGGTTCACCCAAGATGGGCTATGTCCACACAAAAATTGCTTGTCCTTATTATTATATCATCCAACAAATGAAGGGATACAACCTGCAACACATCCATTGCAACTTCCTCTTCACTCTCTCACAATCTCTCTCACACAATCGGGGATCTTTACAATGCTACAAATACACAGCCATATTACAATGTATTCCTTTTAAAAAGTGATTACCATGGGAAAATACTATGGAACACCCAATACCATGGGCCCATAAATCACCCATTATTGACCAAGTCATGACCATGAAATTACAACATTTTACAACGCATTTTTTCTGAAATTTTCACTACGAGGGCGCTGTCTCCGAACCCTTGCTAGGGGGGGGCTCCCAAACTAGTCATCGCCCCCCCCCCCCCATGGCGACTATTTAGGGGGGAGAATCCCCCCAAACCCCCGATCATGGGATGGGATCCAAACATGGCTGAAAAACGACCTCTAAATAAGGAATATCAGGCTCCACAACCAACAAAAAATACCGTGAGCTTGAGCTCCACAGGCAACAAAAAATACCGTGAGCTTGAGCTCAACAACTTCCCTAGCAACCTTAACTCTATTTTTTTCTTTTAATATCGAGCTTATGCTCTTGTACTTAACTAGAACTTATACAAGCTGCCTTTCTTCTTAACCTGCTCTTATATAAGATCAAGGGAACACCGCACGGCTTGAGGTTACTGCATGATCTACATATTTGATTAAACATGAACTTGAGAATTGTGCATCTTTCCTTTTATGTGAGCTGTGTAGTAAATACCGTGACACTAAATATCTGTGCGCTAAACTCTTGAAATTATTTACGTAGTAAGACTTAACAATCACTGCTCAATAAAATATATGGGTGGAGCTGTGCAACAACTTAACTTTGAATTGTGCATAAAATACTTTGGAAAACCATTACTTTGACAAACTCACATTACAATGGGATTATTCAATGTGACCTTGGTTACTTTCTTGTGAAGTATTCTTTCCTTGAGAACTCCGCGCAATAACAAAGTATTTTAATAATTATATTGTAAAGCTTTACTCCACTTTTGAAATATAAGATATCTACCCTGCAATCATAAAGTAAATACCTTTTTTGTGAACTTTTATGAACCATGCAACTTAAGACTTAATTTATGCGCGCAATATTGAAACTTTCATAAGGTCGGTAAATAAGAAAATATTATTTATCTTTCATAAAAGTAAATGTGAATATTATTCACACGGCTGAATATGAGGAAAGTGTGCACATGATTCAACTTCCTAAATAACACACGGAAACACTTAAAATATATATTACCGTAGCATAAAAATTTACAGGTGCATAGAATGACTTCTTCACATACACAGAGCTTGGGATCTAAGCTATTTATCCACTTAGTGCACTTTCCCTTCAACTACAGAGCTTGTTCTCCTTCTATATCAGCAGACTTCTACGTTATATATTGAGCTTGCGCTCCTTACACCTTTACAGATATTTCACATGCAGAGCTTGTGTTCCAACCTTCTACTCTACCTTTCTTAATATGCCTCTCGCTCTCTTCTCCTCTCTTGTGTTTTTTCACTAATGCTTATATACATATACATAAATTTGATATTGGCTTCTCTTGGAAGCTACCAAGTAACATTAAAGGCTGTAATTTAATTCTTGACTAAAATCTACCTAACAACTTGACTTGCAAAACAATACACCACTGATTAAATACAAGGAGACCTGCACTGGATTGTTGATAAGATGACTGACTGAGTGTTTGAAAAAACTGTAGACTGACTTAAGCGAGGAAGACTTGATAGACATTAGCTCATAATTAATATTTCCAACAACAATGAGGGTATGTACTTTAGTTTATACAACTACAATATATTTGTTTATTTGGTGTTATTAAATGTTGTTACAGACTTTAAATTTCTTCCTTTTCTCTTTGCAGGTTTAACAAAAGAAGGTTGAATACGAGGATTGGGGGTTTGGAGATAATCCAAGCTAAAGAAGTTAATGTTTATTTGGCTCCTCTTTCCATACAACTCATCTTGCTCATTGTCCATACAGCTTTTCTAGCATGCGGCAAGTGTGTCTCGGCCTTGTGTCTTTTCTGTGTCCCATGGCATTTCACCAACTAGTTCATACAACACCATGTAAATAACTTTCATATATTATGGAAGGCACTCTATAATTGATGGATCCCATCTGATATTTCGAAGAAACAAAAATTGTAATACTGTAGCGTGTGAGTTAGGAAGTAAGCAAATCATACATTATAACAAGATCCAAGCAAATATTATCTTAGATTTCTTTAAACTTATCAATCAACCACAATCACCTATTGTTGCTGTGAATATTTCAAGCTCATCAAATGTCCCGGAAGTTTCATATATGTCATCGAGACCAGTAGCGATTCCACCCAATTTTGCAAAACACATTTTGAATGTATATTATCTTGGATCCATCACAATACATGATACCATAGTGTAATATTCCATAGGGCGATGCCGAGCAAAACTCATTTGAGACAAACCTGAATATTTCCACCATCTACACAGAATTCAAAGCATCTTCAACTCAAGTGAGGGGAGATGTCCATTTATAATATGTATACAACGTTATAAAATGAAACAAATATTTATTATAACTTTTAATTACCATAACTTTTTAAAACCATGTTAATTTATATCAAAATAAACAAAAATCCATATTATTTTTTTATCAATTAAAAGAGTCCATCTACAAAACATTATAGAAAATATACATAATTCTAAAGACATAGTTCATCATCTAATGACATAGTACATCACCTTAAAAGAAATTGTAGTTTTACATGTTGTAAGAAGTTAAACATATTGAATTCCAATTTTGCAAGTTCTAAAAGTTACTCACTTTGCATCCCGAAAAGCAGGAACCACATTTAAAAAAGGCGGAGTATTGACATTTCAATTACCTTAAAGTAGCAATTCACAAAATAATACGCGTCTATGTTAACAAGAGTCACCAAGTGGCAATGTCCCCACAGTTTCTAAGAGCTATTGATATAAGATAAAAGCTATAGAAATATGATACTTTTGCCACAAAATTGTAATAAGAAATAAAATTATTTTGCCACAAAATTACTTGGTCATCTAATCGATTTCTCAATGTTTTGTGGAAACAAGGATAATTGGAAAAAATGCAAAATGTGTGCTAAGCATCCTTCTTCATTGTCAAATACCCAATTTGTTACATCTTAAATATAGATATATCCACCTAGACTTAGAGAAAGGTGTAGCATAAGTGAAAACACACAAATAATTTCATTGGTCAATTGAACATTTAACTTGGCAATGTTCGTTCAACTTACCTTACTGCTCAAGTCTCCTTTTGAAGTTTTTTCTACTAAATAACATTCTTTACGGAACTAGTTAAACGCAAACTTGATGGTCCAAAATAGTGAAAGGCAAAGACAATATCTTTACCCGGATTAAGCAAATAAAATCCTTGTAGCATCCTGAATAATTTGATGAGATTCATAAATTTATACATGGTAAGCATTCTTGCTTTCACAAATATTGCTTTTAAAAAAAATTCAAAGTTGAAATCCTCGATGTGTGGTGTTGGGAAGTTATAATTAGTTGAATCTATATAAGATGGAAAATGACACTGTCTCACCTATATAGTTACAATATATGATTTGCATAAATTTTAAGTCACATTAGACAATATTATTCTAACTACTTCATTGAAAAAACATAATTAATTTCATTTTTCAATGTTCATTGTTCTTCAAACATCCATGTCAGTTCAAAATTAAAAACAAAAACATCAAGCTTTTATAAATTTATTAATGAATTTCATCAATTAGAATCAAAAGCATCAACTTCTATAGAGATTTATCAATGAACTATGTAAACTTTGATAAGTTTATCATATGAGTAAGAAGACACTTTTATTATGAAACATCCATATTAGTTTTAGAAAACATTAGCCTCACGCTCATAAGAAGTTATAAACTTTGATAACTTTATCATGCTCTTAAAAAGTTATTTTTTATTATAAATTATCTATATTAATAATAAAAAAAATTAAAAATACATTAACTTATTAGCTTATGCTCATAAGAAGTTATAAACTTTGATAACTTTATTATGGTCGTAAGAAGTTATTTTTTATTATAAATCATCCATACAAGTAATAAAAAAAAATTAAAAAGACATTAACTTATTTCCAAAACATTAACTTACGTATAGATTTATCAATGAACCCATCAACTTTATAACTTTTTTTATGACCGTAAGGAGTTACTATTGATTATGAAACATCCATATCATCCATATCAGTTATAAAAAAATAGAAATAAAACATTGGCTTTTGTCCAGATTTAACAATGAAGTCCATCAACTTGATATCATGCATGTATTCAAGCCACTTGTGATTATGAAAACATGACAAAGCAATGCTTATTAAAAAACATATCCCATTAAAATTCCAAGATCCATTGAATGCTCCACAAGTTTATTGAAGTTTCTCCAGAAGTGGGTAGCTTGAAGGAATTATGTAGTGAATATTTTTTTATTACACTCTGCTTTTGATATAAACATAGACATGGAAGGATGCTGGGTACCCATTGACATTGATGAGTATTTCTATTTTCATTACATCTGTCTGTCTATCATCGTTTGAGGCTGAACTTTGAAGATGTGTGCACCAGGATATAACAGGCTATGTATGCCATTTATAAGTAAGAATTTGAGCATTCAAGAAACTGCAGAATGGCCAACAACAAGATCCCTCAGAGAATCTTTGCAGTTCCACGTAAGTCAAAAAGTTTGTGAGAGAATAAAGAAAGATGATTTTGAATTCTTAGAACTCCTTCCATTTAACATAATATGATCAGTCAGCATTCCATAAACAATAATATAACATAATATGATCAGTCAGCATTCCATAAACAATAATAGACTTAAAATAAAATATTATTACATAAATTTTGGTATTTATATTTGGTGAATATAAATTCCTGAGAGTCTATTGGAACAACAAAATTTATATTTATCCATGTGGCTATTTCACGGAGGGTTTTGTTTGTTTTGAAATTGAAGAAAAAGAGGCCAAAACGGCAGTGATGCCACGGACTTCGTAGGCTGAATAGTGAAAATTGGCACTACCATTATTGAAAAAATGGAGTGTTGACAAACTTCTATCACGATACAACAAAACTTGGGTTTGTTTCTTAAACCCCAAGGCTCGAATTCATGAAATGTTGTAATGATTATGAGAGAATAATACCTCTCCATCGTATCCATTATTTTGAGTGTTTTGATCTTTCCGCGTAAGTTAAAGGTGGTGGCCATAGTCCTCCTCTTGCATATGACATAACAAGCAAACTAAATCCCATAAAATGGAGAATATATTAGTCTCATCATGTTCAGCTAGCCAGAGCATTGAATTGCTAATATGCAGCAATAATGGCAATATTTATATATGCCAATAGACGAACATACATACAAAAACATTGCTTGAACATTGAGGGATGGATGGTTACGAGAACAGACGGCAGATCAACAGACACTGTAACGTCCCCATCTTGAGCCTACTGCATTAATATTGTAAATCATGTAAATATTGTTATTTAGTCATGGTGAGGAGCTCAAGGCCCAGGCCCCACCATTGATTTATCGTTTTATGTATCGGCAATTAGAATAGATGCATATGGTTCTTGTGCTAGTTGTGCACAATGTAAAATCGGACATCATGTAAATATGCAATTTTTAATGAAAAACCCACAACCAGCTATGCAATGCAACAAAGAGATCGGGGCATGATCTTTACAAGGAATAGGGAGGGAAAATAACCAAACCCTTGAGCCATGGTGTTAAGCCATTTCATTAAGGAAACCCATGAACTCTCAACTACCCATTTGGTCTCATGCACCCAATCATTTAATTCTTCCAAGAATTGGTTGAGACAATTAATGCCTTGGGATGGGAGAGGTATGGCTGTCAATTTTCGTGTATGGGCAAGACAACAACCTGGGAAATCGAGTTTTGGTTTGCTGAGCAAGAAAACCCCACAAAATTGGGCTGAAAGCCATTCTTCACCCATGGCATTCATCCTCTCACGCAGTCTGAGCTTGTTGGGGTTTTATCCTTCACGTTTTTCACCATTTCCTGCATTTTTCCATGCCTGCAAACTCGTTTTTGGTTAGCACAGTGGCTGGGAGAAGAGAACCACGATTTTCTAGGGTTATAGAGGTTGTTTCTGCCCATGAATTGCCATGGACGTTTTTTCTGAAAACGATTATGCTCCTGGGGTTGTTTTCCCTTTTCCCAAATTTTGTTTTGGGCTTTCCCATGTTTTTCTGAACTGGTTGAGGACAGATTTGGCTAGATGAGCCCAATGAAGTATCCATAGCTCAATGGTTGAGCCACTAGCCTAGTAATTCACCTCTGCCCATCTCCTAGCAGCCTGAGAAACCCAACTACTGGTTGGCTTGGCTGATTCTGGTGTATCTTTGGCTATGTGAGAGCATGTTTACCCCTTTTCCTTGTGGAGATCATGCCCAGCTCGGGGGTGGCAGTGGTGCTGAGAGATTAAGGAGCATACTGGCCTACGGTTGGGTGGAACGTTGCAGAAGCGTAACTGGTTGCTCAGGGATTACTTGGTTTAAGATAAGTATTCTCATTTGCTAATTTGATATTGCTTAGATTGATGAATGGCATGAAAATATGGAATGTATGATGGATGTGTATTGAAATTACTTCCGCTGTGTTATAAAAATATTTATGCATCTTCATATGTTTTTTTTTACATCATTTGAAAACTTACTTAATAAGTTCATGGGGCTAGATGCCCGGTTTAACATCACGATCCTCTCCATCTAGCTGGTATGATGGGAGGGGACGTGACAGACACACATAGAGGAGACCCTCGACCACCATAAGACAGTCCCCACCACCCATCCACACCACTGGGCCATTCACCGAAACAGACCGCTCTATCAACAGACCACTCACCGGTGTATCGCTATCTTAGTGAAGGTGAGAGTTGACATTACCTTCCAAATGAGGAAGCTATGGCGGGCTTGGGAATGGAACTGATGTTCAGATAAGTAAAGTAACGAATTAGGGGAACACCACCTTTTTTTCAGACAGGTTCGCTCGAGCTTCAACATCTGACACAGATGGAAATGCCTTTCGATCACTGCATTGTGCGATAATTTGAACCGGGCGGGACCTTTACTTTGGCCTTTACTTACTAGGTGGGGTGTTGTCAATACTTTCTTGACTTTGTAAAGAACCAACTCGCTTCCTAGCTGTAACGAAATCCACTGGCTGTACCGATCAAGAGTAGTAGAATTGAAGAGCAATAAAAACACTCTTTCAAGACATGAACTTATCCGTACTTGATCGACATCCCCAAATGCATGTACTGCATCTTAAAAATAATTGAGGAGCGAAATTTTGTAATAAACCTACCATTCATTTCCTTAACGTTGAAATCCAACTTTCAAAGTGACACCTTAGCTCACGATTGCAAACAGTTGTGCGTTTTACTGTCTGAAAGAAATAGTGTAAGAACCATGGCATTATGGCATGGCCCTCAATACCCTAATGGATTTAGGGCAAGTTTTCTTAAGTGACGCAGTAGGGTTTGTAAGGATGCAAGTTTTGATAGGTCATAATTGTCCAAAACCCTAAACACTAATAATAATTGAATACCCTAACTTTGAGCTTAATCCAAGTTCCTCACATCATTGGACATCATTTGCATATGAAAAGGCAGGTAACCCTCATAAAGGAATGGTATTAACCTTCTAGATCTTGGATATCCCCTAAACTATAGAACATCTATCCCCACATTTGAATGTATCATAAACTCAATGACGTATAGTTTCTCTGACCCACGAGCATCATGGATTATTGAACAACTCTCGCTCCTTCATTGCATCACTCCCCATTTTCAAAGTGTTAGCTTTTAAAAAAGTGAACAATGGAATTCTTCAGTGGACTCATCACCATTGTTAATATCTAGTGGATCTCCATTAGTGGCTATATTTGTTGATTTTTTTAAAAACTTTCATTTGAGAAAGTCATTGGCATAGTATTTTCAAGTAATTGTTGTATGTCTTTTACATGCCGTTCTCTTTCACATCCTTTATGGATGAGAATCTCTTTCAATTGCTTTCTTTTCTTTAACTAATGGAGATGAAATCATGTCTTCCATAGTGTGTGAAGACATCTCACTCACTAAGAGTAAATATGAAATTATTGTATTAAGAATGCATATTATTTAACAAAATGAATTGTCCTTTTAACATCTTCATACTCAGCATAATGACTTTGATAGACATATTGAATCTAAATAGTTGTAATTTTGGAAAAAATATTACATTCACTATTTTTTCTTCAAATAGCTTATTCAAAATATCCCATATTTCCTTGAATGATTTTTCCATAGCTACACAAGGCAACTCTAAGTCTTAGAGAGCAAGACCAATAAGATATTTGGGGCTTTGTCATTCTAGTAATTTATTTATGGACTTAGAGAGCAAGACCAATAAGATATTTGGCTTTACCATCTTTGCTTTGTCATTCTAGTAATTTATTTGCATCCATAGGTGATTACTTAGTCCTTTTTACTATCCGCCACAAGTATATTTATTCACAGATGACATTTGGATTTTAGTTTCTAGTTATGGAAATTTTGGCTATTGGAGTTTTTTAGAGATGTTTCCTTTTTTTATAAATCAAATAAATATTATGAAAAATATGGGTAAATACCTTTGCAAATTAACACTATATGGTTGACATACGACAATTTATACACTTGATAATGTATAGAGATTGTATGATGGTGGTACAACTAATGTACAAAATCATATAATAATGAATTATCGGTGGTTATCCGACAAATGTACATGTTGTATGACAAATAGTGGATTGTTATACAGTGGTAGAAAGCTATACGATCGCTAAGTTCTCCACAAATTGATTGAACACTTTTTTTCCTTAAGGAAAACCTTTAATTTGTGGCTCCCCATAATTCGAAATATATGAACCGGTGGTTATTTGTTTTTTTTGTAGCTAACCTTTTAATCTGTGGTTATGTATCCTTTCTCGAATGCAATGGTTCTTTCATAAGGAAACTCTTCCAAATTTATATGACAATTGTTCTTGTATACAACAAAATGCCTAGCCCTTTGAATAGTGCCTAGAAAGTGGCTTCAAATGTCAATGGAATGTTAGCTCCTTTATTGAATGTCAACTCAATTTTCCTTTGTCTCGTGTCCTCTTTGTTTGATCCTCTCACCCAGTGGCTAGATGACCCTTTTCACCGTATATTTGATTGCTTAATCATGGCCATGTTGGTCTTCCTACTCTAATACCATATTACCAAGAAACTAGATCATAAAATCATGAAACCCTAGATAAGGTTGAGAGAGATACACATAATAACACAATATTATATTAAAGAAATACTTCACATCATTACAATGAGATTCACCTCTCTTACATAGAGCTTGAGAGGTCATAATTTTCCAATACCCTTTAAATATAATAACCAAAAACCCTAAATTTTAGCTTAAGTCACTATGGTGGATTTATTACAAATGTAAGCCTCATATTCTAATAATTATTAGGACCTAAGTCACAACATCATCAAGATAGTATTTTTCTTTATTGGTTTTTTCATCATCTATTTGAATGCAAATAATTCTACTATTAGAGAAAGTGTAGATCCTAACATAGCACATATAATACCCTTAAACATGTCTTCATTGAACTTGTCTCTCTAGTGCATAAGATAAAATCTAATGGTCATTTCCCTCTCTGCACCAATGTGGAAACAAGTAAACTTATGGTTTGAGAGTAAACACTCAAAACATTATGAAAGAAGCTTGGATAACAAGTTCCTCATGTTCAAAGAACCTTGGATAACAAGTTCCTCAGATTCAATAATATCCAATCAAGGCTCAGTTTCTTTGTGTTGGTCAAGAGATGAGGAACGTGGTTGTGGTTTCTTACATAGTAGTTCAACTTCTGATTGAGGCACATACTGAGATAATGTTGGATAACTATTGAAATGTGCACTTCAATGTTGATTTTTTGGCTTAGATGTTGATTTTGTATCTATAGATTCATCTTTGAGTACTATCCATCCATTATGGGTTGAATCTTGTTGAATCAAGGATGATTGAGAATTGCGATTACCTTACATCGAAACATTGACTTTCATGTGCACTTGTAGTTTTTGCTAGGGTAATAATATTTCCTTGAAAATGTTTTGCTCGACAAGTCCTATAAAGTCACCATCTTTCTCTTTGTCAAAGTTATATGCATTTGGTGGAAAGTACATCGGAGTTATACCCCTGAATACCTTGTAAAGAATAGATTCGAGATACGTCTTTCCCTTAGGATGGGTGGAATGTATATAACTCCTACCAAATGGTAAGCAAAAAAATATTGCATAGAAAGAATTAGAGCAATTGACTTGTTGAAAGCACCAACAATTTCCTCATCTTTTTAAGAAGGGGTAGAACCATAAATAATATGAACAGACTTATTAGGTTGCAACAAATTCTGTGAAGTTAGGTGCATATTTGTACCAACATACCATTTTCATAATTCAATGCATTTAGAGTAAATTTGGACCTAGTTGAATTACCAACTTCATTAATTTGTTTTGAGTCTAAAACAATGCCAACAACAACTTGAGAACTATCCATGGGTACTTCTCTATGCATCGGGATTTTCTATCAAACAAATTCAATATTATTAACATGAATTCATAAAATGATAGTTTTTAAATATATTTTAAGGTTAGATGCTTCATTCTATCCCTACAATTTCATTCAATAATCATTAATCCACCTAAAAAGGGAATAAAAGATAAGAATACCTTGTAGATTTGATACACATCGTAAGTAATTAACACACAAAAATTATTTCTTGCTCTAACAAAACAATCTTGTGTGAGGCCAAGAGACGTTCATATAATTCAAACAAAAAATAATTCAATAATAAAAATAATTGGCATAGAAAGAAAACCATAAAGCCAAAAATAAATTTAGTAAATCATTAACACTTTAGAATAACGAGCCTAAAATTAGAAGCGCTATCAATTTCATCCATACTAAATGAAAATGTTCATGTTGCATATGTCCCAAACCATATAGTGTTTTCATCGTTTCCTAATTCCATCTTTTCTCCATTGTTTCATGCTTTAGGACCTTTTGTTGCAAAACTTGGACCTATTCGATAACGAGGAAAGGAATCGAAATTAAGGATGTCCACTACAATATTATACACAATAATACTAGTTGTAAAATGCTTCATAGATTAGAAAGAAAACTTAGCAAATTCACTTCGTATTTCCTTAAGAAGAAATTATGCTTGGTTTCTCTTTCGATCACTATGTGGTACTATCCCTCAACATCTGAAATCTGATTTGTTGACGTCATCATAAACATGTTGATCTAGTATTCTACTATTCTCAACAATGGTTATCAAACAAATAATATCATTACATTTTCTTTTTATTTTGAGTAGAAAATATAATGTGCATAGAAACAAGTATTTATATGCTAGATACTTATACAAGAGCATAAATAATATAAATGAGTTGTCCATGATGACGATTTCAATACATTGAATGCTAAACATAATATAAACATAGTATCACTAGCCCAACAAACTCCACAATCCACAAAGCTTTAATATTTGTTACAAGTTTCGCTTGTTTGGCTCTTAAGTAGGATCAAGGAGGGTTAAAAGAACATATTCATTTATTTTCAAAACATTGTATTATTTTTTTCAACCAATGTAAAAGATTCCTCATAACCATGTAAATTTATACGGATTCCATGTTCAATATCCTCTCCGAATTTCATTCATCTTATTGTAAATGAAAAGGTGTCTGGATTCAATATGTTGTTAACTAACATCCCAAATATGAAGACTGACATGGAGAGAGGGAGACAAGGGTGTGGGAAATGGCACAAAGACAGAGAAGAAGAAGAATTTGTGGACAACAATTTAGGTGAAAACTATACTTACAAAAGAACAATTTGCTATCAATGATTATTGTCACTTAAGGATCAAAAAGGTTAAATCAAGGTATCCAAACTACCTACCTCTCTCTACATAACATTGCATCTTAGGCCTAAAAAGAAGAAAAGCCAATTATTTCATATTTACACAGATTCTTCAGACTATTATACCAATTTGCAGGGCAGAAAGTCAACTGAGATTTCCAGAGCAACCTATTTATACAAACAATGCATGAAGCAATTATTTAAGAGGATTTTGAACAAAGTATTGGTGGAAAAAGTATCACTAAACAAAGTATTAGTGAACAAAGTATCAATGTACAAAGTACTAGTGAACTGCCTTTGATTGAATACATTGATTTATCCACATGTAATCATAAAATCGAAGGAAAAAACCATTCCAATTAGTGAAGTTTCACTTGCACCATTACAAAATAAAAAATTTTATATCAAAATATTAAGCAACTCAATGATCACAAAATCCCATTCATTCCACTTATCCATCTCATTTAATCCACCCAATCCACTTGTCAATATTGTTCATTTCATGCATTCCACTCATTAAAATTCATTCCATACACACTCCATACATTTCACCACACTATTTATTGATAGGTCTCCAAGTCATATTCCACATCCTTCATTGCAATATATCATCTTATGCCTTATGCATTAACCTAAAAGAGGCTATAGGTATTAAGTTACATACTTTTCCTAAGGCAAGTTCCTATAGGAATGCGGACTTACAAGCATCTACGAGAAAGGAATGCTATAGGAATGTGCACATATAGGCTTCTACAAGAAAGGAGGACTATAGTAATGTGCACCTACATGCATATATAAATGAAAGGATTGTTACAACAATGTGCAGCTATAGGAAACTACAAGAGAAAATCACACAACCTAAAGAATGATATAGGAAAAAAACTATTCAACCTAAAGATCCCAAGTTGTCCCCTAAAGAATGCTATAGGAAACAAACTATTCAACCTAAAGATCCCAAGTTGTCCAAATTGAGTAATTGAGATTCCTATAGGAGACAACAACTTAATATTCCAACTTTGCATGGTTATGAAAGAAAATAAAAGCATCACATTGAAGATATCAAACTCCATGAATGAAACATGTGAATTAATTCATGCATTACATTACATTTCTTCCAATAACAAATTCCACCAATTATAAGGTGTACCGCATCTACTAATTTTTAAGCAATGTGATTTGTAGATACACTGTCATGTCACTAAACCTATATCTATCAATCACCTTTACTTCCTGCTATCAGTACCCATAATCCTTGTCAACATGGACATTTAACTTTGAGAATATGGGTTGAAAAGCTTTGTGTTTGCATGATGACACAAAGTAACTAGCATGAAGTAACTCTAGATTGCCTTCGCTTATTGAAGAAAAATGTCGGGTGTCACATCAACACAAAACCATAATCAAAACCATAATCATGTTAGGGAAAATGCCACTAATTACCATCAAATAAAATGAAAATTGGATTGTCATGATATGATATAGGAGGTAGAAGAGAGAAGTCAAAGTTTGAATCCTAACCCTTAACCCCAAGCCGAGGAAAAGTAGTTTTAGTTTCTGAAGCAGACAAGCCTAAACCTTGAGATGAGGAAGAACAATCTAATTCTTCTAAATGTTTTAAGTGATGATAGGATCCAAGCATAAATCTCAAGCTGAGGAAGAATAGTCCGAGTCTTCTAAGTATTGCAAGTGTTAATGGGATCCAAGTCTAACCTCAAGCTAAGGAAGAACTGTTTGATCCTAATAAAGAGATTAAGTGATAATAGTACTTGATTCTAACCCTAAGATGAGGAGAATAGTCTAAGTATCTTGAAGAGCAGTACGCTATGTATTTTTGAAGAAAAGTCTGGGTTTTCTAAAAGAATCCCAAATCTTTTAAAACCCCCCAGCTTGTAGGAAAATAAGGCACTAGTAGAAAAATGAGCGATAAATAACTACATGACTAAAAATGTTGGTCACGACAGTGTTTTTAAGTTAAATATGACTAAATTTGAGCAACAGAACAATAAATGACTAATTTAGTCATCAGATAAAAATACAACTAAATAATAAGTCACACAAATAAAAATAAATAAAACAATGAATAACTTGCGTTTGAGAGGTGGCCCAATGAAAACTAAAAATTGCAATTTTGAGAATTAAATTTTACAATTCGTAAATTTTAACACTACCGATGGATAGAGAGTCTTTGAATCTATCTCTGGTGTTAAAATTTAAGAAATTGAGTCTATAAATCCATATGTTACAGTGTTAAAATTTGCTTAATTATAAAATTTCATTGCCAAAATTACAATTATATGGGGGTGGAGGGATTTGAACATGGGTAGTGCGGGGACATATTATAGGGAGGTGGGGGATTTAAACATGGGCCTCGCCCAAGAAATCCCAAGCAATTATGGATTCTTATAAAATAAAAAATATACAATATAGTTCCTATATATATATATATATTAGTAATATATAATATTTTTAAATAACTATAAAATACTATATTTCATACATAATATTATATATTTAATATATAGTATATTAATATAATATGTTTTTAATATATAAATACATCATATAATAATATTAACAAAATTTTATAGCTCAAATTCAAATGGAGGGAAAGAAAAACTCGGGACAAAGAAATTAGGGGAAAGAAAAAATTGGGGAGTTTTGAGGACAGGTAAAGCAGCCCCACCCCACATAAATTATTTGAGAAATATGCAACATCAGGGCTCCCTTTATGTGGCCCATAGAAGATTAATCAAAAAATGTGGTCTCAAACCCTCAAGAAAATTGTGTTATATTTAGGGTTTTTATGAGTGCCTCCATCAAACCCCAACCCAAAATCCCATTAGTCTCTCATTCATTGCATTTTGCATTTGTGAATGTTGTTACTATTTCCACCACATTTTAAATCCATGGCGGTTTGAACCTCCACATTTTAAATCCATGGCGGTTTGAACCTCCACATTTTAAATCCATGGCGGTTTGAACCTCCAATTTTTAGGATCCGGGTTAAATGTTGCTTTTAAATTCTTTTAAGATTTGATTTTGAGGGAACAATCTTATACAGCTATTCCTTATTCTGACCCATTCAATTTTTTTATGGAATTCTTTGAGGTATCCCTTGTCTATGAAATGGGGTTTTCATACTCAAGCATTTGCTCTGTGGCATCAGGTAAGCAAAGTCTATACTAACTTACCCATCGCAATGAATACGAGCCATTATCCCACTAGATAGTTATTCATAGGTACTTAGTTCATTATTTTTCATCGTGTAAATCAATGTTACTATTTGATGGAGCTTAGATATGCCTGTTTTTTTTCTTAATTCTTGGGTTTATGTGCAGGTGATATTGACTCAAGAAGATCTACACTCTTCTTTTCAGCTTGGAGAACTCTCATCTTTTAAAATGATTGGTAAGTTGAATAACAATGGCTTGGGATATTATATAAGGTTTACCCATATGATTTTTCCTCGCATTCTTTCTAACTGTTTAATGATGTTCATGGCTATATGAATACGACCAACCCTTGGGGTTTCATTGCTGGTTGGCTTCGTTGCACCCGATCACCATCCACATGATAACACATATTCACTAATAGTATTTAAATGGCATATCCACGGCTCGACCCAAGTTGAGTTCATATGCCATCTAACATGTTATGTGTGATGAACCTGCAATAATTAATTAATGCAAATGCACGAGATATCATAAATAACAGAACTTAGAATCACTTTTATATTGATCACATGCCACTTCGAGGGGGCAACCTCCTTTGAGCAAGCTCAATACAATTAACTTCACGGTGCCTTCATAGGTCTCAACACACACTTATATACTAAGTCTAGGCGCCAATACTATGGGTCAAAACCATGGGCCACTACAAACTATGGATCAACAATACTACGGGCGACTTACAAAGCATATGCGCCAACAACAATAACACAAACTATTGATCAACAAATACTACGGGACGACTTACAAAGCATATGCGTGCAACAACAATATACTGACAAAGTAAAGACATGGGTTCCTAACATTATGGGGTTACAGGATTACCCTAGATGGTTCGAAAGATGGAAATTAGTAGTTATTGACCAAGCTTGCCAAGCCTTGTAGTTGTATTATATGACTTAAATTTTCAATTAGCACTAAAATGATAATGATTTTATTGTGGATGATTGGACCACATATTTCGACCTCCTGAGTTGTAGGTAATAGATCTCTGATAAAGTTTGCAAAGACACAAGACAAGAGCAGAAACACAAAGGGCATATTGATTTCCTTCTCATTATTACACTCATATATATATAGTATCATATAGACTCAAAATCACCGACTAATACTATGGGCCAGTGAATACCATGGGACGGCTAATGTCCTACTCAACAACTCAACTAACTTAACCAACAACGACACATGAGATTACAACTCTTAACACACCCCCTTAATCTCAAGTGGGATGGTCTGGTCAGCACTATCAATGCCTAAGTGCTTCCCCTGAAACTCAAATGCAGATGTACCCAAAGGTTTGGTAAACATATCAGCTAACTGCTCCTTAAAGCCACAAAACATCAAACTAATCTCTCCATTATTGACTAACTCACATATAAAGTGATAGCGAGTGTCAATGTGTTTACTCTTCCTATGAAATACATTATGTTTAGACAACTGTATGGCAGAACTATTGTCGCAATAGATGGATGTTGGTTCTTTTTCTGTATGTCCCATGTCCTTCAAGAGTCTTCTGAGCCAAACTACATGGCATGTTGTTGTAGTTGCTGCAATATATTATGCTTCTGCTGAAGACATGCTCACAGTGGGTTGTTTCTGAGAAGCCCGATAAATAACACTGGTACAAAAATGAAAAGCATAACCAGATGTGGTTTTCCTATCATCAATACTACCTGCAAAATCACTGTCTGTGTACCCTATGAGAGTATAGTCCTGTGAATGAGTGTACCAAAGTCCATAATCAATTGTACCTACAACATATCTCAGAATTATTTTTCCAACTTTCCAGTGAGATTCTGTGGGAGACTCCATGAATCTAGAAATACAGATGACAGCATACATCAAATTAGGTCTAGTAGCAGTCAAATACATTAAACTGCCTACTAATATTTTGTAAATTGTAGAATTTACTGTTGGTCCTTCATCATTCTTGCTTAACTTGGTTCTTGTTACAATGAGGGTTTCTACTGGTTTACATTTATCCATTTTGAATCTTTGCAGAATGTCAGTAGCATACTTATGCTGATAGATGAAGATCCCATTTTCACTTTGATCAAATTCCAGACCAAGGAAAAACTTCATAAGACTAAGATCAGTCATCTCAAACTCCTTTTTCATGACTGTATTTTACTCTTCTAGCATCAAATTTCCAGTATAGATCATATCATCAACATAAAGAAAAACAAGTAAAACGTTACCTTGCTGATCTGTTTTGACATACAGAATAGGTTCATTGCTGATTCTGTTGAACCCATTGTTGATGAGATAAGAGTCAATTTTGTTGTACCAAGCTCATGGAGCTTGTTTGAGACCATACAAGGCCTTTTTCAACTTACATACCTTGTGTTCTTTACCTTTGACAGCATAACCAGGTGGTTGATCTACATAGACTTCTTCTTCAAGTATGCCATTCCGAAAGGCATATTTTACATCCATTTGATAAATAGGCCACTGGTTTTGAGCTGTTATTGCAAGTACAGCTCTAATGGTGTCCATCCTTGCTACTGGAGAAAAGGTTTCATCATAGTCTACACCATATTGTTGAGCAAAACCTCTTGCAACAAGCCTTGCTTTGTACCTTTCTATCTCTAATTTTTCATTCAACTTGGTCTTATAGTCCCATTTCAAACCAATGCAACTTTTATTTGATGGGAGATCAAGGAGATCCCAAGTCTGATTCCCCTCAATAGAATCAATCTCTTCATTCATTGCTTGGATCCACTGTGGATCTTTTGCTACTTCTTTAAAACATGTTGGCTGACATGAAAATAGTGCATACTGTAGCTGCTCATCAATGACAGGAGTCTGTTCATATAACTCGCTTAAGCTTATGGTTCTCTGGTTTTGTAGTGGACTGTCTGCTGGTGTCCCTTTTTGCTGTTGCTTCTGCTGTACTTCAAGTCTGGGAATTCTGAGTGGTGTTGGTGGTACTGGACTATTTGTCTACAGAATGCATGCTGTATCAGTCCAGCATTTATCTTCAATAAACTTTACATCTCTGCTCACCACTACTTTCTTGGTGACACGATTATACAACTTATAGGCTTTCTATTGTTCACTATAGCCTGTGAAAATACACCTTTCACTCTTCTTGTCTAACTTCTTCCTTAACTCATCAGGTATGTGTGCGAATTCAACACATCCAAATATCCTGAGATGTGAGACACTAATCTGAGTGCCACTCCATGCTTCTTCAGGTCTCGTGTCTTTGACACTTACTATGGGAGATATGTTTAGTAGATATATTGAACATGCAACTGATTCTTCCCAATAATCATTGGATAACTTCTTGTATGACAACATACTTCGGGCCATGTTCATGATGGTCCGATTCTTCTATTTTGCAACTCCATTCTGTTGTGGAGTGTATCTAGTGGTGTACTGATGCTATATTCCATGCTGCTTACAGAACTCTGCAAAATCATGAGATACATACTCACCTCCATCATCTGATCTGAGTATTCTAAGTGGTTTACCTGACTGCTTTTCAGTCAAAGCTTTGAACTCTTTGAATTTGGAGAAAGCATCTGACTTATTTCTAAGAAAGTAGATCCAGACTTTCCTGCTATAATAATCAATACATGTTAGGAAATACAGACTACCTCCTATAGACTGGGTTTGCATGGGTCCATATATGTCTGTGTGAATAAGTTCAAGTTGTTCTTTGGCTCTATTTGTAGAAGTGGGAAAGCTGTCCCTTTGGTGTTTCCCTAAAATATAGTCTTCATAAGAACTTGACTGTTCATTCATGACTGGTAATCCTTTGACCATGGATTGTTTTTGTAGATGAGAGAGACTCTGGAAGGGTAGATGACCATACCTACAATGCCACAACCAGGTTTCGTCTTGACTAGAGACAGTATGAGCATATGACTGTGACAGGATAGCACTCCTTGGACTGAGTGGGAAAATCTATTCTTGGTCATTTCTACTTTGGCTAGGATTCTTGTACTAGGGGATTTATCATAGACAACACATTAGGAATCAATGAACCTAACATCATACTTATTTTGAATAAGTTGACCCACATTGATTAGATTGACCTTGAGATTTGGAACATAGAACAGATCATTTATGTACTTCTTTTCATTTTGTTTGGTAAGTATAGGAACAGTACCTTTGCCTTGAGCAGGAACAAGATAGTGATCACCCAATTTGATCTTTGAATTAACAGATGGATCTAGATCAGAAAATAATGATTTGTTACTTGTCATATGATTGCTGCATCCAGTGTCTAGCAACCACACATCTGATTGATGTTCTTCTTCAGTCGCTTGGTATGACGGAAACATAACTTCTGACGAATGTTATTCAAAATTGGAGACATTTGCTTTGCCACTGTTATGATCTGCTTGCTTCTTTTTGCAATCACGTTCATAGTGTCCATATTTATTGCAGTAGTTACACTGGACATTGGACCTATTAGTCCATATCTTGCCTCCTCTTCCTCTCTGGTTTTGAGGGTTATGATTGTGCTCATAGTGATTTGTGTGTTCATGGGCAATTCTATCCTCTGTTGAATTAGAACTCCTTCCTCTTTTGCCTCATCCTCTATCTCCTAGACCTTGACCTCTGTTGAAAGAATTCCAAGTGCTAAATGCATGAGACAGAGACTTGTCTTCTTGACTAAGTCTAGCTTCATGAGACAAAAGAAACCTTGTTGACTCTTTTAGAGTAAAATTTGACAGATCCTTCGATTCTTCTATGGCAGTAACCACCATAGAGAATTTCTTAGTGAGGCATCTAAGTACCTTTTCAACAATAGCCTTCTGCTCTAGGGATTCGCCATAGGTTTGGAATTGCGTGACAATCCCAGAAACCCTAGTCATAAACTGATAGACAGTCTTAGTGTCCTTCATCTTAAGACTTTCAAATTAGAGTCAAAGGGTTTGGAGTCTTACTGTTTTAACTCTGTCGGTACCTTTGTATGCAGATTGGAGGAGATTCCATGCCTGATGTGTAGTCGTAGCTCTAGTGATCCGCAAGAAAATGGACTCCTCAATGCAACTTTAGATCAGCCACTTCACAGTCAGATTTCGATCTATGCTTTCATCGAGGGCCTTCTTATTTTCATTCGACATAGCAGTGACAGTAGGTACCGCCAGTTCCATGAACTTTCGTTCAACCACATCCCAACACTTGTTGAGCTGTAGAAAGGTCTGCATCTTGATAGACCAAAATTCATAATTCTTGTCGTTCAGCATTGGACCAGATATCGGCTTCATGTTCAAGCTTGCCATGGATTATGAAAACTGTTAAAATAACTGGCACAACTTTCTAACTGACACAGTGCGCCTCTGAGGTGCGCCCAGCAAAATTTTATAGAGTAAAGGAAGACCGACGTAGTTTACCTTCAGCCAAGGTGCGCCACTGGCTCAATTTTCCTTCAAGCAGGGTGCGCCAGCTGGCTCAGTATTCCTTCAGGAAGGGTGCGCCAGCCGGCTTAGTTTGCCTTTAGGAAGGGTGAGCCAGGGTCTCTTCTTGTGGGTGTGACAACGCCGGATCGTGGGAAATAAAAAATAAAAAATGTCGCAGCCTGAGTGCTCTGTCTCCATCTTGTACTACAACTTCCAGTCTTGTGTGTGCTCTCCAACTTCTAAAGAGGCTTACCCAAGAAACAAAGATTTAAGGATGAGACCGTCAGCTCTGATACCATGATAAAGTTTGCAAAGACACAAGACAAGAGCGGAAACACAAAGGGCATATTGATTGCCTTCTCATTATTAAACTTAGATATATATATATATATATATAGTATCACATAGACTCAAAACCACAGGCTAATACTATGTTCCACTGAATACCATGGGACGACTAATGTCCTAGTCAACAACTAACTCAATTAACTTAACCAACAATGACACATGAGATTACAACTCTTAACACTCTCAACTCACTCTTGATTTTTGTAGGACTTATTTTTTTGTTTTGAGGCCTATATGAATTGTATGAAACCCTTTTAGGGTTTCCACCATCCACATGGGAATGGAAGGAGAAACCACTCAATCCGCATTGTTTTGTTTATGTTTTTGCATGCTGCAGAATTGCTAGTTCAGATGGATCTATATTAATTAATTAAGTTGCCTGCATTACTAGCTGAGTCTATTAACTTGAAGAGATCATGCAATCAATAGAAAGAGATTAATACACATTGTATTGGCAACCAGTAGTGATTTCAATAACGCTACGATTTATTCATGAAGCTGCAGTATCCTGCATGTACTCTCTTTCAGTTTCTTTGTGGGCTTAGAATCAGAGAGCTGCAAATTTAGGTGTCACCATTCTAGTATCCTTGTAAGTGTACCACTTTATAAACATCAGGTATATGATAAAGTTAAGAAGACTCATTAGTACAACCAACCCGTAGAAGTTGCGATCTTCCTCTATTTAGGTTCCTCGTCAGCCACCCTGGATGAGAATTGCTTGTTGTTAGAAGGTTGACAATAGAGACGAGAAGGCTACTAAGGAAGAATCCGAGAGCTAAATTGCTTAGGAAAATTCTAGTACTCATGGTCTTCATCCCATCAAGAGATTCTCGTATGAAGAAATACAGTTGTCCAGTGTATAAAAATACCTCTCTTGCACCTACTAGTATAAACTTTGGAATAACAATGAATACACTAATGGAGACTATAGGCTTGCGCTTACCTACAATCCCATGAGTTCTTACCTAAAATCCCATGAGCTTTTGCCACCTCAAGACATTTGATTTATGTAATTGTTGGAGCATCCATTGTAAGACATGACAAGGCGAGTCCAAACTTAAATATATTTCCAGGGGAATCATTATACGATCATAAATTGATATCGTTACTAGGACTCCACTCACAAATAAACCTTTTAAGGAGGTTGATGGTATCTCAAAGCTTCCAATGACTCGTTTCATTTGGAAAGCTTGGGCCACTTGGAAGGTTACCATCGGAGCTTAGATGGTCTCGAACATTATTGAGGTTTCCCATATAAAGATCATTCTTATTATTGTCTTCACCTCTTCTACTTTACCTACTATGCAGAGCTTCTAAGGGATGGCATAACAAGACTCCTCCATCGATAATTCGACTATGGAAGTTCTATCTATCACTTGCAACATTATACAATAGTTTTCAAAAATGTAAATAAAATACAAATTAGGTTGGACGATGATTTATGTAGTTAACTATGTGAAAAATTTTGTGTCCCACATTTCGAGTGGACACCATCCATATTCAGGAAGAGCTCTAAAGTTGTTTAATTGTTCTTCTTTTTCTTAAGAAATCCAAGTTAATATGGACATATGCTCATCTATAGTATAGGCAAATTAAAACTAGAATGTGTCTCATCATTCATCACAGCTCAGTATAAATGATCACCTGTGTATGGGGAATCCTCTTGTTGGAAGAATAGGTTTTGGGTGTGTGCAAGAAGATGAGGGTCACTTTAGATGCAATGCTACTTTTTTCAAAACTCGTTCCTGATACATAAAACATAACGCGTTTCTGATATTTAGCACCTGCCATGGTAAGACCCGAGCCTAACATGTCATTGGACAAGTAGGATAGGTAACCATAACGCGTACGCGTTATCGTTTAGATTTACATAACGCGTACGCGTTATGTAAATCTAAAAATGAATTTAAATACACAGTCCCGATGATTGCTGACCACCCGCGGCACTCACGCATCAGAAACGCGAAATAGAGGCGAAATAGACCCTGGACGAGGACGGTTTGTGGCCCACTCAAGTATCGGTGTTGCTCGATTTAGCTGGAGGGGAGACAAATTCACCGGTGGATTGTCATCTAATCAGGTAATTCATTCACCCATACCATTTTTTTGTCATTTCTTAACCTAAATTACTATTTTTTTATTGTTTAAAACAACCTAGTTTTGTAATATTGATAAAATTGGGAATAACCCAATCTCTAATTAAATTCACATCTCCCTCAACCAAGATGAGTGAATAATTAAAATGAATCCCTTTTCAAAAACTCAAAAATTCATAATCCAACCAAAAATTGAAAAAAATAAAACTCCCCCCTTTCTACAATGTATTCATCTAAGTCACCCGACACGAAGACACGGGACATGAGTGTCCCCACCAGGCTTCAAATTTGAAGCCTTCAGGCCACTTCAAATTTTACCCACACGTCATAGAAGGCCACTTCAAATTTTACCGTGCAAAAAAAATTTAATTTCATGGTAAGCCCTTCAATAATTAAATTAACCACTATTGTTTAAAATTGCAACAGAAGGGTAGCTTCAAATTTCACCCATCAACAATTTTTAGTGGGAAATTGGGAATGCGGCTACTAGCTAGGTGACTTGGGAGTGGGACTCGGTTACTCTGCAATATCCATGTGTTCGATCATCCATGGATCATGGACCATTGGGCCTCTAATAATATCATTGAGTAACTTACGTGGACGGGCTTACACTGAGTAGCCCATGTCTTGAACGCTTCGAAGTTCTTGTGTTTGTAGCGAGCGCTTACGTGTTTAACAAATTTAATGGCATCAACAAAATTATTAAACCTGGTAGGTGGCTCATACGTGTTTTTGCTAGCGGGCTTACCAAGTTACAAGTTATCACATACCAATTCGTGAATGCTGACTCCGTGAGTTAATTGAGTATTCAATGTATAATATATTATGTTAATGTGCCCCCGTGAATTTGGCATTTCAGACAAAATCCACAATCCATAAACTTCTTGTAATGTTGCAGGTTGTTGCTCCTGCCCGTGGCCCCTACCTATAGCCCTGTGTTTTCTTTGTTGTATCAAGTTAATCCTACCGTCTACGGCTCCCAGCCTCACACCCTGTGCTTTCTTTGTTGTATCAAGTCAATCCTGCAGCTCCCGAGTTCCACCTTTTGTTTTCTTTGTTGTATCAAGTCAATCCTGCAGCTCCCGAGTTCCACCTTTTGTTTTCTTTGTTGTATCAAGTCAATGCTTGAATTCCATGCTTCCATGGCTCCGACCATCAATATATAATATTGCATGAATAGAAACAAGCTTTTTCTTATACCCCTATTCCACTGTGGTTGAGCTACTTCCAAGTTCCACCTACCCTATCTCCTCCAGTCCTCCAGGAGAGTTTGCGAAATATGGTTGTGTTATATGACATCTATAATGTTCAATGCTTCTATATCCACTGAAAAATCAAGCCTCTCAAATTTACTACGTCAGTAAACATTGAAATATTGATGTACTATTACATTTTCAAATGAAAAGAATAACTTATTTTTACATGGCAGCATTGAAGGGTTCAATATCTCATAGCCCTTCATAGTGAAATGGGACCCCACCCTTCAAATTTGATCCCTGGTCCCCACTAGACACGGTGACCCCCGGAATTAGGACACGTAGGACATGGTGACCCCCGGAATTAATATATTTTTAAAATATATTAAAATTTAAAAATATAGACATATAGATCCAATAAAATTTAATATTTACAATTACAAATATTCAATAGAAATTACATTTACAATTACAAATATGAAATATTCAATAGAAATTAGATCATTCACAAATCACAACACATTTGTCATTCACAATCACAAATCACAATGAGACATTGAGACACATAGATGCAAACTCATCATTTCCCTGATCCTCCTCCTCCATGTCTGAATCAACAAACTCATCACTGCCCTGATCCTCCTCCTCCTCCTCCTCCTCCTCTATGCCAATCTGACTAACTTACTTTTTAATTGTCAAATGTTTAATTTTAAGTTTTAAATGTATGTAAGTGAATGCCATTAAATTGCTTACTTGAGTTTGATTTAATACATGTTCAATTTTGAAGAGACGTCATTATATACCATGTATATGTTTCTAATGATTTTTGTATTAATGTCTTTATTGCAGTTGCGGCTATGGATACCAATGCCGAGATATTGATTGAGCTTTCCCACTTGAGGGGCATAAGTGCAGCTTTTAGTGGTGGTGACAGGATTCACCGTTCACTTGCATCAACCTTGGATGCAATTGTGGACACCATTTCACAATCTACCAATGTACTATATGATATTGCATCTTACAGAGAAAGAAAAAGACAACAATATGCTGATGGGCTAGACTACAATGCAATAAAAAAGTTGAAAATATCCAAAGAGCTCATATTTGCATTGTTTAGGGACCCTCGGACGGGGGAAATCCCAAATGCAAACATGCCGCATATCTCCATTGAGTGGTGCACGTTTCAACCATTTGTTGACAACTGGATGGACAGATGGTACATGGTTTTTGATATGCCACCACACAACAACAGGGAAATTCCCTTATATTTCCTTCGAAAGATGTACACAGAGTTCATGTTGCATAAACACGTTAACTATTTTGACATCTTGCAGTTTCATGGGATCGGTGGGGGGATGCCCCAAAACCGACCCAATGCCAGGCTTCGAGACTAGGATCGCCCTATCCTTGCACCTTGCAGGCAGTTGCCTGGGCCAGATGTGCCACCTACACATCGTATTATTTCGCAGACACGGGATGCATTTTTGAGTTTGGCACGGGCGGTTGTTCGCCATGGCACGATGGTTCAACATATGGGTGAGGAAGGGACATCTGTCCCTGGTGTGGTACATACACCAGCTCGTCACCATGCAGGACCATCAACTAGTACAGGACCATCAGGACCATCCACTAGTGCAGGACCATCAACACATCCCCATCCTAGTACTGATCCTCACGAGTGCACATCATGTGGTCGTCCCTGCTATGGTATTTCCTCAGATGTTGCCTTCAGTGGGTTTTTGAGAGAGGTATGTTGATGGTTAATTGTAATAAATTCTTCATTTATTTTCGTCTTTGTACACATATATATAGTTTGAGCTAATATATTAATTTTGTGAACTTGCAGTTGATGCTTTATGCCGGCAGCGACACCCCAGAGCCGGATGTTCCAGACTCTACATGGGGGCATGATGCTACCCATTTGGTAGGCCCATCTTATATAACACCTATTGCCGTATCTCACACCGAGGTAAACATTTTAAAATTTCAGTTTTTTAATACTTGTTAATTTGTTAATTTCCACATACTTTACATTTTAGTTCATTAATGCTATCTACGGTCTAATATTTACAATTATTAAACTTGTAGATGGCAGATCCTTCACTGGGGCAAGGTAATGTGGAGGTAGTACCCATGGTAATACCGTCCCATGAAACATCTGGGCTCTAGGTAAACAATTAAAAATGACATTTTTTAAATACATGTTTGTTTGTTGAATCATGCATGTCTAACTACATGAACACTTGCTGACTGTAGGCACCATCCGCGACATCTGAACCATTGCCTGGATTTGTATCTCCCTCCAGGCCATTCGTGAACAAGGGTCGTGTGTATGTGAGGCGTTCTACTCCTAGAAATACTCCAGCTGCCCATGACCATGGGCTTACTCACACCATGGTAATGTATATCCTTCGATGATATTTGTTGTTTAACTTGAAATCCAATGCATAAATCGTTTTTGTTAATGTTTGAATTGCATGTTTACTGCATGAGGAACCCGAGTTGTCTACTGAGAACCTCGCATAGATGGTTGATGCAGCAGTTAGTGCCGCATCTGCAATGGCAACTGATCACACACAGGTATGTAACTATTTCAACATTATCTTTACATATCTTATTATTGTTGTCTATTGTTTATTCATGCATTTCTAACTATTTCAACATTTTTTCATTGTAGCCACCACCAGCAGGAGCAGTTCCTGGCCCCCCTGGTTCGACCATCCTGGATATTCAACCAACGGCTCCATCTGCTACACAAGCAACGCAATCTCCTTTGTCAGTTGAGGTGAGATGTCCTTCAGTGACCAAGTGTTTCATGCACTTTCCATGCACCAGTTGATAATTGTTGAGCTAATGTATTAGTGTACATAGTTAGTTGAATTTAACAATTGATATTTAATTTGTAGGATCCAGAGATGCACATTGATCCTAGAGATGTGCCTAGAGGATCAACGTTGGGAAAGAACAAGAGGAAGCTTGAGTTTTGATAGTTTTGGATAGTTTTGGACACATGTGCTTTTGGATACTTTTGTATATATATGTACTTTTCGATACATTCAGTTTTGGAGACATGTACATTGACTTTATTGTGCATGTACTTTTGGAGACATGTACATTGACTTCATTGGATACATGTACTTTTGGATACTTTTGGATATACATGTACTTTTGGAGACATGCACATTGACATTTCACTTATAAATGAATGATACATTTCACTTTGTATTTGTTCTTCGGTTTCCACGTGTTCTTGTGTCAATCTAATGTGTTGATTTGTGTGGATTATCTATTACTCATGAATGCACTATGTCAAAAGAACAAACTATTATATTCAAAGGTTTCAACGAATTCACTACATGCATGCACTAATTGGTATCTAATTAAAATTTGTGATTTTGGATGATCATTACAAGTTATGTCAAAGTTCTTGCTCGTGTAATTTAATCAAACTAAATGCAATACAATGTTTTTCAAGGTTTCAACGAACTCACTCATGCACACCCATTGCCATCAACTACCAATGAAAGTCTAACATTATGAGGTTCTTCTTTAAAAATAGGTAATATTTCCTTGATGATCGTAAATTGAGAACCATTTGTAGCCACTCATATAATACCATCTTCACTTATCTTTGTACATGATAATCCATAAAATGTGCTATGTTTTTTAACCTAAACAATCATCAAAAACCTAGAATTATAGGGATATGACAAAGAACCTTATGGGGCACCTTATATATTACCTAATTAGTTCAATATCTATTGATCCCACATTCATGGCATTTTAAATTTGTTGCATGCTATCCATAATATATCATTTGATCATAATTAGGACATGCATCAATTGTTTGATACTCCTTTCTTGTATCTTTCATAAGGGCACACAATTCTCAATATGTGCAAGGTAAAGTATTTGATGGTTATAGGAAAATATTACCTAACAATCTATAAGAAAAAATCAATTTATGTACTAAATAATGGATATCGCAATGTAGTTATTACAATCACAAAAAATATTAAAAACTTATATTTATCATTAGAGTTATTGTGTATACATAGGTGCATCCTCATCCATGCAAACAAAGGTGTCATGGATCAACCTATTATCCCTTTATTCTCAATAATATTAGTATCATTATCTTCCATAGGATCAAATTCAACTCCATCACCCCCATTATTGCTACTCTAAATTGCAACCTTAGAAGTTTTGATCATGTGTTTTTATCTCTATAGGAGTTTTGAAATATTATACTCTTTCAAAAATAATATGGAAGTTCAAATATTTAAAAGTGGCTTAAATTATAAAATGGGCAGAAATTCACCAAGTGTCCCTGAACGACATTTTTATGCGACTTGCAACTCGACATAACTTGGAAACCGGACGTCGAACCGATGAACCGTCGACTCCGTTGGTCTCCTGGCGTGCAATTACCTCTAGGGGGGCCTCTCCCTCGTCTCCCCATGGCCCAGTGGCTTCATTGTGCATTCATTTCGTAAACTAGGGTTTTGCTCAGTTTAATTGCATGCAATCTCGCATTGGTGGGTCAACTCTGCAAAAACCTCTCCCGAGCCAGTGTTGGCATTGTTCCCATGTCGGCATTGCCCACACACACTTGCAGGAGCCAACGACACGCAATCTTCCTGCTCCGTTTGCTTTTTGGCTCCGGGACGGAAATTCACCAAGTGTCCCTGAACGACATTTTCATGCGACTTGCAACTCGATATAACTTGGAATACGGATGTCGGACCGACGAACCGTCGACTCCGTTGGTCTCCTAGCGTGCGATTACCTCTAGGGGGACCTCTCCCTCGTCTCCCCATGGCCCAGTGGCTTCATTGTGCATTCATTTCGTAAACTAGGGTTTTGCTCAGTTTAATTGCATGCAATCTCGCATTGGTGGGTCAACTCTACAAAAACCTCCCCCGAGATAGTGTTGGCAATGTTCCCATGTCGGCATTTCCCACACACACTTGCGGGAGCCAACGACACCCAATCTTCCTGCTCCGTTTGCTTTTTGGCTCCCGGACGGAAATTCACCAAGTATCCCTGAACGACATTTTCATGCGACTTGCAACTCGACATAACCCAGAAACCAGACGTCGGACCGACGAACCGTCGACTCCGTTGGTCTCCTGGCGTGCGATTACCTCTAGGGGGCCCTCTCCCTCGTCTCCCCATGGCCCAGTGGCTTCATTGTGCATTCATTTCGTAAACTAGGGTTTTGCTCAGTTTAATTGCATGCAATCTCGCATTGGTGGGTCAAATCTGCAAAAACCTCCCCCGAGCCAGTGTTGGCAGTGTTCCCACGTCAGCATTTCCCACACACACTTGCGGGAGCCAACGACACGCAATCTTCCTGCTCCGTTTGCTTTTTGGCTCCTGGACGGAAATTTACCAAGTGTCCCTGAACGGCATTTTCATGCGACTTGCAACTCGACATAAATCGGAAACCGGACGTCGGACCGATGAACCGTCGACTCCGTTGGTCTCCTGGTGTGCGATTACCTCTAGGGGGCCCTCTCCCTCGTCTCCCCATGGCCCAGTGGATTCATTGTGCATTCATTTCGTAAACTAGGGTTTTGCTCAATTTAATTGCATGCAATCTCGCATTGGTGGGTCAACTCTGCAAAAACCTCCCCCGAGCCAGTGTTGGCAGTGTTCCCACATCGGCATTGCCCACACACACTTGCAGGAGCCAATGGCACGCAATCTTCCTGCTCCGTTCTCTTTTTGGCTCCCGGACGTAAATTCACCAAGTGTCCCTGAACGGCATTTTCATGCGACTTGCAACTCGACATAACTCGAAAAACGGACGTCGGACCGACGAACCGTCAACTCCGTTGGTATCCTGGCGTGCGATTACCTCTAGGGGGCCCTCTCCCTCATCTCCCCATGGCCCAGTGGCTTCATTGTACATTCATTTGGTAAACTAGGGTTTTGCTCAGTGTGGGAGTGTGCAATTTTTGCACACGGGGGTCAACTTTGGAAAATCATCCACCGGGCAAGTATGGCTAGTGTTCCTAGCTCGAACCTGTCTAGACACACCTGCAGGACTCCCCGGAACTCGGTTTTGTCGCGTGGTTGGAGTTCTATGCCCCCGGTAGGTATCCAGCAGGTGTCCCTGAAGGCCTTCTGGTAGTGAGACGGAACGAGCCATAGAATGAAGACCGTGGCTCGGATCGATGAACCGTCGACTCCGTTGGATTCAGCACACTGGGATAGTGCCAGGGGTGCCCCTCCCCTCCTACCCAGTGGCCCATGTGTCACCTTGCAGGTCCATCTTGGAAACTAGGGTTTTGCTCAGTGTGGGAGTGTGCAATTTTTGCACACGGGGGTCAACTTTGGAAAATCATCCACCGGGCGGGTATGGCTAGTGTTCCTAACCCGAACCTGTCTAGACACACCTGCAGGACTCCCCAAAACCTGGTTTTGTTGCACGGTTGGAGTTCTATGCCCCTGGTAGGTATCCAGCAGGTGTCCCTGAAGGCCTTCTGGTAGTGAGACGGGATGAGCCATAGAATGAAGACCGTGGCTCGGATCGACGAACCGTCGACTCCGTTGGATTCAGTACACCGAGATAGTGCCAGGGGTGCCCCTCCCCTCCTACCCGGTGGCCCATGTGTCACCTTGCAGGTCCATCTTGGAAACTAGGGTTTTGCTCAGTGTGGGAGTGTGCAATTTTTGCACACGGGGGTCATCTTTGGAAAATCATCCACCGGGCGGGTATGGCTAGTGTTCCTAACCTGAACCTTCCTAGACACTTTGGAAAATAGGGTTTCGCAGGTCCATTATGATGATGATGGTGATGATGATGAAGATGTTGATGATGATGGCTTGGTCTAAGGTGGTGCTCTCAAATAGCTAATTCATTATGAAATATTTAACAAGACATGAATTAAATTTAATATAAGTGTATTGTTTAATATAGTGAGCATGAATTGAATTAATTTTGTTGGGTGAAGCCAATAACCAACATGATGAACATAATATAATTTTAGGGTTTACTGATCATATGTAAAAAATGGCATATTCATAAACTTGAGATACAAGAGAACTTTTGGCATATTTATAAACAACATAAACGTAAATTTGGCATATCAAGAACGCAAAATTGACATATTCATATGAAACATACATGTGAAAATTGAGCATATATCAATATTCAATTACAAATAGTATAAATAGTATAGTATTAAAAGTATGTAACGTACCTCATCATGCTAGATCCCACCTATTATCATACAACCAAGCCCTACGGATCATCTCTTATACTGATGGTCTCCATTAGTCTCTCGTGCTCTGTATCTGGTAAGAAGTAGCGTACCTTCGATGTATTTTGACTAGGCATTGTTCGTACCTGAAGATTTGTGCCAATGATCAAGTTGGTAAAGTGATACACACTTGCACTTGGTTTGTAATCCCTATAAACATATCCACCCTTCTTTCTTCCATTGCTGTCCCGTGTCAAGTATTCACCTTTAACAACCATAGACCCAGTTGGAAAGTGGTTGTTTTCATCGTCAGTCATGGACACAATGAGGGTTTGCTTTCCATCTATACAGTGTGCCAACCAGTATTCATCACCCCATTCAGTATCTTTTGAGGCAACCACTGCGTATATGTGCCCTGCATTATATGATTGTAGGTATATGATCAAAATATTTTTCGTGCGATACAAGGCCATTAATGTGCATTTGAAGACTACGTAAACAAACAAAAAATGTTAAGGAAATGCATCATACCGGGTTGTACAAGGTCTGAGACATGATCAAAATCTGCAGAAATAGATGATTGGTTTTCTTCCAACGGAGTTAACTCAACAATTGCACGCTGATCAAGTGGAAGTGATATGCGATCCCATCCATCAACCCAATCCAATGATTCACACCCATCCCAGTCACCATCACAACAAGGCGGGAAAAAACAAGCGAGTTTTCTGGTCCAAATTTGAAATAGTGGGTTATCAGAGCTTCGAACCGAATGAAATCCACGAGTCCTAGGCACAGTCTTGCATTCCCATGCATGTGAACGATCTATGTCTACCACCTCCCAAAAAAATCTCTCCACATGTCTCTTTCTTGTGGATTCTACTCGCATAGTTGATTCCTCTCCCATTACTGACGTGCACCACCTGACTATAGATTGAGCATTTAGAATAGTAGATTCTGTAGATACTTTCAATTCCTCTCTTCGTAGGGCTGTTTTGACACATGCTCCGGCTCCATCATGCTCTCCTTTACCATGCCCAGTCTCAAAATAGTTCCACATATGTGGCACTTTGTAGTTTTTATGCAATGAACACAACCACTGAAATATGCGTGCATTTTTGAACTGACCAGCACACCCATTAGACCAAATCCAGTGTCGATCCATCTGTATGTTCCTTCCCTTCAAGTGATCATAGAACATGATGAAGCAATGACGTACATAGTGGAAGTCGTGGCACCTATCATCACTTATGTAGAAGTGATATTCCTTCAGAATTTCTCTTTGCTCTTCAGTGCTATTTGGGCCATGCCTATATGTGATATGGACCATCAAGGAAACCTGCTCAGAGTGATAATACTGACTTTGGATCTCATTTTGAGGTTGCAGAGTGTAGTTCTCGGCAAAATCAACAACTGAAAGTATAATACCAATGGGAAATGTATCTCTGCATATTCTAAACTTCTCATCCTGCCATCATGCCACGTGGACATGCTGAACATATTGATGTGTCTTTTCAATAAATTCCTTGATGAAGTCACTAACTTGTACTTGGTGACACAAAATGATCTCAATGTCAGTTTTTTGTTGTAAGTAAGGATTGAAATGTAACCGTTACAACATAATTTTATAGATATAAATGCATACCTGAGATGTCACCAATTGTATTTTTTTGCTTTCTTTCCCTGGGACTATTTCATAGTTGATATATTTGAAACTTTTCATGTCTGTAACCATTTTCCCAAATTCATTGTCTCCATTCTCGTGCATACATTGGCTCGATAATGCCATTCCAGCACAGTTGGAGCATGTTCCATCCAAACAAGATTTTGCATAGTATGTTTGCCCCTCGGGCCTATTGCACATGATGCTATGAATGAATTCTCTTGATGAAGTCGGTGGTATTGTCATGGAGCAATCCTGCACAATGTTAGTATGCAACACACGACGAATGTACAAAAATGTTTCATAGTAATATTCATATTCTACATGGTATCTACAACAACAAGTGTTACGAAGAGTATTTATTCTAACATACCATGGCTTACATTTCTCAAAAGATCTTTTCCCCAAGTTCAATTGTCTATGCTCAATCTTAAATTTCTCGTAAAGCTCTGTCTGTGTTATATCAAGAAGATGCTTAGTATGTGGTTCACGATCCTTTGAACCCCTTCTTAGTTTTAGTACATCCTTTCGGTTTGAAGAAGGCCTTGTGTGATCATGCCAAAAACTGTGCACTAGTCCCTTTACTGCATCAACTAGCTTCATGTCACGACGTGGCAACCGACCAACAAAGGCCCAAAAATCTGTCTGATCGGTTGTGTCAAGATGTTCTCTTCTAATAGAATACCTATGGAGGGTTTTTACATTCAAATTAACTAGTTGGGATGTAGGCCTGAGAATACGAAGGGCCCTAGTGTTCTTATTTGCAATTGATTGTGACAACACACGACGAGCAGCATTGTGGTCCTTTGAACGTGTGTTCTTACCAATTTTACCAAATGCATCTACTAGGCTTTTAACTATATGAGAACTTGGTTCAGAATTCTTTATCATCTTTATCCCTAACTTTTTCCTAACAACATTCATGCTCCTAGATTTTAACAATGATAAAAATAATCTACATTTATCTCCATCACATTTAGAAACAAAATATTTATCAAGTATCTGTTGAGTTTGATAAGCAATACTACATTTAGATAGCATACCTTCAATGGAATTCATAAGTCTTTCATCAACTTGTATACACTTCGGAGTTCTTCGACGTGTGTTTGCTAATGGAGGTAAGGGGGTTGGAATTGTACCATGTAGCGCATCACCAAGACGCTCTGGCGTTTCAGTAGTAGCTTGGTGTCCTTCATTCTCTTCCTGGTAGTTGGATGGTGGAAGTCCAACATCCTCATCGATGGTCTGTGGAAGTCCAACATCCTCATCGATGGTGTGGTTAACATTCTCTTCTTCAACAGTAGGCAAAATGTCCAATGCCTCTCTGAATTCATCGCTTGTATAACCACATCCGGATAGCAAATTGGGTGTTTCTTCGTGAGCTTCATCTTGAGATGGTAACTTATCACTTTGACTTGAAGTGGGAATTGAAACATCCCCTAATGAGCACCTACGTTTTGCTTCTTGATTACTTCCATGGGGTGCTTGTTCAACAACTATTGTGGAAATTGAAGGTCCCTCTTGTCGTGGATTAATGGGATGAACCGTGGTATCCTCTACAATTGGATTTGGATTAGTTTCCAATGAAAGCCTCCGATTCATCATGTATATTCTTTTCTTTTCTTTCTCTTCTTCAATGACTTCTTGAGGTCTCTTCTTCCTTGTTGATTTGTTTACTCGGTTACGTGCATTCCCCATCACCACAATGATCAATTCAATATAGTTTGTTTTTGTTGCTCCTCAATTACAAGCTCTTCAATAATAAGCAAATAAAAGTTCTTCCTTATTGGTCTTGAAGCTTGATATCTTATCTTGTGTGCTCCTCAAATATAGGCAAAATGAATCTTTCAAAGGCCTTATCTTTGGTGTTATTCAATTGGAGATTCTTCAAGCTTGCTGATTATTTTCTTCAAATATGGCCATATAACCCAACACCACACTGAGCAACCATGAAAGATGTCCTCAATGCTGCACCTGCATTAAAAAAAATGATGGAGTTGGTGTAGAATGTGAAAATTTCCAGTGGCGGGCTCGTGCTGTTCAAAAAATCGCGGGACTGTTGTTTTCATTTGGACAGAGTGAAGTTGCTCTCGGACAGCAACAGTCCACTATTTCTGGAGTTACAAAATGCGCACGCGTTATATAAATACAAAACACGTGTGCGATATGTAGTGAAAAAATGCGAACGCGATATAGTCAAGCACAATAAATAGGTTAGGTGCACGGCTAGGGAAACGAACAAAATCAAAAGAAAACTAATAATTTATATGGTTACATACAAAACAAATGTTTTGTATGGTTTAATACCCCCTAGCTCTCTCCCAATAATCTCTAGATACCCCCTATCTCTTTCTAAATATCTGTCCCTCATTCTCCCTACATTCCTCCCTACATGTTTCTTTCATGTTTCTTTCTCTCCCTTACTCCAGCCATGTCTCTACCACCCCACTCGCCATTTCTCCACCTTCTCTTTATCTTCGTCATTATCCCTCCCTATAGCACTCTCTCCCTTCTTCTCCCTTAATCACTAACCCTCTACGCCTTTATCCCTCCCCCCTGCCCTTTCTGTCTTACCTTGTTCCTAGAGCCCCTCCCCCATAAAGGCCTTTAGACCCTCTTCTAAACATTAATCCCTAAGTGCATAAGTGCACAAGATGATGAGGAGGAGGAGGGTGATGACAATGAAGATGATCATGATGTAGATGAAGATGATAAAGATGATGATGAGGAGGAGGGTGATGACAATGAAGATGATCATGATGCAGATGAAGATGATAAAGATGATAATGTTGATGAAGATGATGGTGATGATGATGAAGATGTTGATGATGATGGTGATGGTGATGTTCGGATGATGATGATGATGATGATGATGAAGATGATGGTGACATGATGGAGATGTTGATCTGATGAGGAAGATGATGATGATGATGGTGATGATGGTGATGATGGTGATGATGATGAAGATGTTGATGAGGATGATGATGGAGATGAAGATGATGATGATGAAGAAGATGATGATGATGGAGATGTTGTGTTGATGGGGAACCTAGAGATGACAATGATGATGAAGATGGTGATGGTGATGGTGATGGTGATGGTGATGACGATGAAGATTTTGATGATGATGCTGATGGCGATGATGATGAAGATGTTGACGATGATGGTGATGGTGATGTTTAGATGATGATCATGATGATGTTCAGAAGATCATGATGGTGATGATGGTGATGATGATGGAGAAAATGACGATGATGGATATGTTGATGAGGAACCTGCAGATGCCAATGATGATGATGATGGAGATGTTGATGAGGAACCTACAGATGCCAATGATGATGGTGATGACGATGAAGATGTTGATGATGATGGTGCTGGTAATGATGATGATGATGATGATGATGATGATGAAGATGAAGATGATGGTGACATGATGGAGATGTTGATCTGATGAGAAAGATGATGATGATGATGATTATGATGATGGTGATGATGATGAAGATGTTGATGACGATGATGATGGTGATGAAGATGATGATGATGAAGAAGATGATGATGATGGAGATGTGTTGATGGGGAACCTAGAGATGACAATGATGATGAAGATGGTGATGGTGATGACGATGAAGATTGTGATGATGATGCTGATGGCGATGATGATGAAGATGTTGACGATGATGGTGATGGTGATGTTTAGATGATGATCATGATGATGTTCAGAAGATCATGATGGTGATGATGGTGATGATGATGGAGAAAATGACGATGATGGATATGTTGATGAGGAACCTACAGATGCCAATGATGATGATGATGGAGATGTTGATGAGGAACCTACAGATGCCAATGATGATGGTGATGACGATGAAGATGTTGATGATGATGGTGCTGGTAATGATGATGATGATGATGATGATGATGAAGATGAAGATGATGGTGACATGATGGAGATGTTGATCTGATGAGGAAGATGATGATGATGATGATTATGATGATGGTGATGATGATGAAGATGTTGATGACGATGATGACGGTGATGAAGATGATGATGATGAAGAAGATGATGATGATGGAGATGTGTTGATGGGGAACCTAGAGATGACAATGATGATGAAGATGGTGATGGTGATGACGATGAAGATTTTGATGATGATGATGATGGCGATGATGATGAAGATGTTGACGATGATGGTGATGGTGATGTTTAGATGATGATCATGATGATGTTCAGAAGATCATGATGGTGATGATGGTGATGATGATGGAGAAAATGACGATGATGGATATGTTGATGAGGAACCTGCAGATGCCAATGATGGTGATGATGAAGATGTTGATGAGGAACCTACAGATGCCAATGATGATGGTGATGACGATGAAGATGTTGATGATGATGGTGCTGGTAATGATGATGATGATGATGATGATGATGATGATGATGAAGATGAAGATGATGGTGACATGATGGAGATGTTGATCTGATGAGGAAGATGATGATGATGATGATTATGATGATGGTGATGATGATGAAGATGTTGATGACGATGATGACGGTGATGAAGATGATGATGATGAAGAAGATGATGATGATGGAGATGTGTTGATGGGGAACCTAGAGATGACAATGATGATGAAGATGGTGATGGTGATGACAATGAAGATTTTGATGATGATGCTGATGGCGATGATGATGAAGATGTTGACGATGATGGTGATGGTGATGTTTAGATGATGATCATGATGATGTTCAGAAGATCATGATGGTGATGATGGTGATGATGATGGAGAAAATGACGATGATGGATATGTTGATGAGGAACCTACAGATGCCAATGATGATGATGATGGAGATGTTGATGAGGAACCTACAGATGCCAATGATGATGGTGATGATGATGAAGATGTTGATGATGGTGCTGGTAATGATGATGATGATGATGATGATGATGATGATGATGATGAAGATGAAGATGATGGTGAAATGATGGAGATGTTGATCTGATGAGGAAGATGATGATGATGATGATTATGATGATGGTGATGATGATGAAGATGTTGATGACGATGATGACGGTGATGAAGATGATGATGATGAAGAAGATGATGATGATGGAGATGTGTTGATGGGGAACCTAGAGATGACAATGATGATGAAGATGGTGATGGTGATGACGATGAAGATTTTGATGATGATGCTGATGGCGATGATGATGAAGATGTTGACGATGATGGTGATGGTGATGTTTAGATGATGATCATGATGATGTTCAGAAGATCATGATGGTGATGATGATGATGATGATGGAGAAAATGACGATGATGGATATGTTGATGAGGAACCTGCAGATGCCAATGATGATGATGATGGAGATGTTGATGAGGAACCTACAGATGCCAATGATGATGGTTGTCAAAACCCAAAAATTTCCGAAAAAATTAATTTTTTTTTAGATAGCAATAAATGTTATTAAATGCAGTCATTTAACTGTTTGTTTAGCTTACATGGTCATAAATGTGTCTAAATGATCTTTTGTTATACTTAATGTTGTTGTGAGTTTCTCTTTTCTGCTACTGATTGTTTTATTGTTTTGTAACCACAAGGGGGAGTTTGTATGTCGAACTGGGCTTACTTAGCTTACGAGCTAATACCATCGATTTTCTGTCTCTTACAGATATACAGGTAATAGCGGTCGCTACTGTTAAATCTTTCAAGTATTAAATATCAAATAGCAGTACCTATTCATTCGGTGAAACGTGTAACATGCTAACCTGCTTTTTTTATCAAGCCATCTTTAAGGTAGAAATCCTTCCTGTATCATGCCAAGTTCAACTTCTGATTATGTTCGGGTTTATACTTTTAACTGCAAGAATTTGGAGTTAAAATGATCACTATAATTATATTTTTCTCAACTTCAGCAATTGTAGGATTTACCTGTCGGTACATTTTTCTAATTTTAAATTTAAGATTTTGCCTTGCTTGGTGTCTACTTCATGTTTCCATAAATGATACTTTGAACAAAAATCCATAACATGTATGAGATTAGTCTTTCATTTTATTAATTTATTGAAAACGTTGTGTAATAAGGATAGCAAAGGTCCTTTCTCCTTAAGACAATTATTATGATATGCATAACTCAATTTTTATTAGATAAAGTTCCATAAGGAAGAATTGGCAAGTAATAACTCCGCTGTACAATGCTATCTCCATAAAGAATTGTCATTCATTTAAGTCCTACAGCTCTACTATAACTCAGAAAAATTGAAAGAGATATAATACCTCTGGTTCTTTCACATTAGACTAGGTAACAAAATGGAGATAGGTTTTTCAAATAGCCTGTAATTCACTTGAATACTACCTCCTTGGTGAAAGTAATATATGCTCTATGTTTGAAAACATACTCCACGTCTAAATCTCAAAAGCTATTGACCAAGCAGTTTGTATTGAATACAAAACAAGATATTAAGACTTCATTCCAATGTTTTGATTATCATATGGTGACAAGTGAACTATCAATAGTAAAATCATACACTAATTTTTTTATGTACACCTATTATGAGTTTTTGTTTAGCAAAATGTTAATACTCCCATCGAGATCTTGAACTTTGTTATCATTAGCATAATTGTAATAATTAAAGGACCGAGTATGATTGTTCTCCAATGTGTAAATCTAAGCATGTGTTAACATGGAATCATTGACAAGATTTAACTATGGTTCGGTACCATATTGGGCATTCTCCACTATGATTTTTAATTGATTTGCATTAATTGATTTGCAATAATTGGTAAGTTCATTGTGGAACTATGGAATCTCGACCCTCTGCAGGGAAATATTTAAACTGCTACGTGGTTGAATGATAGCCAAGTGCTTGGCGATATAAAACATGGGACCTAACCCTACCTCGTCATTATCCTTCGCCTTCGGGCTCGGGTCTGTCTGCAACATCTCCAGGTCTGATTCTTAGTTGTGGCACTGTTGATTCGGCTTCCAAGTTATTACAGTTCCCTTGCTTAATGTTATCGTTTGGAAATCTTTAGGATTGACTGTTGACAGCTATGAGAATGTTATGTTGCCTAGGGTTTATCTCTTGAGTTCCTTTACTGGTCTGGTCGCCATTGTTACCGCGTGTTAACAGCTTGCATGCTCCCTCAACCTTCGTATTGTCCATAGCTTCATCTGAGAGTCATTTGTATTCGTTGTTTGGCAACTGTAACTCGTCAAGAGTCTAGGGTTTGTATTTTTGTTAACCGTAGAAACCCTGTCACCTCGCGTTCATAACTCTCGGTGTGATTTTCTTACTACTTCCATTCAGGGAAAACAACCATTGCTTTTGCTAGCTTAGTTACTCGGTGGAAGGATGGGGTTTTTACACATCATATGTTCGTGGTTAGCAGGGTAGTTACTGGAATGGCAGCCTCCTTCAAAGCCGGTAAGTTACTGTATTCTCCTTTGTGTTACAGTTACAAGGAATGGTTTTTAAACAAAATCGAGTTTCTAACATGTACTTCTCTGTCTTGCAGGACCTGGTTCTTCATATGACATGGGTGGCACGAGCTTCAACAAGTAGCGTTTTTCGGGTAAGCCTGGTTCTTACCATGGCAAAATCCTCCTTGTGGGTTGTTTACGCTGTAGGTTTTTGGTTTGACTTAAAAGTCTCGACAGCCTTGCGAAATCTTGTAACTGTAAAATTTAAATGAAAACCAAAAGGGTTTAACCCTGTGTTGGTTTTGGAAGCATGGCTTCAGTCGTTGTTGCAGCTATTGGAACTCCTTTCGGCACTTAGGTTGTTTTGATACAGAAGAATTGTATTGAAATTTTAGAAGAGAACAGAGACTTGGAAGCCTGTTCTGTAGGTGGGGTTACGACCTCGGTTTTTATGTTCCGATGTAATACTTTTAAAAAGGGTTTTGTTTTGAATAACACTCAGGGTTCTTAAAAGTAAACTTAATATTAGTCCTTCCTGTACACAGGCTTGTATAATTCGTGTTTTGTCTTGGTTCTAAGCTGTGTATTGTGGTAGTAGTTCTTCAATTCTCCAAAACATTGTTACGGTAGATTGGGACTCGGCTGTAGGTAAAATGTTATAATAACTAGGGAGCAATGGTTTTGCTTTTACGTTTCTTTTCCTGTGTAAGCTTTTTAAAACACGACTGGTTACGGTCATTCTATATAAATGAGCTGAGTGTGGCTTGCGTTGTAACTTTCTATGTGTACAAACTGCTTCTATTACGAATTTAGGCTGCGGCCGTAGATGGGAACCTGGTCTTAAATCTTAGCATTTATAATAATAGTGGAAACTGAAGTGATAGGGTTTATTCAGTTACAAAGTTTACAGTCTTGATTCTGTTCCATTGTTTGGTCTATCGTTGTTGATTAAGATGCTACTTGTAAAACTGGAGTGATAGGTTCGGTCCAAAACGACAACAGTGGTTTTGTTTGTATGTTGAAATATGTAGTTACGATTTTTGTTTTAAATGTTTATTCTATTGTTTTGAAAATGCTTCTGTTAATAGCTGAGAAAACAAATGAATGAAATTAGTAAACAGTTGAGCTCGATAGCTGAGCAGGATTATTGTTCTGTAATCATTTGGTTTTTGAATAAGTAACTAAATTTACAAATAAAACCCTGTCGATAATGAGAGTCCAAATAAGAACATTACGTTAAGGTCTAAGCTCGATAATGAAGTAGATAAGGTTCTGTTATGTTCCTAAATAATAACTAGTTGTTTAACTATTAATAAATTCTGTGTGAAGAAGTCCTGTCAAGGTTTCTGCATAATCGTTTTGTTTGACATGTAAAGAATGGAAAATCTTTAACTAGAGTTTATATTTGATTTAAATAAATGATTTAGAACTAAACACACTCTGTCTAGGGTTTTGTTCCCTGTTATACGTAACGTGATTGTGACTATCCTTCTTCTGCACTATTTGTTATCAAAGTGTAAATAATGTAATTTGGATTGTTCACGGTTTACTACTGTTCCTATCATTGTTTATAAATTTTTATACTTATACAGAATACAATTACTATGTATGCAAACCCTGTTTATTTGTTCAACAGCTATAGGTAAACTAGATTGTAACTGTAACTTACAATTTATTACATAAAGTATTAATAATTATAAATGTATTAATGGAAATAAACAGAGATATTACATCATACTAAAGATACAGAAAAATCACAATAACTAAAGAAAATCTTACTCCTTATATTCTGAAATCTGCAATTTACTAAACTACTTAATTACTACTCAGACATAATAAATACAAGATGCATTCATACATCCAACATAAAGAAGTAAATAGCAGAACCTGTATTAATCAGTGGACAACAACAGCAATGGGAGGCTGTTCCTCCCTACCAACTCCTGGAGAGTGCCCAGACAGCACTTCTCAGGACCCCCAAGCTTTCTCTGGTCTCCCTGGCTGGAACTAGGTGCAGCAAAACAATCCACTCAGCCAAAACAGCTAAACTGGAACCAAGTTATTGCAGCATCCCTCTCAAGCAACTTCCTTACTGTATTTCCCACTTCCTCAATGGGACTCCTGAATAGCATTCACCTGAATGTATTCTCCCTCCAAAACAATTGAACCCCCAGCTCAGTTCATTGAGTACTATTTAAAAGATTGCCTAGGTCTTTGTTGGGTTAACTGTCATTTATGAGCCACCTGCTCAGATTCCACTTTCTTGGGGAATCATGACCCCAAAATATAGGGAAGTTGCCACCTGCAACTTAGGAAGTGTTTGAGGATGCTGCCACTTGTCTTTTGCCTTTCCACCTAGTTCCATCCACCAGTTAGACCAGTAAACTCTTTTAACAGCTCTCCCATGCTGTTGTCTCCATAATTTATTTATTAATAATAAAATATTCAGAATTACACTCCATTCTAGTGACTCTGCTGAGTCATCAATTCCTACGAAGCATTAAATTTAACATAATGTCTTAGTAATATAATAAAACAATTACATTATTTTCACAAAATTGGGGTATGTGACATACACACCCCCTTAAAATGTAACATTGTCCTCGATGTTACTTATTCCTCATCCTCAGCCACCTGTTGGAATAGATTTGGGTATGCTTCCCGCATCTTACATTCCAGTTCCCAGGTAGCTTCTTCAGGACTAAGGTGCTTCCATTGCACCTTCAGCTGTCCAATTGTGCGGTTCCGCAGAGTAATTTCCCTCCTCCCGAGGATACAATCCGGTTCCACCAGAACTTCCCCTTCTGGTTCTACCTGTACAATGTTCCAATCAATAACATGAGTAGCATCATGAACATACTTTTTCAGAACAAAAATATGAAAAACATTGTGTACTTTTAAATTAGGTGGTAATGCTAGCTGATAAGCAACTTGACCAATTCTAGATAAAATTTCAAACGGACCACAGTAACGTGGTGCTAATTTTGCACAACTCCCCAGTCTTAGGGAGCTCTCCTTTGGTCTTACCTTGATGAAAACGTGTTCACCTACCTGGAACTCTTTAGGAGTTCTTTTTAAATCTACTTGATTTTTTTGCCGATCCTGGGCAATCTTCAAATTTACCTGCACTTGTTTCACAATCTGTTCCATTTCTTTTAATAATTCAGGACCTAAGACTAATCTGTCTACTGGATTATTCCAAGAGATAGGAGTGTTACATTTACGCCCGTACAGAATTTCAAAAGGACTGAACTTAGCTGATGATTGATAACTGTTATTGTATGCAAACTCTGCTAAATGTAAATAATCCTCCCACTTACCTGGTTGATCCTTAACGTACATTCTTAGCAGATCTTCTAATACCTGATGAACTCTTTCAGTTTGTCCGTCCGTCTGAGGATGGAAAGAAGTGCTGAAATTCAGAGTTGTGTTTAATCCTTTAAACAAAGATTTCCAGAAATTCCCTGTGAATTTAGGATCCCTGTCTGAAATAATAACTTTTGGGACACCATGTAACCGAAAAATCTGTTTCAGAAATATATCAGCTATGTTTGCAGCCTTGTAAGTGGTTTTAACAGTAATAAAGTGTGATGATTTACTTAATTTATCTACTACCACCATAATTGAATCATTCTGATGCTGATTTTTGGGTAATCCCGTAATGAAATCTAAGCTGATTATTTCCCACTTCCAACTAGGAATAGGAAAAGGTTGCAACAACCCAGCTGGATGCTGATGTTCTGTTTTTACCTGTTGACAGTCTAAACATCTAGCTATATACTCAGCTGTTTCATATTTCATATTAGGCCAAAAATAATCTTTTCTCAACATGGTGACAGTTTTCTGGTAGCCTGGATGCCCTGAGTAAGGGGTTTTATGAACTTCATCCAGAATTAACAGTTTAACTTTAGGTACATTTGGAACATACAGCCTGTCCTTAAACAATAAAAATCTCTCTTTGTTTAGGCTATAACCCTTTATTAAACTTTCTGTAGGTTCATCTTTAGCTGTAGCTTGTAACTTTTGATAATTTTCATCTGATTTTATCCCTTCAGCCAACTGTTCATTCAAATCAGAGGTATAAGTGCTGCTAGCTGATACAAAATTTAGCCTTTCATTTCTACTCAAAGCATCAGCCACCTTATTTTCCTTTCCTTTTATGTGCTGAATTTCGAAATCATATTCACTTAAGAAGGCCAACCATCTTGCTTGCCTTGCATTTAAATTAGGCTGATCTAAAAGGTATTTCAGACCCTTGTTATCAGTCATTAAAGTAAACTTTCTACCTATTAAGTGGTGCCGCCACATCTTTAAAGCATGAATCACAACAGCTAATTCTAAGTCATAAGTGGCATAATTCTTTTCATGAATTTTCAGCTTCCTGGACTCATAGGCAATGACATGCCCATCCTGAGTCAACACTCCACCTAGACCATCATTGCAAGCATCGGTGCAAACCACAAAATCCTTATTAGGGTCTGCTATTCTTAGAATAGGCGTAGTTGTTAATAAAGTCTTTAATTTCTTAAAACTTTCTTCACACTTCAAGTTCCAATCAAACTTCTTGCCTTTCTTTTGCAAGGAAGTGATTGGGTTGGCTATTTTTGAAAAGCCTTCTATGAATCTCCGGTAATAACCGGTAATTCCCATGAAGGATCTAACATCTGTTACATCTTTTGGTACTGGCCACTCTTCAATTGCCCGAATCTTTTCAGGATCAACTGAAATCCCTTCCTTGGTGACTACATGACCTAAGTACTGGATTTTATCTTTGAAGAAATCACACTTACTGAACTTCGCAAAGAGCTGCTGCTCTCGTAGTTCTTGTAAGACTATCCGTAAATGTTCTTTATGCTCCTCTTCATTCTTAGAATAAATTAAAATGTCATCGATGAATACGACAACAAATTTATCTAAGTATTTATGCATTATGTTATTCATTAGGCACATAAAGACGGCTGGGGCGTTAGTAAGCCCAAATGGCATTACGACAAATTTGTAATGTCCATACCTTGTTCTGAAAGCTGTTTTGAAAATGTCTTCTTCTTTAATTCTTACCTGATGATAGCCTGATCTCAGGTCTATCTTGGAGAACACTGTAGCTCTATGTAGCTGATCAAACAGATCATCTATGCGAGGCAACGGATATCTATTTTTAATCGTCATCTTGTTCAGTTGACGGTAATCTATGCAAAGTCGCATAGTTCCGTCCTTCTTTTTAACAAAAATTACTGGTGCTCCCCAAGGGGATACACTCGGTCGAATGTAATTCTTGTCTCTTAACTCCTTTAACTGAGTTTTTTATTCATTAAGCTCCAAAATATTCATACGATACGGAGCCTTTGAACTGGGTACAGCACCTGGTACCAGCTCAATTGTAAAATCCAGTTCTCTCTTGGGAGGTAATTCAGGGATTTCCTCAGGAAAAACATCAATAAATTCATTTACCACAGGGATATCCTCTACTGTTATCTTGCTTCTTTCAGACTTATCTGTCTCATCTGTAATAGTTACAGCATAGGCTTTGCACCCTTTTCTGACTGCCCTTTTAAGTTGTAAAGCAGAAATCTGCCTGACTACTGTTTTCCTAGGAATACCCCTAACAGTTACAGACCGTCCATTATTGTTTACACACCTAAAATTTTTGTCAAAACAGTTTAAAACTACCTTATGCTGTTCTAACCAGTCCATACCAATAAGTATGTCATACGAGCCAAGTGGCAGAATATTTAATTGAATAGTAGTTTGAAAATCATTCATATCTAAAGTACATTCTTTAACATAACAATTCACTTTCCTTTTTGCTCGAGTGGCTAATTGTACTGACCAAGAGTTATCAAATCTTTCAACAGTCAGATTACATTTTTCTACCATATGTGGTGAAATATAACTAAGTCTAGCACCTGGATCTATTAAAATAGTTACAGGGGTTTTGTTAATCATACCTCTTACTTCCACCATGGAAGTTTGATAGTCAGCTTGGCGGTTCTCCAACGCTGCATTGATTCGGGGCATAGTCCCTGCAAAGTCTCCAACAGTCATTTCATCTTGTATAGTATGAATATTGCTGATTGGTTTCTTTCGATTTGGGAAAACTGAAGCATAGTGTGAGCCATTGCACTCCCAGCACTTAATAGGCTCCTTTCGTTCAAAATTCTTAGTGTAATTTCCATGATTGTTAGAAGTCTCTTTGCTGCCCTTGAAATTGTTGGAATGATTAGCAGCTCCATTTTTGTTTCCCTGGAAGCTTTTACCATTAAAATGGTTTCTGTTCTTGTTATTCTTGAAATTTTTCTGGGGTACAAACTCCTTTTTCCTGTACTCCAGCTGATTACTGTTCTTTTTAGCCTTCCAGTTAGCTATTCCTTCTTTCTTTTTATTCTGTTCAAAACAAAAATTAGCCTTTCGCATAGCTTCTTCCAAAGTTTTGGGGTTATCATATTCGATTCTGTCCTTTATATGATATGGCAAGCAACTAAGAAACCGTTTTATTTTAGGTTTCTCTTCAACAAAATACGGCACATATCTTAACAGACTTAAGAACTTACTGTTTAAGTCCTTCATAGTCATAGATCCTAGCTTCAGTTCATAAAATTCCTTGGCCCTTTCTTCATAGTATTGTTCAGACAAAAATTTCTTTTTGAAGTACCTTTTAAAAGTACTCCAATTGACTTCTTTTTCTTTGATTCCCTTGACCCTTTTCAGGTCTTGCCACCATATGTCCGCCTTTCCAGAAAGGTTGTAGATGGCCATTCGTGCCTTCAGCTGATTCGAATAGTTGTAAGTCTGGAAATATTTTCTCATCCCGGATAACCAGGATTCTGCCTCTTCTCCTGTCTCAGATTCTCCATTGAAAGTTGGGGGTTTTATTTTCTTAAACTCCCCGGAAATTTCTTCATAAGGCCTGTACTTTTTCTTTCTGTTATGCAGCTCAGCTTCACTGCTGTCACTAGTAGTGCGATAGCTGTGTTGTTCCCTTCTTTCTTCAGATGTTGAACTGCTGTCAGATTTAGCTGGTTTCATCCTTTCAAACCCTCTTTGATGACTAGCTTCTTCGGATTCAACTCTTTTGCTTCTTCCTTCTGTCTGAAATTTTTCTATCAATAATTGATTTAGCTGCTCTTGAGTTTTCAGAATCCTTTCATTATCCTTCTTGATTGTTTCTATTTCCGTCTTTAAACCTTTTATGTTCTGCATCAGTTCCGAGGAGTGAGCAATTACCTCCTCTGTCACAGGTTCTCTTGACATCTATCTTGTCGCAGTGTTTGGAGATTCCTCCTCAGCATATTCTCCTAGCTCTTCCATACCTGCCTGTTAGATTCAGAAAAAGGAAATTTTTCTGCTCTGTATTTTATGAAACGGAAAATACAAGTTAGTACATGATATATATATATAATATTTTTCTTTTCATTGGCACTGTTCTGCGGAAACTAGTTGAGTCACATCAATGCCTAGTATTTGAACCATGCTCTGATACCACATGTCAAAACCCAAAAATTTCTGAAAAAATTAAAATTTTTTTAGATAGCAATAAATGTTATTAAATGCAATCATTTAACTGTTTGTTTAGCTTACGTGGTCGTAAATGTGTCTAAATGATCTTTTGTTATACTTAATGTTGTTGTGAGTTTCTCTTTTCTGCTACTGATTGTTTTATTGTTTTGTAACCACAAGGGGGAGTTTGTATGTCGAACTGGGCTTACTTAGCTTACGAGCTAATACCATTGATTTTCTGTCTCTTACAGATATACAGGTAATAGCGGTCGCTACCATTAAATCTTTCAAGTATTAAATATCAAATAGCAATACCTATTCATTCGGTGAAACGTGTAACATGCTAACCTATTTTTTCTATCAAGCCATCTTTAAGGTAGAAATCCTTCCTGTATCATGCCAAGTTCAACTTCTGATTATGTTCGGGTTTATACTTTTAACTGCAAGAATTTTGAGTTAAAATGATCACTATAATTATATTTTTCTCACCTTCAGCAATTGTAGGATTTACCTGTCGGTACATTTTTCTAATTTTAAATTTAAGATTTTGCCTTGCTTGGTGTCTACTTCATGTTTCCATAAATGATACTTTGAACAAAAATCCATAACATGTATGAGATTAGTCTTTCATTTTCATAATTTATTGAAAACGTTGTGTAATAAGGATAGCAAAGGTCCTTTCTCCTTAAGACAATTATTATGATATGCATAACTCAATTTTCATTAGATAAAGTTCCATAAGGAAGAATTGGCAAGTAATAACTCCGCTGTACAATGCTATCTCCATAAAGAATTGCCATTCATTTAAGTCCTACAGCTCTACTATAACTTAGAAAAATTGAAAGAGATATAATACCTCTGGTTCTTTCACATTAGACTAGGTAACAGAATGGAGATAGGTTTTTCAAATAGCCTGTAATTCACTTGAATACTACCTCCTTGGTGAAAGTAATATATGCTCTATGTTTGAAAACATACTCCACGTCTAAATCTCAAAAGCTATTGACCAAGCAGTTTGTATTGAATACAAAACAAGATATTAAGACTTCATTCCAATGTTTTGATTATCATATGGTGACAAGTGAAATATCAATAGGAAAATCATACACTAATTTTTTTATGTACACCTATTATGAGTTTTTGTTTAGCAAAATGTTAATACTCCCATCGAGATCTTGAACTTTGTTATCATTAGCATAATTGTAATAATTAAAGAACCGAGTATGATTGTTCTCCAACGTGTAAATCTAAGCATGTGTTAACATGGAATCATTGACAAGATTTAACTATGGTTCGGTACCATATTGGGCATTCCCCGCTATGATTTTTAATTGATTTGCAATAATTGGTAAGTTCATCGTGGAACTATGGAATCTCGACCCTCTGCAGGGAAATATTTAAATTGCTACGTGGTTGAATGATAGCCAAGTGCTTGGCGATATAAAACATGGGACCTAACCCTACCTCGTCATTATCCTTCACCTCCGGGCTCGGGTCTGTTTGCAACATCTCCAGGTCTGAGTCTTAGTTGTGGCACTGTTGATTCGGCTTCCAAGTTATTACAGTTCCCTTGCTTAATTTTATCATTTGGAAATCTGTAGGATTGACTGTTGACAGCTATGAGAATGTTATGTTGCCTAGGGTTTATCTCTTGAGTTCCTTTACTGGTCTGGTCGCCATTGTTACCGCGTGTTAACAGCTTGCATGCTGCCTCAACCTTCGTATTTTCCATAGCTTCATCTGAGAGTCATTTGTATTCGTTGTTTGGCAACTGTAACTGGTCAAGAGTCTAGGGTTTGTATTTTTGTTAACCGTAGAAACCCTGTCACCTCGCGTTCATAACTCTCGGTGTGATTTTATTACGACTTCCATTCAGGGAAAATAGCCATTGCTTTTGCTAGCTTAGTTACTCGGTGGAAGGATGGGGTTTTTACACATCATATGTTCGTGGTTAGCAGGGTAGTTACTGGAATGGCAGCCTCCTTCAAAGCCGGTAATTTACTGTATTCTCCTTTGCGTTACAGTTACAAGGAATGGTTTTTAAACAAAATCGAGTTTCTAACATGTACTTCTCTGTCTTGCAGGCCCTGGTTCTTCATACGACATGGGTGGCACGAGCTTCAACAAGTAGCGTTTTCCGGGTAAGCCTGGTTCTTACCATGGCAAAATCCTCCTTGTGGGTTGTTTACGCTATAGGTTTTTGGTTTGACTTAAAAGTCTTGACAGCCTTGCGAAATCTTGTAACTGTAAAATTTAAATGAAAACCAAAAGGGTTTAACCCTGTGTTGGTTTTGGAAGCATGGCTTCAGTCGTTGTTGCAGCTATTGGAACTCCTTTCGGCACTTAGGTTGTTTTGATACAAAAGAATTGTATTGAAATTTTAGAAGAGAACAGAGACTTGGAAGCCTGTTCTGTAGGTGGGGTTACGACCTCGGTTTTTATGTTCCGATGTAATACTTTTAAAAAGGCTTTTGTTTTGAATAACACTCAGGGTTCTTAAAAGTAAACTTAATATTAGTCCTGCCTGTACACAGGCTTGTATAATTCATGTTTTGTCTTGGTTCTAAGCTGTGTATTGTGGTAGTAGTTCTTCAGTTCTCCAAAAAATTGTTACGGTAGATTGGGACTCGGCTGTAGGTAAAATGTTATAATAACTAGGGAGCAATGGTTTTGCTTTTACGTTTCTTTTTCTGTGTAAGCTTTTTAAAACACGACTGGTTACAGTCATTCTATATAAATGAGCTGAGTGTGGCTTGTGTTGTAACTTTCTATGTGTACAAACTGCTTCTATTAAGAATTTAGGCTGCGGTCGTAGATGGGAACCTGGTCTTAAGTCTTAGCGTTTATAATAATAGTGGAAACTGAAGTGATAGGGTTTATTCAGTTACAAAGTTTACAGTCTTGATTTTGTTCCGTTGCTTGGTCTATCGTTGTTTGTTAAGATGCTACTTGTAAAACTGGAGTGATAGGTTCGGTCCAAAACGACAACAATGGTTTTGTTTGTATGTTGAAATCTGTAGTTACGATTTTTGTTTTAAATGTTTATTCTATTGTTCTGAAAATGCTTCTGTTAATAGCTGAGAAAACAAATGAATGAAATTAGTAAACAGTTGAGCTCGATAGCTGAGCAGGATTACTGTTCTGTAATCATTTGGTTTTTGAATAAGTAACTAAATTTACAAATAAAACCCTGTCGATAATGAGAGTCCAAATAAGAACATTACGTTAAGGTCTAAGCTCGATAATGAAGTAGATAAGGTTCGGTTATGTTCCTAAATAATAACTAGTTGTTTAACTATTAATAAATTCTGTGTGAAGAAGTCCTATCAAGGTTTCTGCATAATCGTTTTGTTTGACATGTAAAGAATGGAAAATCTTTAACTAGAGTTTATATTTGATTTAAATAAATGATTTAGAACTAAACACACTCTGTCTAGGGTTTTGTTCCATGTTATACGTAACGTGATTGTGACTATCCTTCTTCTGCACTATTTGTTATCAAAGTGTAAATAATGTAATTTGGATTGTTCACGGTTTACTACTGTTCCTATCATTGTTTATAAATTTTTATACTTATACAGAATACAATTACTATGTATGCAAACCCTGTTTATTTGTTCAATAGCTATAGGTAAACTAGATTTGTAACTGTAACTTACAATTTATTACATAAAGTATTAATAATTATAAATGTATTAATGGAAATAAACAGAGATATTACATCATACTAAAGATACAGAAAAATCACAGTAACTAAAGAAAATCTTACTCCTTATATTCTGAAATCTGCAATTTACTAAACAACTTAATTACTACTCAGACATAATAAATACAAGATGCATTCATACATCCAACATAAAGAAGTAAATAGCAGAACCTGTATTAATCAGTGGACAACAACAGCAATGGGAGGTTGTTCCTCCCTACCAACTCCTGGAGAGTGCCCAGACAGCACTTCTCAGGACCCCCTAGCTTGCTCTGGTCTCCCTGGCTGGAACTAGGTGCAGCAAAACAATTCACTCAGCCAAAACAGCTAAACTGGAACCAAGTTACTGCAGCATCCCTCTCAAGCAACTTCCTTACTGTATTTCCCACTTCCTCAATGGGACTCCTGAATAGCATTCACCTGAATGTATTCTCCCTCCATAACAATTGAACCCCCAGCTCAGTTCATTGAGTACTATTTAAAAGATTGCCTAGGTCTTTGTTGGGTTAACTGTCATTTATGAGCCACCTGCTCAAATTCCACTTTCTTGGGGAATCATGACCCCAAAATATAGGGAAGTTGCCACCTGCAACTTAGGAAGTGTTTGAGGATGCTGCCACTTGTCTTTTGCCTTTCCACCTAGTTCCGTCCACCAGTTAGACCAGTAACCTCTTTTAACAGCTCTCCCATGCTGTTGTCTCCATAATTTATTTATTAATAATAAAATATTCAGAATTACACTCCATTCTAGTGACTCTGCTGAGTCATCAATTCCTACTAAGCATTAAATTTAACATAATGTCTTAGTAATATGATAAAAAAATTACATTATTTTCACAAAATTGGGGTATGTGACAATGGTGATGACGATGAAGATGTTGATGATGATGGTGCTGGTAATGATGATGATGATGATGATGATGAAGATGAAGATGAAGATGATGGTGACATGATGGAGATGTTGATCCGATGAGGAAGATGATGATGATGATGGTGATGATGATGAAGATGTTGATGACGATGATGATGGTGATGAAGATGATGATGATGAAGAAGATGACGATGATGGAGATGTGTTGATGGGGAACCTAGAGATGACAATGATGATGAAGATGGTGATGGTGATGACGATGAAGATTTTGATGATGATGATGATGCTGATGATGATGATGCTGATGTTGACGATGATGGTGATGGTGATGTTCAGATGGTGATGATGATGATGATGATGATGATGATGGATATGTTGATGAGGAAGGGGGAGATGACAATGATGATGAAGATGTTTATGGTCATGAAGATGATGATGATGGTGATGGTGATGATGATGGAGATGTTGAAGATGATGGAGATGGCGATGAAGATGATGATGATGATGATGACGGTGAAGATGATGAAGAAGATGATGATGATGGAGATGTTGACCTGATGACGATGAAGATGATGATTATGGTGATGATGATGAATATGTTGATGCTGATGATGATGGTGATGAAGATGATGATGATGGAGAAGATGATGATGATGGAGATGTTGATGAGGAACCTACAAATGCCAATGATGATGATGATGATGGTGATGACGATGAAGATGTTGATGATGATGGTGATGGTAATGATGATGAAGATGATGATGATGGTGATGTTTAGATGATGACGATGATGATGAAGAAGATGATGGTGACATGATGGAGATGTTGATCTGATTCAAGGAATATGATGATGATGATGATGATGGTGATGATGATGAAGATGTTGATGATGATGATGATGGTGATGAAGATGATGATGATGAAGAAGATGATGATGATGGAGATGTTGATGTTGATGGGGAACCTAGAGATGACAATGATGATGAATATGGTGATGGTGATAGTGATGGTGATGGTGATGACGATGAAGATTTTGATGATGATGGTGATGGTGATGATGATGAAGATGTTGATGATGATGGTGATGGTGATGTTTAGATGATGATCATGATGATGTTCAGAAGATGATGATAATGATGATGGAGATGTTGATTTGATGAGGAATATGATGATGATGATGATGATGGTGATGATGATGAAGATGTTGATGATGATGATGATGAAGATGAAGATGATGATGATGAAGAATATGATGCTGATGGAGAATATGATGCTCACAACTCCCTCTAGTCTCTCTCTCGCCAACCATCAATCTCTCTCTCTCAAACACACACACATTATGTCACTTTCCATTCTCAAACCCATCCCCCCTCCATCCATATCTATCTCCAACTTTCTCCTTCCATCCCTCACCCTACCTTCTCTCCCTCCCTCTCTCATCGCCTGTCTCTCACCTTCTATCCCTCCCTCATGTTATCTTTCCCTCAACCTATCCCAATCTCTCCATCACTCCCTCTCTCTCACACACTTTATGTCCCTTCCCCCTCCTCTCATATTCTCTCTCTCTCTCCATCGCCACTACTCCCTGCATGTCTCCCACCAACACTTTCTGTCCCTCCCTTCCTATCTCTTATTTCGTTCTATCCCCATCTATCTCTCACTCCCTCCAAATCCATTCCTCCCCATTGTCCCTCTCCCTCCCTTGCTCTATGTCTCTCCCCCCCTTGTATTCTTTATTTCTCTCTCACATCCCCCTTGCCTCCATCCATTCCCCCTTGTCACTCAAGTCTCACTTTCAACTTCTAACCCTATACCTCTTCAGAACCTATTCTACTCCTAATAGTGCTTTCAAGCTCCACTTCCCTTCACCCCCTGTAGCCCATCATGTTCTCATTCCCTTCATCTCTCCCCACTCAAGCTTCCAACATCCTTCTAAGTCCTTGACCCTTTCCCACCCCTATTAAATATTAACCATAGATTCCCTTGACCCTTCCCCACCCCTTCTCAAATATTAAACAAAAATTCCCTTGAGTCTTCCACACCCCCTCTTTCTCAAGTATTAAACATGTATTTTATGATTTGAATAACGCGAGTGCGTTTTGTAACTATATAACGCGTGCGTGTTATGTAGTTATATAACGCGTACGTGTTAAGTAGTTATATAACGCACACGTGTTATGCAGTTATATAACGCGTACGCGTTATTTACATCTAAAAGCGTGGTAATATTTTTGAATTTAAACAGGCCGAGTCACATGCTCACATGTCAACAATAATCCTATGTGTATGCTTTGGAGTTTGCTTCGGTAATTCCAAACCTGTGCTATGTTAATGAAAAACCAAAGCTAATTGGGTATTTCTTCCAGTTTCTGGAGAAACCTGTGCTCAGCCACTCGTTACAATATGCTACACAGAGTCATTTTTGACGAAATGTTAGACACAATAGCATTTTTTCTGCAGATTCCAAATATGTAACTTTTATTTTGAAATATTAATTTTTCCTATTTTCTTTCAATTTCTTTTCTGTCCTACCTCCTTAACTCGTGAAACACACTGTTAGTGTTTCTTCCATAACTTTTTCAATTCTCAATCATTTCAAAAACAAATTGTATGGTGCACAAGAGGACACTAACCTCCACGTTCTATAAAAAACCCATTTCAAGATTTTTGCATTAAGACCTTCAAAGGCTCTACCCACAAAAGAGGTACTAATTTCGAGGTTTGATCACTTAGACAATTATAAAAAAATTATAAAATTACTAATTTAATTTTCGAAAAATAATGGCGCACAAGTGCTATGTGTTCTCTACATGCATGCCGATTTTTGTAGCTTGATTCCATCATTTAGGCCCTCAAAGGCTCTACCAACAAAAGCATATACCTTATCATTTGCCTAAAAAATAAAAAGTGTCTGTTAGGGAAAATGAAACTTGACATAGCTATGCAAATTTTCAATACATAAAAGTTATATATTCAGAAACGTGATTCAATTTCCTACATTTCATCTTTTTTACTCAATGCAAGATATTTTGCGTAAGTAGATCAAAAAATCCAAGTAAGTTGAGGGATGCCTACTTTTTCAGTTTTCTATTGCATCTAACGTGCCAAAAGTGACCATCATTAGCTTGCACTGACCCTTTTATCATCCTCATACAATTGGGCTACATCTATAGGAAATGTAATTTCCCTCAAAATACACCCTAAAAAAGTTTTCTTAAGGGTCTACCTATTGTGATAAAACACATGTTTATGTAACATCCTGATTATTTTACTTGCATCCAAAGGGTTTTATTTGCTCACCATACTAATGCTTTCTTTATTTCCTTAATAAAGGTTTCTTACCTTAATTATCACATAGCATTTTCGACGAAGAACTATGTCACTAGGGTTGTTCACATTTAATTGGACTTAAGCATATAATAACTATTCCCACTTTGGTGTAACTAAATCGTTGATGGGCTTAAGCTAACTGCGATTAGTTCATCACCTCTTTTAGAGAGTCCTAATCCAACATTTATAATTACATTATGAGAATCCTCATTAATTCCTTGGTCACTTAATGTATCCATCCATTATATGAATAATACCATGATAATAATTCCATATTGCAATTTCTTGAAATACATATAACTTATGTATATATAAATACAACTATTTTTAATATAAATTTCATGCACTCTTATCATAAATTCACATGTGATTTCTTGTATATATATATATATAATATTAAATATAAACTTGCAATCTTGTTTATTGGAACATGCATACATTGTAATTCTATATAGTTGACATAATCCATCCATAAGAACCTATGTGTATATATACGTTATTCTTTTATAAGAACATATAAATACAGTTATATTAATAACTGTAACTATAACCATTTTCCTCATAGTAAACATATTTATTTACTCTTTCCAAAACATAATTACTATATAAAAATGAAAGAAACCTTTTCATAAATTAATCATAATAAAAATCTTTATTTGTTTTTATCCCAAACCTAATTACTCTACAAAAATGGGTATTTATTCTAAAGAAACCTTTTTATAAGTTAATCATAGTAAGCATCTTTATTTGCTCTATCCAAAACGTAATAACTCCACAAAAATGGATAATTATTCTAAAGAAATCTTTTTATAAGTTATTTATATATGTATATATAATATAATACTTTTTCCTAAAGTCACAACGTCAATGATTTAAAAATGTACATACATATATCTTCAAAAACTTCTCATTTTATATTAAACGTGGGAATGCATTTAGTCCCATTTTTATACAAAGTGATGATCCACATGCCAAGCGTGTAACTCTTTCCAACCTAAAACTATTTTTAAGTTGCATGCAAAACACACCATTGTTTGAGATCTCGGTAGTGATAAACAACCTTTCACTTGAGTTCTAAAATTACACGACTTTATTGTCAAATATCTATGCGTTTAAGCAAAGGACCTCTTCGACATCTAAACGATGGGAGTTGCGTACACGTATGTATGCTATCAACAAATCATTGAAAACTGCCATTTTTATTTAGGGATCGAATCCTTAAGGATTGAATAACAGACAGCTTTGAGATTTGGTCTCTAACCAATTCCAAGTGTAACCATAAATTACCACGTCAGACAGCCAAGTAAAACATGAAGATTAAGTCTTAATTTCTTACTGTTGTATAGTAAATTACTAAATAAACATTGGCAGGATGATGGGACTACTACAACCCATTCCACAGAGCTGGTAAAATATGGAGACAATCGGTTATTTCATTACTGAAAGATAAATTATAATATTCTATATATTCATGCAATATTTTTGTTTGGCACTTCTCTTTTTATTGACCGCACTAAACTAATGACAGACTACGCAAGCCAACGTAGAGTCTAACTAATAATTTAACGCGCAGTCCACAGAACTAACACGCAAGCATGATTAAGGGGGAAAACGACTGACAGGGATCGATCTCTATCAAAGAGCGGTTTTGCCGAGGAAGCACAATGAAGAGATGCCATGTATGGAAACATTGATCAAGTTTGTTGAAGAGGATCGACTCACACTGAAGTTAAACGCATTGACTACCTATTTAACATGCAGATCACACAGACTTCATTTACATTAAATTCGTAACCAAAGTAACTCAAAGTAATGTATGCATATTTTATCTTTATCAGGAGGCACAACGATCAATAAGAGGGGCAGCCACAGAGGTACAGGAAACAACAGGCAGAGTTTTAACTCTTTAACACTCAGACTAAATCACATAAACCACATAGTCTACTAACGCATAGTCGTTTTCTTGTATTTTAACTGTCTGTTCGTTCATTGGTGGATTATACCTAGACCAGTGCATGCTTTCCAACGAAAGAGCAGATCCACTGAGGAAGGAAATGACGGATTGCAGGGCTGCTAAGTATCAACATTTAAAGAGTAACGTGTTTAGGCATCATCGAAACTTTCCATGAGAATATATCAAACTTGCAGACATTTTCACAGTTAAATGACAGGGTTAAGTAATCCGGGCTCACTATGATTCCGATGCGGTGAGTGGAATATGTTTAGACTATGTAAAATCAACCATTGGCATAAAAAAATTCAAAATATTTTAATAAGTATTACATATAACTATGCAATATACACAATCTGCATAAAACCTCAAAACACATAACAAAGTTCACTATATAACTATACAATCTGCGTAAAACCTCGAAACGCATATATACACACTTTATAAAATAAAGTCTCCAGCCTATTCGTATTATTGATAGAGAATTCCATCTCCGTATTGAAGCTGTTTTCATGGATTGTATTAATTCTGTATAGTATCAAAAGAGATTATTTTAAATCACTAAACTAATTTCTTAATTTCAAAAATTAACTACACTATACAAAAGAGATTATTTTAAATTACTAAACTAATTTCTTAATTTCAAAAATTAACTATATGTAATAATAGAAGGAATTTAATCTCTATGCTAAAAGAGGGTTTGAATTACTTAAACTCTGTATAAACCACCTAAATTACCATTATAAAACCCATGGAGCTTTGTACACTCATTCCTTCTAAATTATATCTTTAATCTAAGTACACCTACACTATGATACAACATGAATCCGGACAAGTAATAACAATTTAATCTAACTTGCTTCTTGCCATTGGCAAAATTATTAAGCATACCTGTTGCTTGGTTTTTCAAACAAGCATGTGCTAAAGAGCAGCAGCAGTCTCAATGTAAAAGTAAAAACAAATGTAAATAACTAAATCTGATCTAACATGTGAAAGGAAATAAAAACTAGATCTAACAACAATAAACAATGAGATGTATGAGAGAAACAATAAATAAAAAATTTGATCTTTTTGTATTACCTCAAATGGTGAGGATGGTGAGTTTGAGCAGCTCCAAGGTTGAGATGTTCCAATGTTCAATGGTCTCTTCTTCTCCAATGCTTCAATGGGATTCTACAAACTCTAAAAAGGCAGGCAAGGGCTCTCAAAGGGAATTTGGCAGCATAAGGATAGGATGAAATGTGGATGAATAGTGAGGAGCCCCTATCACATTTTTATAGTTTTTTGGTGATCGGGAATACCATTATGGTTTGAGGAAATCAATGGTATTGACCAAAATGGTTTAGGTTTTTTTTCACTCTTTTTCCTTTTTTGAATATGTTTTATATTTTTATTCCCTTTTAATTGTTTTTGGGAATTTTGGACCCTTTTTGAAGATTTTTTGTATTTTTTGAGGAAAATTATATATTTTAAGTGGAAAAAGATGGGTTTTGGTCTTCTTGGTGACCTTTGGAAGGTTTTAGAGGTTCAAATGGTGGAAGAAGTTGACAAATGGGTCATGAGAATAGGGGAATGAGCTAGTGAATACTTTTTTGGTGTTAACAGACTGTCCCTTGATGTGTGAGGGCAGGAGCTCATCGTATGGACGTTAGACATCATAGTTCGTATGTCTTTTTTCTGGGGCTGAAGAAGAGAAGAGACCGATCGGAGACTGGAACAACGGTCCCTTGCAAGCTGCAAAAACTGAAAAAATACATGGCCTCAAAAAATGAATGAGGAATAATCTCTGGTAATGGACGAGGCAGACATACCCATGCTCGTATCAAGACATAAAAATAATGAGGCCCCAAAAAGGGGGACCTGATCAATACATAGAACCTGTTGTGTACATTATAATGGTCCAGAGGGGACATAATGCTGATACATACTCGTGGTCATGCCATGACTGATCTGAATAGCTGATACACTGGAAAAGAGCAACAACCATTCTGAATAAGGTATCAGAAGGGTTGATGAACTGCTGAATCTGAAGGTATCCAACAACTGTAGGGACTCAATAACTGTGAGTCAACTTTTGAAAAGTATATGGAACTGTATACTCGAGGAAGTATAAAACTGAGGTATTTTCGAAAACTATCGCCCTGCGCAGCCCAAATATCTATAGGAACATGTAACTGGTTGTTTCCTCAATTGGACTCACAAATGTGGTAGAGTCAGGTGATATCCGAGTTCTTCAACAAAAAGGATCGATACCCTATATGAGTCTCAACGATGCGATCAAGGTGTTGATGTCAAGCATGTGAGAAACAATCATTTGGAGAGGCACTGAGGACTCCTTTCAAAATGATCCGTAGGCACTCATCACTAATGGTGATGAGTCCAAGGCACAGGGACCTCTAGGTCTATCCTCTGGAATAGATTTGGTTGGCGTCGACAGAGGGAGACCAACAACTACCAAGGCAATGATGTTTCCTTGATAGGAGCGCGAGGTGTAAAATTGAAGTGTGATAACTCTGATGGTAGGACTGACATACAGTGGGGATGAGGCATAACTGGGGTCACGGAGTGGGTGGACTCAAACTTCCTTTGTTTAGAGCATGATGACACGGTTGACCTGGCAGCATATGAAACTAATTTTAGGTGTGGGGATCATAGCTTAAGGGATCAGGGTTCTGTATTGCAAATTGGAGTGACTCTGGGGGACAAGCTGATAGATGCTATTGAGAGACTCTCAGGGTGACATACTACAGAATACTCTGAACAAAGGCGAACATAATAGAGAAGCTGCCATATGTGTAGACATGATCTATTGTGGCGCCAAAAAGCACCTTTGGGGCCTTCTTCATGGTTTCAATGAGCTCCAAGAAGGGATAAAAGTGTGCTCCAAAATGGTACTGTCCTGTGGATTTATGTGAGCCTAGGACTGTTCATGCTCGAGAGTGCTTTCATATTTAAGGAGTCTGAAAATGATAAGAAGACTCTGAATTGGTGGAGGATTACCGTCGTGTGGACTTTTACGATCCCAAGACAGTGATTGCTCATGGTTGCTTTCAATTTTAGAGAGTCTGAAAGCGGTAAGTAGACTCCATTGGTGTTATTTTTCGTATGTTAGTCTCCAAGGCCCGAAAAACCATAAAATGATGCAAATGGAGAACTATTCTACCTAATGTGACTAGAGTATTCATTTTTCGTAATTAGTCTACAAGGTCCAGAAAAAGGGTAAACTTATACCAGGTAGACTCCCTTTCAGATACTTCTAGCGAGCATGAAGGGAAGCAACTAGAAGCATGAAGGGAAGCAAGATTGCTCGGCAATCTTTTCTTTGTTTTAGGAGTCAGAAAAGAGCTTAACAGAAACTCCCTAAGTGCATTTTTTGTAAAAGAGTTGCTCGGCCCAAAAAATGGATAAAATTATACCAAATAACAAGGTATTGGTGAGAGCGAGAAATGATCTCAAGCATCGTCATGAGCGCGGAAAACTGAATCCTGCGATATGAAAAATGTTTAAAAATGGGTAATGACCGATGTGGCACGCAAAACGAGGTAATGAGGGGAATAAAAAAAATGTCTTAAAAATATGGTGGTGAGGGCAAGAAATGATCTCAAGCATCATCACGAGTGTGGAAAACTAAATTCATCGATATAAAGAAGGTCAAAAATGGACAACGACCGATGTGGCACATAAAACGAGGCAATGTGAGGCATGTAAAAAAAATGTCCAAAATGGGACTTGGTGGAATTGAGAAAAGGAGTGGACTACCATGAAGCTCTCGCCGTGCTGATTCCAACGGTTTGAAAAATGGACGTTGTATGATGCCGAAATTGTTGACTGAAAAATGGTCAAATTCCTATAAATAGCAAGTGGAGCCAATGTGAGATGTGTCATTTTCACGGTTGAGTTTTACAGAGTAATTTGATTAGGTCAGAGCATTTTATTCGTTTGTGGGAGATTCGACCATCGGTTTTTTATTCCGCGAGTTTCAAGTAAGCCCATGTATCTCATCCTTTCAATTTATTTGCTTTTGGGGGGGTCTCGCGGTCTCAGAAGTGGCGAATACTCCATGTTGGGTTGCCAACGCGGAATATCGCAAGTTTCGAGGCTTTTCGCGCAATTCACATCGCAGCTGTGGGCTTCACAGCCTCGATGTCCATCGCGGCTGTGGGTGCTTACAACCGCGATGTGTTTCACTGGCTTTGGAAAAAAAATTATTTGTATTTTTCTAAAAAATTTTGTGTTTTGCTTGGCAGGATGCTCAGGCGGCCGCAAGCATCGTGGAGGGAGAGAGAGATCGATGAGGAGTTGATGGAGACTATCCGGGTGATCCCACATGTGCGGGCGACATTGGCTTTGGGCGGACTACTGAAGTTCGCACAGATTCCTCTTATGCGTTCAGTCAAAGAGTTGTTGAACAAGTTGATTGATTTCTGGGACCCGGAGGAGCTAGCTTTTATGGAGCAAGGTGAGCATTTGGATCTCACCTTGACTGATGTGTATTTGCTTACTGGCTTGCCCCGTTTGGGTGAGACAGGGGACACCCAGCCCAGGATTCCGGCTGGTATGGATATAGAGGATCTCTTTGAGATATTTTGTCGTCGAGGGGCCCATGTGTAGAATAACGCACTGAGTGTCTCGGATCTGTGAGAGCCGGAGATGCAGGTAGTAGCGGCTTGTGTTATGCGGGTGCTTGGTGCACAGGCACCCCACCATTTGTCAGGGGGGCAGATGATGATGGTTCATCGTGTCATGACTAGGAATTATTTTTCTTAGGGTCAGATGTTCCTTGCTTATGTTCGGCAAGAGCTGAACAAGGTGAGGCGTGAGGGAGGAGAGTTCAGTTATGCCTCTTTCTTATGTTGCTTCTTTTTTGAGCGGGTACACACGTTGCGGCCACGCGTGCCGGTTTGGGATGGTCTGAGGAGTGAGCCACGAATGGTGCGGTGGGGGGAGATGATGCCCCGGGTTGGTGGTGGGATTCGATGGTTCTTCACAACAAAGATGTACGAGTAGTGGGAGTAGATGCCAGTCGTGATTGACGACTATCCGTACCAAGGTATGGATTTCTGGGGAGACCTCGAGATGCCTCGAGCTCAGGGACAGGCTTGGGGGTTGGATGGTACGTCTTGTTTTTGTTGTGCTATCGTATCATGTTTGTATGGTTTGTTTATTTATGATAGTTAGAGATGTTTATATGATATTGACGTATTTCAGTGTGGGTTATTGTAGATGTGGGTCCGCTGCCACCACTTGATCATCAGGGCCGTAGGGTACGGATGGTGGTGGTGGTACCTCCACCGGTAGTGGCACCTCCACCTCGTGTACAAGGATTTGTGCATTATCGAGATGTTTCCATAGAGGATGTTCGTGATACCTTAGAGGCGTTGTTGGATGATGTGCCACATGATGGATGGAGAGACCTAGATCAACGCTTATTGGATCATTGTTATGATGCTCTGCATGAGTGGAGATCGATTCTGCGGAGGGTAGCTGTGTTGATAGTTGAGAGGAGAGCTCGAGATCAGTATGATCCGGAGGAGGAGGAGCCGGAGGAGGAAGCTGATCGTGATGAGGGATACTAGGTTATCTTTGTACTTGCCCCCAAATGCGAATGAGCATATGGGGATGCATTTTGTTGATACACATTTTGTACGGTTGGTGAACTTTTTGTATATTTGGGTGCTGAGGGCATTCTTGACATTGTGACTCTATGATGATATATATATATATATATATATATATATATATATGCATATGTGTGCGTTTTTATGTAGTCATGTATGCACATGGATGCACATCTTGTCATGTTGTATTTGTTTTCTTGCACGTGGATGCAATACTAGGATGGTTTATTTAGTTTGTTTATTTGATTTTTTGATGCATGTCGTGATGTCCTACATGTTTTTGTTGACATGCCAATCTAGAATGTTGTTAGCCATTTGGTATGCTACACTGTTTAGATTTCTTGGGACATGAGTGAATGAAATGGATTCAAAGTGTCAAATCATTTGTTTAGTGCGCAGGAATTTTCTAAATAGACAGGGATTGCGTACCTGGTAATAGTTGTTGAGCTGGGAAACAAGGAGCTGGGAGTCGAGGAAGACGCTAAGGTGACTTATGCCCATCTAGGAGGAGTTATATGGATATTTGTAATGTCGGGATCTAACACTCAATTGGGAGGACAGATTCTACGCCATGAACCAAATGGAAAGGGGTGAAACCGATTGCAGTTTTAGTGGATGTGCAGTAAGCCCATAATGCGGGGAAGAGCATGTGATTCCAATTGGACTTATGTCGATCGACAGTGCGCTGGAGGATGGTCTTCAAAATTTTGTTAATAGCTTCAACTTGGTCGTTCCCTTGGGGATAGTAAGCAGAAAAGAAATGATGTTTGTAACGTCCCCTCCTATCATACCAGCATGATAGAGAGGACGTGATGCTAGAACTGGGCAGTTAGCCCCATGAACTTTTAACTAAGCATTCACACAGTATAAAAGTGCATATGGAAATGTATAATTATAAGAAAACACAATGGAAGTAAATTCATTAACACATCCATAATACATTCAAGATATTCATCAAATAATAATTGCAAAGTTAACACAAGAGAATACTTATCTTAACAAAGTAGTCCCAAGCAACTGGCTATGCAACTGCAACGTTCCACCCAACCATAGGCCAGTTGTGCTTATCAACCTCTTGATACAACTGCCACCCCTGAGCTGGGCATGATCTCTACAAGGAACTAGGGAACAGTAGACTCACACATAGCCAAGCATACACCAAGATGAGCCAAGCCAATATACAATTGGGTTTATCAGGCTGCTAGGAAATGGAAATGAAGAATTGCTAAGCTAGTGAGATCAACCACAGAGCTAAGGATACCCCTCCCAAATCTATTCAGCTTGGCACTCACAATGCCTACACACCCAACACAAGGAAGTATTCTCTTCACTGCCACACAGTCCCTCAAGCCATACCTTCCTTTCTAGTGCTCTCAGGGTGTGCATAGAAAAGTAGCGAAAGCCCTCTTGATCTTCTTGAGAGGTTACTCCCTCCACTAGGTTTATCAAGCCAATTCTGTCCACTACCAGTCCAAGTTTCTTGCTCACAGGTTCAAATCGAAATAGGGATGCACATAACAACAAAAGTCTAAGTGTTGGGCATGAAGAAACATTTTTACAGTGAGATTGCCAAAGAGGGGGTTTCTACCAATTCAGAAAAATGTGGGAAGCTCAAAAATGAAATGGCAAATGGGGAAAAACCCTGGAGAGTAGAAATCGTTTTCAGAAAAACGTCCATGGGAATTTTGGGGCCAAAACAACCTTCATCACAGTCCCAAATCATGGCCCCTTCTCTCCCAGCTGCTATATAATGCAAAAACGACTCCCAGCCATGGAAAAATGCAGGAAAATTGGTAAAAACGTGATGAGGAAAGACCCAGTAGTTCAGACTGCGTGAGAGAGGAAAGACTATCCCTTTAAAATGGCTTTGGGCACCATTTCGTGGGTGTTTTCTTGCCCAAGGAGACAAATTACGATTTCCCAGGTTGATGGCTTGCCCATACATGAAATTGGATGCCATACCTCTTCATTCCCAATGCATTAACTGCCTTAACCAATTTCTGGAAGAATTAAATGATTAGATCCATAGCCCAAAATGGGTAGTTGGTAGTTATGGGTTTTCTCATTGACACATGGATTAACACCATTGGCTCAAGGTTTTGAATAATTTCCCTCCCTATTCCTTGTAGAATCATGCCCCCATCTCTTTATTGCATTGCATAGCTAGTTGTGGGTATTTCATTAAATTCGTATTTACATGATGTCTTATTTACATTGTGCCTATCTTAGCACAAGAACCATAGGCATCTATTTATTTAATTGTCGATACATAAAACGCTAAATCAATGGTGGGGCCTTGGCCTTGAGCTCCTCACCATGATCAAATAACAATATTTACATCATTTACGATTTAATACAAAGGGGGTCAAAATGGGGACATTACAATGTTCAAACTTAAGGAGGGTTGAAAATTCTCGCCAAACAGAGTCCTCAAAATGAGAACCATGGTCTGAGATAAGCTGCTTTGGTACTCCAAAACGAGCAATAACATGGTTGAGGAAAGAACGGGCTGCAGTGTCGGCTTTGCAGTTGTAAGTAGGCATGGCTTCGACCCATTTGGTAAAGTAATCGACAGCCATAATGATGTGTTTATGGCCACCAGCTAATGTAGGATTGCAATCAATGAAGTCGATGGCCCATTTACAAAATGGTCCAACGGTAACAACTGGATGAAGGGGGGCGGGGGGGCGGGGGGGGGTTCTAGCCTTGGGGGAAAAGAGTTGGTAGTTTTGGCAATGTTTGACTGCTGTGATGCAATCAGTGAATAATGACGGCCAAAAATAACCTATGCGGATTACCTTTTGGGCGGTGTCCATTCCAGATAAATGGCCGCCGCAGGCACCGCTATGACAGTCATTAAGGACTTGTTCTACTTCTTCCCGAGAAAGGCAACGTCCTAAGATGGTGTCGAAACCGCGTCGATAGAGGACATTGCTTAGGAGGAGATAATGGGGGGCATGGTGGTGGATGCGAGGCCGTCCGTCATGGTCGATGTTTGGTCGAAACTTCTATGTGTGGAGGTAAACCAAAATGTCGTCGTACCAAGGGTCGTCTGACGAGATGATGAATAAGTGGTCGTCAATTAGATCAGTATTGATAACTGGTGATGACGATGAGGATGGGAGGTTCGTAATGAGTTGAGAAAGTGCTAAAGCTTTGGTGCTCTTCGGGGTTTTAAATGTCAGGTCATATTCTTGTAGGATAATCACCCATTTGGAAACACAGCCTTGCAGAAGGCGGCGATTCAAGAGATAGACCATTGGGTTGGAATTTGCAACAACTGTGGTATGGTTGAGGAGAATGTAATGGCGCAACTTCTGTATGGAAAAGACTATGGCGAGGGCCATTTTCTCTTCATGTGGGTAGCGTAGTGGTGGGCCTGATAAGGTTTGGCTTACATAGTAAATTACATGCTCTTGACGAGCGGAGTCTTCTTAGACAAGTACTCCAGAAACGGCATAATCGGATGCCGAAACGTAGAGGATAAAGTCTCTTGTGAAATCCGGAGGATAAATCAATGGGGCCTTTGTGAGTGCTTTCTTCAGGTCTGTGAAAGCTCTTTCTGCTTGGTCGTCCCATACAAAACGGGTATGAAGGTGGAGCAAACGAAGGAAGCCATGTACTGTTGTGGCGTAATGGGGGACAAAGCGGTGGAGGAAGTTGGATCTCTCCTGAAGGCTTTGTAGCTGTCTTAGTGTTCGAGGTGATGGTAGGTCTATGATGGCTTGGACCTTTAAAGGGTCTACGGTGATTCCTTTTTCTAAAATGATGAAACCCAACAGACGACCTGTTGGGACGCAAAAAACACACTTGAGTTGGTTCAGGCGAATTTGGTATTTGCGACAATGCAAGAAAACTTGTCGAAGGTTGTCTAGATGGTTGGACTATTTCCTAGATTGAGCCGTGAGGTTGTCTAGATAAACCAATGTGATGTTAATCAAGTCATGGAAACAATAAGTCATGGCCCACTGGAATGTGGCTCCAGCATTCTTGAGACCGAAAGGCATGATACGATAGGCAAAGGTGCCCCATGGGGTGGTGAAAGCGGTTTTGTATTGGTCTTCCTTTTAGATATGGATTTGGTTGTACCCGTAGAAGCCGTCCATGAAAGATAGTACCTCGTGCCCCGCATATGCATTAATTAGTTGGTCGATAAATGGTATTGGGAAGTTGTCTTTGGGACAAGCTAGATTGAGGTCACAGAAATCAATACAGACACGAATGGTGCCGACTTTCTTATTGACTGGAACTGGGTTGGAAACCCAGGTGGTGTAAGCAATAGGGTATATGAAACCTGTTGCTCGAAGCTTCTCAATTTTGGCTTTGACGGCTGGAAGCTTGGATGGGTGAATGGGGCGTTGTTTCTAGCGGATTGGAGATATGTTGGGCCAAGTGTCTATATGATGTTCTACAATTGTAGGATCAAGACCAGGCATCTCGGTGTAAGACCAGGAAAAAACATTGTGAAATTCTTCGAATAGTTTCTTACAGGCTTAGGTTTCCTTTTCAGTGCATGATGCGCCTAAAGAGATAAGCTCAAGTTTTCCAGGGGTAGTGGAAATGTCAATTTTTATGATCGACAAAATCTTGGCCATGTTACCTTATTCAAAGGTGTCTGGAGCCGGGATAGGATCTTTGAACCAATCGACCTTAGTTGGTAAGAAGTCTTTGGATTCAACGGACAGTTGGTTCACTGTGGTGGAGGTGGATGCCTCAGGAATGAAGTATGAGCGACGGTGCATATCATCCCATGGGTAGTCAGGTGCACTAAGTGTTTCCAGGATTTCCTCATCGATATGAAAGTAATGTGTCATTAAATCAATCGGTTCAGGCTTGTAGGTGGTTGAAATCATATAAATGGTATTTATTTCTTCTAAAGGGGAAGATTCCAGGGGGAATATTTCCGCAATGAGTGGGGGAGATATCTCTAGGTCGTCATTATTCAATTCGTATAGTGCTACTCTATAATCTGGGAGATCGGGGCAGTGATGTGAATAATGGCCATAGATGCCACAGATTGCACAAGGGTGGTTTGTACGTAGCGATTTGTCACAAGGCTGAGGGGTCAGTTCTAGTTTGACAACTGGAATATTTGTGTCGTCATCCAACATATTCATGTGTTCTTGAAGTGTCAGTAATTGTGGACATAGATGGGTAGAATGGCCTATATCGTCTCACAAGGAACACTTAGGGGGTATGTAGATTGTTGGGGGATTCTTCGCTACTTTGGGAGTTACTAGAGGGGTGCGAGTTGTGGGTCCAGTGGTGTAGGTCTGTGGACCTCTTCCCCCAATGTAGCGGGATTGAGGGGGAACATAACTAGATGTTGATTTAGTGGCCCCTGTTGGAGGTGGTCGGTTTTGAGGGTTTGGTACACCAAGTGGTTGACGGGTTTGGGAATTTGGTACGCCAGGTGGTGGACGGTTCGAAATATTGATGGGTTGTACCGGTTGTAAAACAACGGTCGGTGTCGGGGGAGGTGTTGGGGCAGGTAGGTACCATATGGGTAATCCTAACATTAACCCTGGAAGGTTATGTGTATCCATTACTGGCGTGCTGACAACTCCTGAGAATGCAAACACGAATGGGATAGTGCGAATTGTTGTTGCTCTGATATGGCTAGGCACTGTGGGTGGTTGTGGCAGTGGTGGAGGTTGTTGAGTATGCTGCTGTGTGTTGTGCGAGAGGGTACACAAATTAGATACTTCAATTATCCACAGAGGGGGTGGGATAGATTGGAACGTGGAGGTCATGGGAGTATCTGAATATATCCCGGGTCCGACTGAGGAGACGAACGATGTGGGTGCACTCTGAACGGGTTGTTCAATCATGGGTAGAACATTTTTAGGTACTGTGGGGGCATTGGGATCATAGTATGTTATCTGGTCAATTTTGACTACGCATCCTTCATGGGGAGACATCATGAGACAAAAAATGAAAGAAGCGACAACTTTCATTTTATACATGTAGCTTCGACCAAAAAGGAGATTGTAATCAAGTTGGGCATTGATGACCTCTATATCTATGAGACCATGTTTTCCCCCAAGCTGTATGGGCACGTTGACTAACAGACCCTGCGGTTGAGCTGCACGACCATCATAAGCTCGCAATGCGGTAGTGGATGGCTATAGTGTTGGGGATCCAAGTTTCTGCCAGACAAAAGTCGACATAACGCAGGTGGAGGCGCCTTCATCGATGATGCATCGATGAACGACAAGGTTTTGAATGGACATAGAGACCTGAAAAGCTAGTGATGAAGGAAGACGCGATTCAGCTTGGCCTAAATCGAAAGCCATCATATTGGTGTCGTTAGGGTCTATGGCACCAATTGCGAACAACAACAATTTTATCTGTGCAGGACAAGTTTTTAGGACTTCTAGAGGGGACAGAGCAGCGGGGGACTGGGATAGGTCTTCCACAATGTTATAGTTCGAAGCTGCACGAGCATTAGGGTTGTTGTTGATTCGTCTTAGGGGGCTGCGAGGGACTTTTGGACCTCCATCCATGGGCATATTATGTATGCGCAATGTCTAATCAGTTGGGAGGGTGCTTGAGGGTGGATCAGTGGGAGTGGTTTCAGGGGCTGAGCCGTATTGGTTTCGACGAGTTTGAAGGTTGATGTCATTTGATGACATCATTAGCAAATGGTGAGTGTTCAACTCTGTATGGTGGTAATCATTTGCCGCATAGGTAATTTGCTGCTGCGGAGCAGCGGATCCTTGTGGGGGATCCATTGGACAAGTGTTTACCACTCCTTGGTTGGGTAGAGGATTTTGTAGTATCATCAGTTGCGGCTAAGGAGGTGGTGCTGGATGTGAAGCGTGTCCTTGTCGTTGGGCATCATCAGTCCAGAGTTGACGTGCTCGATCCAAATGGGGGCAATTATGTGTGTAATGGCCGTATACTCCGCATATGGAACATGGATGGTTTGTCCTCAAGTTAGGATTCTTTCCCTATTTTGGTGGACGATCAGGGTTTTGATTGGCTAGAGAAGCGTTATTGTTATTGGGAGGATTAGGTGGCTGTCCTCCTTGGTTTTGTTGTTGGTTATTTCCATGGTTGCGTCCTTTTCCGCAGTTCTGTTGACCTCCTTGGTTACACAGGGTATTTTGGTTTTGAGGTTGGTTTTGCTGTGTGTATACATGCCCTTGGGCAGTAGGTGGGTTTTGAGGTCATGCGGGCGCTGGAGCATGCTGCTAAGGATAGTAAGCAGGAGGGTTCTGAGGTGGACCTGGTGCTTGTTGTGGTTGTTGGTAACCTTGAGCTATTAGAAGTGTTGGAGCAAGAGGTGCTTCCTGTTGAGGGTAATAAGCCGATTGGGCTTGTGGGTGAACTGGAGTTTGATTGGCCTATTGGTTGTAATATGGAGTTGGTACATAAGCTAATGGTGCTTTCCCATAACACTGAGGTGGACATGAGGGTCCATGAGTGTGGTGGGTGTGCGTCATTGGAGCATACGGAGTTGTAGCTCCAGAATGAGATGTAGCCCTAGAAAGGTCTGGGGCGTTGTGGGTACTCATCATGGTGAAAGGTTTGTTTTGTGCCATAACCTAGCTAATGATCCTGTCGGTGGCATGTGATGCCCCCAATGCGTCATTCGGGGATGGATCGTCGCAGGGGGTGTCGGGTAATATTGTGTATAAATATCCAAACTGGGCATATATCAAGTCGAATTGTTGGGCTTTTAAAATGGCTTCTTCTTCCGTCTGGGGTCGTTCAGAAGCTACATCCTTGGCTATGAGAGGAAGGAGTGATTTCAGGAACCAATCCAAGAAGATACGACCTTCTAGCTTAATCTTGCAGAGACTACGGTGTTTACGCCACTCATGGATATGATTTGTGATATGGGTGGTCGTATTCTGTCTACAAGATAGCAGGATTTCTACTCCTGCATCATAGCGTACGGGTAGTTGAAAGAACTGTAGGAAAGTTGAGGCGAGGGATGTAAATGTGGGGTGTGTCCCATGTGGCTGCTTAATATACCATTTGGCTGCTGAGCCAGTGAATTTTTTTGTAAAAGTCGGAGTCAAATAGAATTATCAACTATGGAGTTTGAGGAACACCATAGGTGAAAAGACATAACATGGTTTTGTGGGTCTTCTCCAGCCTTCCCTTCAAACTTTGGGATGTCTGAGGGGAGTTTTGTGGGCATGGGGGGCCAAGTAGGGTCATGTCTAATTGGGTCATTTGTTAACCTTGCCAGGTCTGGTAAGTTAAGACTAGCCATAAATGGCAGGCTGACAGAGGGGCGTGACATGGTTGGTGGTGCATAAGTGCTAGTGGTAGCATTATGAATTGGGCCACTGCCCCCAAGGGGGATATTGGTTGTAAAAGGGATGTGCCCTCCACCTAAAGATGTGTGAGAGGGGCCAGCACCCCCAAGTGCAACATGAGTCACCGATGGGTTTGGAATGGTTCCAGTAATTGGTGGGATCTGAGTAGTGGTGGTGATGGTAGGCGTAGGTCCCATGTTAGGCATACCTAACGCAGGTGTGGGTCCCATGTTGAGCATACCCAATGTAGGTGTGGGTCCCATGTTTGGCATCCCTAAGGGAGGTGTGGTAGTTGTGGCTATTGTGGTGGTCGTTGTGGCGGCAGGGATGGAAGATGTTCCACCAACAGTCCCTGTGAAAAAAGGGTCATAATGTGAACCAACCATGAGGCTAGTGAGTGCGGTGTATACAGGATTTTAGGAATCTACCTCATAGTCAGATGTGAAATGAGGCGCATCAGAATCGGATGAAGGGTCTCTATTCAGATGACGTGTGGAGTCATGGGAACCGTACTGCGGGGGATCTCCCCGGAAGCGCTGAGAACGTCTCGGGGAATCAATGGTGATGATTGTCTATTAAAATTAAAGGGTGGTGGTGAGTGTAAAGTTTAAAATCCCTAATGCAACCATGTGTGCAAGAGGGGAGCGTAAACATGGGGGCTTCACTCAATAAACCGCTATCATAGCACGTTCGTTTGTGGCATATGAAACAATACCCATAATTTCACTAAATATTGGAAAATACCTTCCAAAATCATGTTTTTAACCCCCTCCCAATATGCCTTCCCAATTTAAAAAAACCCCTATTTTCCCTAGATATTGTATGTATCAATTTTTTCATTAACATTTTTTACACCCCTTAATATTCTTATCTAGTATATTTATATGCTACCCCTCTTATGACCCCACATGCATTCTACAATGCACCTTGCTTCTTTCGATGTATATTGTGGATGCACATTACTTCACCCACAATGCAATTACTCAACCACATATCATTATGATTTGCAACATCTAATGGTCTAATGAAGAGATAGGAGATCACTTCTTGTATGTCACTAGAGCCAATGCACATTGTACAACATTTATATTTCATGTTGCAGTTCCGCAATCGCTGACTAAGCCTACTGTGGGATAGGTATCCAAGCTCCCAAGTCCTGTAACAAGATCTAGGAGGCCGATTAAACCTCCCAAGCGAGTGGTTGGGTATTCAAGACCCCAAGGACTATCAAGGGCCTATAACAGGCCCTGGAGGCTTAGAGCCTCCCAAGGCTATTGGTAACAACAGGCTTAGTGATATTGGTAACAATTGGTTGTCAATGACCATTGTCTCTCGAATATGATCGACTGGAAACCCACTTCACCACGAAACCCCTGGCCTCAAGGATGCCTCAAGACACGATTTCCCTGCGTACTGGTAAGGTTGAGCCTTGCCTCAACCCGATTTCTCATCCGGTAGTGATCCCGCCATCTCCATTTGGTGTATATTTGTCATCCCGCCCATATAAAAAAGACCCCAAAGTATTTTTGTATTGTTACATTAAATAAAAAAAACCTTTGCCCCTTAATATATAAGCAATATAATTTTTAGGTTTTCATGAATATTTAATACCGCAATATGAATGAACATGATATTATATTGCCTTCTAGTGAATCCCCTGTGAGCGTAAAAAACAATGGCACTCAGGCCAACAACCAAACTCAAAACACTTACTATAACAGCTGTGCTATAGTAAATGGAGTAATAAAAAAATGTGGTCAGAAAACCAACATGCAAACGACTCCTAAAAATAGAAAAAGGTGTACTCACTGACCAAAGGGGGGTAATAGAGCATGCAAACACCTAACTAAAAAGTATTATGACTCAAAAAGACATATCCTCTGCAAGGTGATGAAATCTAAGTCAGGCAATATGAATTGTAGAACCAAAGGCTAGATATTCCCCTACTAGGAGGTACAACGGGTAGTCAATCCTAATAGATAGGCCACTAAGATACCCCGTTCATGACACATTCGGCTAGGTGAATCTGCAGCTCTTGTTCTATCACCGTTGTACTCCCACAAGGGTGGTACAATGAGAACATTGAGAACATCGAGTAGGTATCCTTCGGTGATTGAATGGATTGCAGTATTCCACTCAAGCTTCCGGAACCAGTCTAGCTACTTCAACCCTCCTAAGGGAAAGGCCTCTCCGACGAATTGGTTTTAAACTGTGCCAACAAATAATAAGGGATTTTAGTACCCTAAATGTCAACCACTATGTCTCAACATGTAAGTGAGTGAGGGGTGTTATTTGGATACTTATCCCCTCAGTCCTACCTAACTACAATATTCTTTTGGTGTTCCCCAAATGGGGTTAGAATGTTGGTTGAAGTAAGAGAATTTTAAGGCTCACTTGAAGTTATTGTGACAGATTGTGTGATGGTGTGGTTATGTACTTAAAACAAAGATGCCTCGCTTGGGCGGAAAATTCACAAATTAAAATAAGGATTTCAACTTGCAAACTAGACAGCAATGTAAATATGGAAAAAGATTTAAATGTAAATGATTTTAAAAACTTTTCAAAAAATATGAGGAATTCTTTAAAAGCTTATGGTAAAGCAAATAACATGAAAAAGAAGTTGCTTGGGCGAAATATGGAACAAATTAAAATTATAGTTCTAATTTGTAAAGATGGAAATTTCTAACTGAAAAATGCTTCAGTCTTTTTCTTTCACTAAACTGATTTTTTTTTAAAAAGTGGGGTAGTAAAGCATAAAACAGAAAATAAATATGAGTTTTAAATGCTGCAAAAATAAAGTAGTTGGCTGTCCAAAACATGCAGGAAATATGGATGGAAAAAATGGGCCGAAATGAGAAAAACTCAGAAAAATGGGCCGTACGAAACAAGAAAATATAGCGACTATTTGTGGAAAAGCCGTGATGCAGATCGCGGCAGTGGGGCTAAAATCCGTGATGTGAGTCATGGCGGTATGGGAAAAACTCGCACGGTGGATCGTAGGTATCGGGATAACAACCGCGATGGACCCCGTGGAAACGAGGCTTCTAGCCACAATGTACCCCGCAGAAATGAGGCTTCCAGCCGCGATGTGTAGCGTGGAAAACAGGCTGAAAGTCACGATGTGCCGCGTGATTGTGGGTGACGAAAGCCACGATGTGCAGACAAAAAACAGTCACCGAAAAATGAACCAAAAAATTTAAATTTCGGGCTGTTGGGGATGCAGAAAGGGCCAATGGCTAGGGCAATAATGAAGATGCTGACTAGAATGGAAGATCTGCAACTTTAAAGGGAAAAACAACTAAAATATAGATCTAAATCAAAGATTCAAAGTTCGAAAACCAGTGGAGTCGCCAAAAACTGTTGCTTGGTTTTTCAACCAAGCATGTGCTAAAGAGCACCTACTCACTTGTAGCAGTAGTCTCAATGTAAAAGTAAAAACAAATGTAAATAACTAAATCTTATCTAACATGTGAAAGGAAATAAAAACTAGATTTAAGAACAATAAACAATGAGATCTATGAGAGAAATAAGAAATATAAAATTTGATCTTTTGTATTACCTCAAATGGTGAGGATGGTGAGTTTGAGCAGCTCCAAGGTTGAGATGCTCCAATGTCCAATGGTCTCTTCTTCTCCAATGCTTCAATGGGATTCTACAAACTCAAAAAGGGTGGCAAGGGCTCTCAAAGGGAATTTGGCAGCATAAGGATAGGATGAAATGTGGATGAATAGTGAGGAGCCCTAATCACCTTTTTATAGTTTTTTGGTGATGGGGAATACCAGTATGATTTGAGGAAACCAATGGTATTGACCAAAATGGTTTAGGTTTTTTTTCCCTCTTTTTCCTTTTTTGAATATATTTTATATTTTTATTCCTGTTTAATTGTTTTTGGGAATTTTGGACCCTTTTTGAAGGTTTTTTGTATTGTTTGAGGAAAATTACATATTTTGAGTGGAAAAAGATGGGTTTTGGTCTTTTTGGTGACCTTTTGAAGGTTTTAGAGGTTCAAATGGTGGAAAAAGTAGACAAATGGGTCATGAGAATAGGGGAATTTGGATGTTAACAATACCCGAAATAAATAAATAAAACAACTTACTTAAAAATAAATGGGAAAAGACACTCATCTTAGTAATAAGAACGGACGACTAAAAACATGACTGCAACATTCCTCCCATCCAATTGATCTCTGTTCGACGTACGATTTCCACCGAGAGACCACCACCAAGCTAGGCACGAATCTAGTATGATGTAAGAGTGTTACTCTATAATCTTTCTCTAATCAATCTTTTTTATTTTCCCATCAATTCTTAGCTTCCGAAAATCCCCCATTTTATGAGCACCTTAGTGCCCTCTTTAGAGTCAAAGTTACTTCCTGTACTTTGACTTCCCAAGATAAGTTATTGTTTGAACTTTAACTTATTTAGTTAATCTTAACTGATCAACTTATATACTCAATATTTAATTAATTAGTTAACTTATTTAAACTTAGCTAACTTTAGCTAATTAACTTATCTTCATTTTACTCAAGCAATTAATTTATTAGCTTTACTTTTAGCTAACTTTAATTAATTAAATTTTAGGATAATTAACTTATCAGAACATAACCAAATATATAAACTTATCTTTAACTTTAACTTCCAAGAGAATATTAATAGCTTAGAATTATCCATGCATACCCATGCATTAGTTACTAGTTATCCATGCATACCCATGCATTAACTGCTAGTTAATCTTTTCTTCTTTTGTAAATAAGATTTTATAGCTTTTTAATACTTTAAAGCATTTACTTTAAATCAAGGACATTCAGTCATTCTTTAATCTTACTTACTTTATTTAACTTATTTGCAATAATATTTAAATAGTTATTTATAAATACCAATATGTTTTCTTGGTATAATAAATCATTTTATTTTTATTCCTAATTTATAATTAGGAAAATATTAAGCCTCTTCCACTTACGAGTTTTAAGAAAATCCCTTGTCAAGGCTAGGATATAAATGTCATTTAGGTTAACTCCTTACTTTTACTTAATAGGACTCAAAATTGGTTGTCCTTATACTAACAGTTAGGCCATAGGAACTTATTACTCACATTTCATTTCAAGTGCTCATGGCACTAGGATGACCACTGCCATCAAAACTTATGGCTATCAAGTCATTCACCCTCTCCCCCTAGTGGATTCCATGCCCCATTCATTTCGTTGCGTCATCCTTCAATCTCCTAAGTCTACAAATTCACTTTACACTTAGGAAAACATAATCATACTTACAAAGTTTTACCTACAGAGCTCCTGACATGAGCTCCTTGATGTTGGTGGGTATACAATTGTACTTTATGTTGTAGAAACCCTAAGGGAGAAAGAGGGATATTAAAGGAAATATAAGCTTCTTATTTCTGCGAGCTGTTGCAAACACTTGAGAAATTTGAGTTAGAGGATTTGCAGCAGCCTTCTTGATTCTATACATCTTTGTTCCTCCAAGGAATATGGTAATGGCTACCAGCATACAAGAAGCACATACATGATACCCCAAGATTATTCCCACATTGTCCTAGACATACAAAAGCACTATCATGGCAAGTAGAGATCCTATAGTAATACAAAACAACAATTGGTTAAAGAAATTATTAATATGGATTCTTTTTGTCTCATCATTTTCATCAGACTGATCAGTTCCAAATCTCAATATACTTGATTTCAATCGTCTAGTACCCAGTGCAATGAGATACATGGATGAGTAGAAAATAAAGAGTTGTATCCGATTTGCTTCTTTGCAATGTCCATTGGGAATGCGTGGAGGAGTGAGTTGTGGTAATGTAGTGAAAAATGTCAGGATGCCTACTCCTTGAAAAATAAAATAGATAATAGCACCTAATATATTAGCATCATATTAAATATTATTCCCTTCCAATTCATTCAAAGGTGAGAGTTAAAAGAAGTAGCATAAGATGGTGATGTACTTGTAATTAAGTTGTAATAGTTTACCAAGGGTTGGATTGACACAATAATGGCAATTGTCAAGTATCTACGTGAGAAGACGTCAACCAGAAATCCTCCAAAGAAGGATAGGATGAAGGAATTTCTAAGAAATATTGTCACAATATTTGCAAATTGTGCACTATGAAGGTGAATTGTATTCATCAAATATGTAACCAAGTTCACAATTATTCCCAAAGTTGTCAGTCTCACTGATATACCTCAAATTTTAACGAATTGCACTTACCCAAGATGAATTTAATAGTCAATAACGATTGGAACTTTGACTTACCAACCTCAATATTTCATTACAAATATTACATTTTCAGATCTCGGTTTCACATTTACGATCTCGATTCTTAGCTTTACCCATGATCTGACCAACCTCTAAATGAGAATCTCCACAGTCAAAGATAGGAACCTCTACATTCGAATCCTCCTCATATTCAGTTGTCAACAGCAACTATAGACTTGTGTTGCCTCTGGTGTATGTTGCACCATTTCCCCCAATGCCAGTGCCTTCTCTTTTAGGGCCAATCATGCATGACTTTGACAACTATGACATGAGAAAGCCCGAATATGTTACAGAGTTTGTCCAGTTTTTGAAGGTATGCTATTTTATCTTTATGTGTGTATGATTGTAATCTGTAGATTACATCATATGATTCAATCATAGCATATCCAGTCGATGGAGCATACGTATATCTTGTAGCTTCATGCACAAGGAACCTCTGGTTTAATCTAAACTTATCACTTGAATACAAATTATCATGTGGAATAACAATATTGTATCACTTTCAATATTCTATATAAGTTTACAAGGCCTTCCATTATGTTTTGAATATTGTGATTAGTAAAATATATTCCATTACTATATGCTTGGTGTATTGTCCCTACCTTTTGGTGTTTTTCTTGAATGATTTGAAAGCCAATTAGGAATTGAGGTTCATTTGACTAATAAGTAGTTCCTCGTCTTCACTCCTCATAAGAGTTCAAGCTCGACAGTTTCTAAATTAGATGGATATGGACTAAATCCACCCGTCCTTGTGGACGCTCACATGATGACTTGGACGTGGGCATGGTAATTAATCATGTGTGTGTGTTTGCTATGTTAATTCCCTAGGGATAGGGCAACGATGGGTATGTAGTTATGTAATAAATTTATGTTAATATATATATATACTATCTTTGCTTTGAACTTTTAGATTAATCATATCAACATTACACTAGGTCACTATTATTACATACACCATATATATATCTATATATAAACATGTGGTCATAAGCCTTGTAAGTTGGTTATGTAAGAAGAGAAAGAACTAACCTATAACTCTTTTGACTAAGTTGTGCATTCGAATATTGGTGCACTCATATAACTATAAAGCAAAGTTACTAAGATCTATAATTACATTCTCTTGATTAAGGGGATTTTGATACAACCCCTCATTTCATAGACTAGATTACCTCGGTATCGATTGAGATAACATTGAAGAGACCTTATCATAGAGAGACGCATTTGCATATAAGGATTAAGTATAAGATGTCTATGAATGATGAGTATAAGTCATAAATTTTCCAACAAACCTTAAGGAGAGTTCAAGAATATCAAACCACCTACCTTTAATGGCATAGTGAAGAAAGGTGAAGAGGCTGAAGAATGGTTGGTGGGAATCAAGACATACTTTCAAATATACAACTATGCCAGGAACATGAAAACCTGTTTGGCTGTCCATAATCTCACCACCAAGGAATCCATTTGGTGGCAGGATCTGAAGGCCACTAAAAATATTAAGGAAAAGGATATCCACTAGAAGGACTTCAAGGAATGATTTGGATTTATGTGAGAAAGAAATGAAAGAGCATACATATATTCACATAAACAGATATATGGAAAGAAACACAGTGATACCATAAACTCAAATTCTATTAAATGAATGAAATAGAACAAACTGTAAAATAAAAGCAACTAGAATGGTGGTAGCTATATCTTTGACAAGAGATGTGGAAGCTACGCTCATTCGTGACAAGTTGAATACAAGAAGAGGTCGAAAGAGCCTATTTATCATAAGCATGAGGGTAAGAACCCCAAAAATCCAAAAACCTTACCCTAGAAGATGAACTCTCATAAATTTTGCGGCCCAAGGTGGTCAGTTGAACAGTCAACTTACCGGGGTCATAAATTTTGCATACGATCTTCGTTTTGAGGCGCTCGATAGCCTGTTGGAAAGGTCTATCCGAGCTATACAAATTTCGACTGGGGTAAAATTCATACCATTGGAAACCATTTGCCACTCAAAATATCCAAAAAAATTTGTTTAGGGCCTCAAAACAACCCCGAAAGTTTGGGACCCAAAAAACTGTAGAAAAATTACAAGAAAAATGCCAGAATGGAAAATTGTTTTGATTGAGTGGAATAGGTGGGTGGCCACCTATATCCATCTGGAGTAGTCCTCCCCCCTTAGGAAGCACATGGTGGCTTCACTCAATAAACCTCTATCATAGCACGTTTGATTGTGGCATATGAAACAATACCCCTAATTTCACTAAATATTGGAAAATACCTTCCAAAATCATTTTTTTAACCACCTCCCAATATGCCTTCCCAATTTTAAAAATCCCCTATTTTCACTAGATATTGTATGTATCAATTTTTTCATTAACATTTTTTATACCCCTTTATATTTCTACCTAGTATATTGATATGATACCCCTCTTATGACCCCACATGCATTCTACAATGCACCTTGCTTCTTTCGATGTATATTATGGATGCTAATTACTTCACCCACAATGCAATTACTCAACAACATATCATTACAATTTGCAACATATAATGGTCTAATGAAGAGATAGGAGATCACTTCTTGTATGTCACTAGAGCCAATGCACATAGTACAACATTTAGATTGCATGTTACAGTTCCCCAATCGCTGACTAAGCCTATTGTGGGCTAGGTATCCAAGCCCCCAGGGCCTGTAACAAGCTCTAGGAGGATGACTAAACCTCCCAAGGCCTGTAATTGGAATGAGTGGTTGGGTATTCAAGCCCCCAAGGCCTATCGAGGGCCTATAACAGGCCCTAGAGGCTTATAGCCTCCCAAGGCTATTGGTAACAACTAGCTGAGTGCTATTGGTAACAATTGGTTGTCAATGACCACTATCTCTCAACTATGATCGACTGGAAACCCACTTCAGCACGAAACCCCCTAGCCTCAAGCATGCCTCAAGACGTGATTTCCTTGCATACTGGTAAGCCCGAGCCTTGCCTCAACCTGATTTCTCATCCAACTGTGATCCCGCCATCTCCATTTGGTAGATATTTGTCAGCCCACCCATATAAAAAAGACCCCAAAGTATTTTTGTATTGTTACATTAAATAAGAAAAACCGTTTGCCCCTTAATATATAAGCAATATAATTTTTAGGTTTTCATGAATATTTAATACCGCAATATGAATGAACGTGGTATTATATTGCCTTCTAGTGAATCCCCCGTGAGGAAGCAATGGTATCCATTGCATTGAGTGCCCCCATCATGTTGGGGAAATTCTGTTGAACTTAACTCTTGGTGAGCCACTTGCCTTGGTGAAGTAGTTTCCCTGCTTTGACAATCCAATACAGTTGGCTCTTTTGCTGGAGGGTTCCCTTAACCTGTATGTCCATGATATGATCAATGGTTGCATGTTCCATGCAATCAGGATTAAGCTTTGTAGGCTTCAATTGCTCTTCCACCTCTGAGGTGTCCAACAATGGTGGAAAATATGGGCGAAGGAGATCCACATTAAATACTGGGTGTAGGCCAAGGAATGGAGGAATGCTTATCTCAAAGGCATTGTCACCGACTGCCTTGGAGATGGTGTACAACCCATATCGAAATGGACGAATCTTGCGATGGGGTCCTATGATCCTCTCTTTCTGCAAATTCAACCAAACCTTATCACCCACATGGAACTTGTGTGGAACCTGATGATGGTCATGTCGTTGCTTGTACTTAGTGTTGGCCTTTTCCAAAATTTCATGGACCTGTTAGTCGATGTGATGGATTCATTCAACAAATTTGGTGGCCTTATCAGCCCCAGTCTGAGCATGGGAAGATTCATCATGTGTGGATGCAATGGGAAGAGCTACATCAATTGGTGCGAGTGGTTGGAACCCCAGACGCACTTGAAAAGGGTTTTGGTTGGTAGAGCTATGTCGGGCTCTGTTATAGCTATGATGAAAACAAGGAAGGCTCTCATCCCATGTGCGGGGATGTTTAGAATTGTACATTCTTAGAATATGCACAATCATCCCGTTGACTACCTCTGTTTGTCCATTAGTCTGGGGGTGGAAGGCAGTTGATTTGGTGAGCCTAGTATCCATCAATGACCATAGGATGGACCAGAAAGTGCTTAGGAACCTGCTGTCCTGATCTAAAATGATAGTATTTAGCATCCCAAAATGAACCCAAACACGCTCGAAGAAGAGCTCAGCAGTGGCTTCAGTAGAGACATTCTTCTTGCAAGCTATTAGAATGGCCATCTTAGAGAAACGATCCACGAACACCAACACACAGTTATTTCCATCCTTGGTTGAAGGTAGTCCAGACACGTAATCCATGGATATGGATTCCCATGGCCCATTAGGATTGGGAAGAGGGGTGTACAACCCCTGCTTTTTTATGGCCGGTTTCACGATGGCACATGAAGTGCAGGATCTTATGTATCAGTCGATGTCTTGTCGGATCTTAGGCCAATAAAAATACTTTTGCAATATGGCCACTATCTTTTCGGTCCCGGAGTGCCCTGCCACCCGATTGTAATGAGATTCCCAAATCATCTTCGCACGCTCGCTTGAAGGAACACAGAGATGGCCCAGGTGGCATATCAAGCCTTCCTAAAGATGAAAGTTTGCTACGGATGTGCCTACACATAGGGCTTGATAGATGGGATAAAACTCGGGATCATTTCTATATAGTCAAGGCCACCCGGAGGTCTCATGGCCACAAGAGTGGAGAACTGTGGTAAGTGTGGCTACTGGACGTCGACTGAGGTAGCCAATGACTTGGTTGGTGTTTACCTTCTTATATTTAATATTCAGGTGGAATTGCTGCAAGTAAGTGGACCACTTATTGTGGAGGTCATTCTGTAACCTCCCTTTGGTTTGCATGAACTGCAGGGGCTTGTGATCAGTGTGGATGACTGTCTCTTTTCCAAGGATGTAATGCTTCCATTGGAGGCAGGCTTGGACAATGGAATAAATTTCCTTGTTGTAGCTGGCGTACTTGCAGACTGTATCTGAAAGTGTCTCACTGTGATATGCCACTGGATGGCCATGTTGAGTGATGACTGCACCAACAACATAGTCTGAAGCATCTGTTTCAATCTCAAAGTGTTGTTGCAGATCCGGTAAGGAAAGTACAAGTGCCAAACATAAGCATTGCTTTAGCTCCTCAAATGCTTGTTTTTGTGTCTTGGACCAACTGAACTTGGCCTTAGATCCCCCTTTGGTCACCTCGCTAAGGGACCAAACAATATTATAGAATCCCAACACAAATCTACGATAGAAGTTGGCAAGGCCTAGGAAGCTGTGAAGCTCTGTGAGAGTTTCCGGGGTTGGCCAATCATGGATGGATTGGATCTTGGTTGGATCCACATGAACACCATGTCCATCCACGATGTATCCCAGATATGAACCCTCTTCATGCCAAATGAGCACTTCTCTAAATTAGCATAGAAATTGTGTTGGCACAAGGTGCTGAGGACTTGATGGATATGATGCAGATGCTCTGCCCATGTTATGTTGTAGATGAGAATATCATCCAGATATATGACCACAAAAGAGTTTGTGAATGGTTGAAGGATATCTTCCATCATCCTCATGAAAGTTATTGGAGCATTAGTCAAGCCGAAAGGCATGACCAACCACTCAAAAAGGCCTTCCCGATATTTGAAGGAAGTCTTCCAAACATTGGTCTGCTCAATTGGCACTTGATGATAGCTACACTTCAAATCAATCTTGTTGAAATATTTGGTACCCTTGAGCTGGTCAAGAAGGTCTTTGATACGGGGAATGGGATATCGATTCCAGACTGTGATCTTGTTTAGAACTCAGTAATCAATACAGAGTCACCATGTCCCGTATTTCTTCTGTACCAACACAAATGGGCTCCCACAAGGCGAGGAGCTAGGTCGAATGTGCGCCTTTTGGATCAATTCTTGAATCTGGCATTTGATTTCTTCATTTTCCATGGGAACGCCTGTATACTGTCCTGTTAAGTAAAGGCGCACCAGGTATCAAATAAATGGATTACTTGACTGGGCAATGTATTGGCACCCCAGTGGGTGTGGTGAAGATGTCTTTGTATGCTTCCATGATCTTGTCCACATGTTTCTGCTGCATAGAGGGGTTCTGCATGGAAGTGGTGGATGTTGCTGCAATATTTCATTCACCTTCAGAACGAACCATGAAAAGGATGCATTTCACTGTCTGTGAGATTACCTTCCTGCATTACTTGGCTGTGATGAGGGACATTATAGTGGTGGGAAGTGCCTCTGGTATCCTGTAGAGCTTCTTTCCCAAATTAATAATGACACTATGAGGTCTAGACTCATACATAGCATGCGTTTCGACATATATGGTTTTCTGAAAAGAACATCACAAACTTCAAGCGGGGAAACATCGCACATTACCTCATCTTTGAATGGTTTGATCTCGTAGGAAATGAGGCACTAATGCAGATGTCTTGTCCCTGGCTCAGCCAACCGATGTTGTATGGTTGGGGATGTGGAACCATCAAAAGCTTCAATATTTTGACGACCCCGGATGAGATGAGGTTTTTCTGGCTACCACCATCAACAATGAAGTGTAGTGGAGTTCCTTGCACCCACAATTGTGAATGGAAGAGGCACTCCCCTTCCTCTGGCTCCTCTGACTCTTCTGTTTGAATCTTTGCAGTTGCAATGGTGGCACTAGGTTCTGCGTCAATGATCTTCTTTCCCTTTTCTTTCTCTCCATCAGGTTCTGAGTCAGAATCTGGATCTGGGGATTTTGTCTCGACCAACAAGGATTGTTTTGAACGGCACTCATCATTGTTGTTCCAAGGGCTCTTGTGGAATTCACACCACTTTCCAGTGTCGTTCTTTGACTTCCCATTACCCTTCTTTGCCTGCGTCTTGGGCTAGTTTTCGGGGCTTTGGTTGTCCTTGCTCCGTCCTTTCCTTTGTGAATTGGGGCCACCTTTTCTAGGCTTCTACTACTGATTTGTTGACCCACAATCATGCTTATTATTTTGCTTAAACTTATGCTTGATCTTGACGACGTATCTATAAGCAGCTCCTAGTCAGGATATGTCTAGGAAATCCATCTCTGGTGAATGTACCTGTGCACGACACTGCGATAATTTAGGCCCAAGTGTCATTCAGAGTCTCGAATACCCAGCTTGGAGTGCAGGGTATGGAACATGTTGGTAAACTCTGGGACTGTTTGGTCTCTCTCCTAGCGCAAAATCGTCCATCTGGTGTACTAGTCATCATAGTTTTCGACAGGGTAGAATTATTCCTTTGCGACATTGACAAAATCCGCCCAGGTGGGGTTTGTCTTGAATAGTTCAAACTCGTCTCTTGCATGCCTCTCACAGTACCCATCCCACCAGTCTTTAATATGGTGAAGGGACTTAAGGAGTGAGAATGTGATCTTTTCACTGTCAGAAAAATTTTGAACAAAGAAGTAACCCTGTAATATATTCAACCATTTATCTAAAGCCTCTGCATCTATATTTCCTTCAAATATGGGAATTTCAAAGTTAACTTGTACCTTGAAGGGAGTCGCACCTCTAAAACGGCTGCTCGTTGAAGATGCATCCGCTGCCATCAGCATCCTTTGAAGGATCTATGCGAAATTATCCATCATCTCATTCCTCTGTCGTGCGAAGGCTTCCTCGAGTAACGGTTTAATAGGATATCCTACTCCGTCATCTCACTTTTCTTCTCCTGCCATGGGAGCCTACTTGGGTCAACAAGGAGGGTTTTCCCCAAGCTCAACTAGTTCGAGATCCAACTCTCAATATTCAGATCTCGTCGGGGACATGCATTGAGAAATCACAAGAGCAGAAAGCTCTGATACCACTGATCCATGTTTATGTGAGAATGAAATGAAAGAGCATACATATATTCACATACACAGATATATGGAAAGAAACACAGCGATATAGTAAACTCAGATTCTATTAAATGAATGAAATAGAACAATATGTAAAATAAAAGCAGCTAGAATGGTGGTAGCTATATCTTCGAGAAGAGATGTGGAGGCTACACTCATTCGTGACAAGTTGAATACTAGAAGAGGATGAAAGAGCCTATTTATCATAAGCATGAGCGTAAGAACCCTAAACATCCAAAAACCTAACCCTAGAAGATGAACCATCATAAATTTTGCGGCCCCAAGGTGGTTAGTTGAATAGTCAACTTCCCAGGGTCATAACGTTTGCATACGATCTCTATTTGGGGTGCCCGATAGCCCGTTGGAAAGGTCTATCTGAGCTCTACAACTTTAAACTAGAATAAAATGCATGTCATTGGGAACCATTTTCCCGAGGAATACCCCAGGAATATAAAAAAAATATCATTTAGGGCCTCAAAACGGCCCTAGAATTTTGGGACCCAAAAACCTGTAGAAAAATTACAAGAAAATTGCTAAAGAATGGAAAATTGATTTGAACCAGTGGAATAGGTAGGTGGCCACCTATATCCATATGGATCAAGGAATACTTTCAAAGGAAATACCTATTAGAAATATTTTATGGCAGGATGACAAAAGAGTTCCATGAACTCAAGATGGGACAACTAAATATGGATGATATGTTTAACAAATTTCTAGAATTGTTGTGTTATCCATACATTAAAGAGGAAAATATTAAAATTTAGTGATTCATGGGTTATTTAACTCAACATTTTCGAGACAGGGTAGACTTTAATTGTCCAAAATATGTGGAGGAGACTTTTCACAAGGCAAGACTCTGTTATGAACTGAGCCAACAATGAGCTGAGAATCTATAGTTCCTGCGAGATAATAAAAAGAAAAGGGTTGAATGGGAAAGAAGGGATATAATCCCTCTACATTCCAAAATCAAACGAAGCCATTTCAAAATAATAATGATTTTGTATTAAATAAATTTCAACATAATGGTCTTGCTCAAAGCAAAAATAAACATGGTAGAACTATGGGAAGAAACTAGAATGGGATAACATTGGACCTCTTCAATGTTGGAGCTGCAGAAAAAACCATCGTCAAGTGGACTACTCCCATAAAGGTAAAAATAACAAAGCTTTCCACAATTTGCAAGAAGATACTACAATGAATGATATGGCTAGAGTGTCAAGGATCTATGCGACCTTAGACAATTGACATACTGAGCATCAATCATCGATCATCGAAGTGGAAGGTAAAATTTTTGACAAATCTATTTCAATCCTCATCGATCTGGGCTCTTGTAAAATTTATATTTCCCTAGAATTGTTAGCCAATGTATGCTGCAGAAAAGTAAATTTAAGTAGGCCTGGTTGGTTCAACTGGCTACAGGAAACAAAAAGAAGGTGTCTGAGTTTGTTAAAGATTGTACCTTAGAAATGGATGGGATGTCGACAATGGAAGAATTGAATATTTTTCCATTGGGATCCTATGATATTCCCATAGCAATGACTGGTTAGAGAATCATAAAGTTGTTTTAAATTGCTACACAGAGACCTTCACATGTGAAGATGGTAAAGAAAATGTCAAAACCATAAATGGCATCCCCCGCAAGGTCTCAATAAGGTAGATATATTCCTTGCAGTTAAACCATATTGCAAGGAAACGGTGCAAGTTATATGCATGGGGACTTCACTCAATAAACCGCTATCATAGCATGTTCATTCGTGGCATATGAAACAATACCCCTAATTTCACTAAATATTGGAAAATACCTTCCAAAATCTTTTTTCTTAACCCCTTCCCAATATGCCTTTCCAATTTAAAAAAACCCCTATTTTCACTAGATATTGTATGTATCAATTTTTTCATTAACATTTTTTATACCCCTTTATATTTCTACCTAGTATATTGATATGATACCCCTCTTATGACCCCACATGCATTCTACAATGCACCTTGCTTCTTTCGATGTATATTGTGGATGCACATTACTTCACCCTCAATGCAATTACTCAACAACATATCATTATGATTTGCAACATCTAAGGGTCTAATGAAGGTATAGGAGATCACTTCTTGTATGTCACTAGAGCCAATGCACATAGTACAACATTTAGATTGCATGTTACAGTTCCCTAATTGCTGACTAAGCCTGTTGTGGGCTAGGTATCCAAGCCCCCAGGGCCTGTAACAAGCTCTAGGAGGCTGAATAAACCTTCCAAGGCCTGTAATAGGCACAAGTGGTTGGGTATTCAAGCCCCCAAGGCCTATCGAGGGCCTATAACAGGCCCTGGAGGCTTAGAGACTCCCAAGGCTATTGGTAACAACTAGCTGAGTGCTATTGGTAACAATTGGCTGGCAATGACCACTATCTCTCGACTATGATCGAATGGAAACCCTCTTCACCACGAAATCCCTGGCCTCAAGCATGCCTTAAGATGCAAATTCCCTGCGTACCGGTAAGCCCGAGCCTTGCCTCAACCCGATTTCTCATCTGGTCGTGATCCCGCCATCTCCATTTGGCGGATATTTGTGAGCCTGCCCATATAAAAAAGACCCCAAAGTATTTTTTTAATGTCACATTAAATAAAAAAACCCTTTTCCCCTTAATTTATAAGTAATATAATTTTTAGGTTTTCATGAATATTTAATACCACAATATGAATGAACGTGATATTATATTGCCTTCTAGTGAATCCCCCGTGGTTATATGTAGCACATGTGATAGATCTTGGAAAATCAATTGAAGATGAGGTGGAAGTCTTTCTTGTTTTAATGGAATTTTGAGATGTGCTTCGTGAGGAAGTACCTAGTTTACCTCCCAAGAGAGTTATGGACTCCACCATTAACCCAGGTGCTTGGGGAAATTCCTATTTCAAGGGTTCTCCACCATTAACCTAGGTGCTAGGGGAAATTCCTATTTCAAGGGAACCCTATCAAATGAGCATGCTAAATTTAGTGTAACATGCCCATTACCTTCAATGAACCAGTTGGGGTATGGGGTATAAATGTTTTCTTAAATCTAAAGAGGATAAGATACTAATCCAACAAAAGACAAAACCCCAATGTCCCAAAGTTGTATAATACCAAAATCACATTTATATAACGTAGGTGTTAGTTTCTTTGGTAACAACAATAGTAATCTATTGATTAATAACATAACCACCTGGGATGTATGAGAAGTTATATTACAATTCATCATGCTTATTTATACGTAAAGGATCTACCCTCATAATCAGACACTCTCTAAGAGATCTTATGCAATAAGTATAATGTCCAAAGTTTGTACACCACTTAAACATTAGTCATCTTTATTGGAAGGATCATATACTATAGGACTCTCATGTTTGCATAGCATCTCAGATCTTACCATAGTTACATATACCAACACTTTAGTTAAGATCAACACTCACCACTTTTTGACATGAACTGCTAGTTCCTAGGGGTAAATCATTTACATAAGTCTATTCATAAACAATCGTTATCACTTACTTTCTATAATGTAACCAATCCCACATCTTGGTCAACCACATCTAAACATACAATGTATAATTAACATTACATTCACTAAAATGGTCACTTATGGATTGAAGTGTACATTATAGGTTATACATGTACATATAACAAAAGATTTTTTAGCAATTTCTAGCATATTCTTTCATCTCGAGTATGAAAGTTTAATTAAATAGTCAAGGACTTATCACCAAGAAGGCAAGAATATTTAAATATCCTTTTAATAGTATACATCTTCTAGTAGACTACTCATTCATATAGAAGATTCTTCTATATCGTTCTGAAATTTAAGAATAATAATTCATTTACATAAACATTCCAATTGTTCGTGAATAATAACATTTCTTCAACAACACTTACTAGTTCATAAGTTGTTTAACTAGATATGAAAGAGTAATAATAACACATGATTAAAATAGCATTTGTATATTTTTAAATAACTTAACTGATTGGCTTCATTATCATATAACTACTTGTTAACCATTTCGACATAACAATGTCACCCTATATTAGAACGTTAATAATGAAAAAACAAATAACAAATAATTATCTTAAATATGAAGATCTGGGCGACTAATTGAATGTGCAGCTGCAAGGTTCTACCCAACCATAGACACTTTATCCCTGGCCTATATTCTTTCAGCTGAGAGGCCACCCCAAGTTAGGATACAAATCCACTAAGGCACAAGGGTTATGACAATTCCTCACAATAGTTTCTTGTTAACACTCAATTCTTCACAACCAATACTAAGATATCCACTATTTACTATACAAAACTCTCTCTCTCTCTTAAAAGGAGAGGTTTTGACCACACAAGTGGTCTATCCCTATCCCTATCCCTATCTCTATAGACCAAACAATTAATGGATCGATTCTCTAAAAGAGTTCACCCTCTGTATACTCTACAAAAATATAAAGAATGATGGTCCGAGTCTCTAAAAGAGATCGCCCTCTGTACACTCATATACAAACAATGACATGGATGGGTCAACTCTATTCCTGTTGCCCTCCGTTAAAATCCATACAACAGAAGAATTTAAAGTCTTGGCTCTTCAACACAAAATAATAAATAGAGTCTTGGCTTCTTCTTTTTTCGGAATTCATTGCAAAACAAATGGGAATGTACCGACTATCATTAGTCACCCTACCCCTCAAATCCAATGCAAAAGTATAAGGAACAGAGCCCTCGACTCTTTAAAAAGCATTCAACAAAAGTAAGGGACGAAGTCCTTGACTCTTTAAAATGGGACTCAAGGTAATGACAGAGAATCTAGGCTCTCTATTGGAACTTCAACGCTAAACATTATGACATCAATAGGACAACAATCTCCATAGCTATGCACTCCTTCATGCAATATACAGTAAACGGTAGAACAATTGCACTCCCATCAAAACATCTACATAATCATGAAACTCTATGTTGGGCGTTCAATATAAATGCTATATGTTTAATCAACACAACAATTAACTGAAACTACCAAGTACAACACTATTCCAAGAAAACTGTTCTCTTCAAACAGAATATTCACATCTTCATTCCCAAAGGAAACTAATTAAAATTGTGTTCTTTTAAGGACTAACTGCTTATATTAAAAATAATGAGAGACGGTTCCCTGTAAAAGAGACCACTCTTATCAACACACAGCAAACGAGTGAGGAAGGACGAAATCTATCAAGATCAATCCTCTTTTATGCACAACTACTCAAATACAAAAAGCAGTCAAACATGCAGTGGAGGTCACTCTTCCATTTTACGACCAAAAATACATAGTCAATGAAATGAAATGAAGGGTCGATCGACCATGATGGATGGTCGCCCATCTATTTCAACTGGAAGCAAATGCAAGAATGGTCGAATGTGGAGAAATCGCACACTTATTTTTAACCGGAAACAAAATGCAAGAAAGGGTCGATGACAGAAAAATCGAACAATGGTATAATGGGTCGTTGGTCCTCTTCCAAGAGGCTTACCCCTCTCATCACTTGCAACTCATCCACATTACAATAACCAATAGATATCAATGGAAGGAATGGATCAGATTTCTCTCTAGAGAGGTCATCCCTCTTCAAGCATGTAAACAATAACTAAATAGATGAAAGGAATGGGATTGGCTCTCTCTTTGGAGAGGTCGTCCCTCTTCTCACAGGTGTAAACAATAGACAAGTAGAGTCGACCCTGTATTGCATAGGCCACTCCTCTACAGAATGCAAGGCAGTTAATAAAAAATGATAACACAAAGATTACCTTCTCGTTGCATAGAAGGTTAATTCCAGTTTTCTTCCCAAAGCCATGCCTCCTTCCTCTTCAACAATGTCTATGCCTTGATCGTGTTGCTTAGAACAAAGAAATACATATAGACTCTTTTAACCAGAACACAACGGTTATGCCCTCTATAATGGGTCTATCTTCCATGCCAAATGGGCATATCATTTTCATGGTGATAACATGGAACTTGTAAAATAAGACGTAACTCAGTTTTACAGTGACTAGAATCAATGGAGTGCTGCTCTCCTTATTCAACGCCAAGGTATTATAGTCATACAGGCAGGGATATATTGGGAACTCCACTCTCTCCAATTGTAATTAAAAAAAATGAATCTCCCTCATAATCGCAGGGGTGTATCTCCGAAAAATGAGGGGGGATCGGCCCCTTCTCTACACATCAACCCTAACTACTCATGAGGAGTCGAGCCTTCCAACCCTAACTGTCTTGTTAATTTTCATATGATTGTAATATGGTTTTAATGTAATGTATATATAGTTTAATATCTCACTACGGTATGATATGTATATACAACACTTTCTAGAGTAATAAATAATTTTTATATTATAGCCTTTTTAATATATAGAAGGATTCCCCATATATATATATATATATATATTTTGGTAAATTGGAATTATTTCCCTTTTGTCTTATAGTATTATACTCATAGTGATTTCAATGTTTATTAAGATCTGTTGTCCAAGAACGAGATGAGCACTTGCTCATTGAAAGACATAACTAATTAAATAATAATAATAATAGTCAATCCTCTTCCAAGTTATAGGACTATAATAATATTTATTTTAATTTTCATTTAGACCACAAGTGAATAGTAAATCTCTTTTTTTTGCCATATGTTTTATAATAACAATCTTAATAATAATAATAATAATAGCTTATTTAAGCTTATAGGTGAAAAATAACCATTTTCCTTCTCATATTGATAATGCGTTGTCTCGTAATGCTTAAAAAGATAACAATAAATTCATACTAACACATATTGGATTTAGGAAAATAAGCGAGCCTTAATGACTTGCGTTCTCTTCTGTACCCATAGGTACCATGATGACACCAGATCAACTTTAATTTGTATTCCCAAGGCTTCACCAATGTTTAACCTCTCCCCCTAGTGGATATCATCACCCCTCTTTTTAGTTGCCTTGCAAATTTAGCCCCTAGGTTATTTTATTAATTCATCATTTGTAATCTACATTATACACATGATGTCACCATGCTTTAGTTGTGCATGGTTCTACTACAAAATCAAAATGCTTCAAATTTCATTGGCGAGGCCTTGGCCGTGAGTGCCTCACCATGAACTAGTACATACACATGTTTACATCACTTATATTCAATTACAAAGTAGGGGGTGAAACAAAGGGTATTACAGTCAGTAAAAATCAAATTGTAGCTACAAGATATGTTGGCAAAAGACTACATCACACCTACTGTTTCCTCGTGGGGAGCTCTAGTTCTTTTTCTCAAAAAGAAATATGGAACACTAAGATTGTGCATCGATTATCGATAGCTAAATAAGGTAACTATAAATTATAAGTATCCTCTGCCCAAAATTGATGACCTTTTTTACCAAGTCAGAGGGGCAAATGAGTTTTTTAAAATTGATTTAAGGTCTGGCCGTCACCAAATTAGGATCAAAGATTAGGGTATCCATAAAACCATATTCATGACTCGTTATGGACACTATGAATTTGTAGTGGTGTCTTTCGGCCTCACCAAAACACCTGCTATGTTTGCGTGTCTCATGAACATTGTTTTAAGCAAGTACTTGGATAAATTTTTGTTTGTCTTCATAGACGACATCCTCATCTATTCAAAGATGGAGGAGGAACGTAATGAAAATCTAAGGATAGTCCTGTAGATCTTTAGGGAACACCAACTTTATGAATAGTTTAGTAAGTGCAACTTCTTTCAAGAACAGATTCAGTACTTGGGGCACATAATTTCATAACAATGGGTCACAGTGGACTTCATAAAATTAAAGCAATCATGAAGTGGGATACTCCTATAAATGTGACATATATCCAATCATTTATGGGCCTTGATTTTTCTAACATTGCTCATCCTATAACCTCTTTGCAGAAAAAGAGCCAAATTCATTTGGTCAGAAAAGTGCGAGTCAAGTTTTCAGGAATTAGAGAGTTTGTTGGCTACCGCTCCTATTTAAAAAATTGCAAATCCATATGGAGATTTTGTGGTTTGCACGGTTGCATGCAAGGAAGGCCTAGGAGGAGTCACACTAATGCAAAATGATCATGTGATTTTCTACGAGTCTAGAAAGCTACAATAACATGAAAGGAATTATGCAACCCATGACTTAGAACTGGATACAATAATTCACGCACTCAGAATGTTGAGAACCATCTAATCAGAAAGAGATTCCTGCTAGAGACATGTAACATTGGATTGAAGTATCTATTTGAACAATAGAACCTAAATTCCCGACAAGTAAGATGGTTGGCCTTTTTAAGTGCATACAACTTCAAAATAAAGCACATTAAAGGAAAGGAGAATAAGGTTGTCGATGTCTCAACAAGAGTGTTTGACTAATATGTTCGACTAACATTAGTACTTTTGAAATTGATATTAGAGAAAGAGTAAAAAGTATCCTATGGACAAGATGATTACTACTAAATAACCTTGTCAAGTCTATAGACAAATGCAACAAAACAACAAAAGGAAGACTTCAGTATCACTAACGATGGGGTACTTGCATACAAAGGAAGATTGTATGTGTTGAATACAATGGAATTGAAATAAATGATCATGGACGAATTTCATAAACAACCATACTCCAAGCATTCTGTATATCAGAAAATTATCATGATAGTAAGGAAGTAGTACTATTGGACAAAGATGAAATATGACATTGTTGAGCATATAGCTCGATGTTTAGAATCTCAACAAGTAAAGGATGTGCACAAGCATCCAACTAGCTTGTTGCAGCCTTTACCCATTCCTGAATGGAAATGGGAGACCATTTCCATGGATTTCATCAGTAGATTGCCAAAATCCAGGACTCAACATGATTCAATTATGGTCGTTGTGGACAAACTGAGCAAGGATGCTCACTTCATTCCAATCAAATCAAATTTTAAGGCTATCAATATTGTATAAATATTCTTAAAAGAAATTTTTAGACTGCATGGGATTCTTAAACACATCATTTCTCACAAAGACCTCAAGTTCACACCAAACTTCTGGAAAGATTTATTTGCAGGTCTGTGCACTCAACTGAACATGAGTACCACTTACCACTCTCATACTGATATTTAGACTGAAATTACAAACCTGATTTTGGAAGATATGCTCTGAATGTACGTAACAGGAAATCCTAAAAAGTGGGAAAACTACCTGCACTTAGAAGAATTTTCTGACAATAATGGATACCAAACTTTAGCAAGAATGAGTCCCTTCAAGGTAGAGTATGGAAGGAAGTGCAATACCCATATCACTTGGGACAACCCAGTGGACAGGGTTATGCTTGGACCCAACATGCTAAAGGAATTGGAACAGATTGTTAACAAGGTCAAATAGAACCTCAAGATGGCTTGGGACCACCAAAAACGTTATGCAAACTTGAACATAAGACCTCAAGAATTTGAAATAGGATACCACAACTACCTTAAAGTAAAGGAAAAGAAAAGTTCACTAAACCTAAGAATATGCTCTAAACTTGGTCCATGATATTATGTACCATTTCAAATACTAGCTAGAGTGGGACCTATTGCCTATTAGTTAGCTCTAGCCACTATGTTAAAGTGCACAATGTATTTCATGTATCATTATTAAAGAAGTATATAAATTATACTAAGCATGTTGTGGATTGGTGTGTGATACAGGTGGAACCAAAAGGGGAATTCCAACCATAACCATTGCACATCCTAGACAAGAAATAAGTTGTGCTCTGGAACAAGGCCATCGCCCAGGTAAAAGTACAATGGGAGAACTTTGAGCATGAGGAAGGCACCTGGGAGATGGAGGATGAATTCAAGACACATATCCATCTTTGTTCCAGGATTGAACTCAACAGTTTTGTTAACATTGTGGATAGTGTTGTTTCAAGGGGGAGGGGATGTAATACCATGGAATGCCAACCTCTTGTATTCGGTTAAGTATTTGTGTAAACATTGAAACCTATGTTTGAAGGTACTACATAATTGGTATATTATTATATTATGTTGAAAAATTTGTTTTTTGTGGGCTAACCGATGAATTAAGGGTCCTAGTCTCTATAAGTAAGAACTATGATAAGCGAAGAAGATTAAGAAGACTAAATAGAAAATTAATTAAACTTAAATCTAAAAAAAATGGAAAATGAATAAAGAAAATAAGAATAAAATGAATAAAAATATGAAAAGACACTTCTAGAATATGTAACTCCTACATAGGTGTCACCACCTAAGAAACTAGCTAAGAATAGTAAATACCTCTTCTACAAAAGAGGGGGAAAAAGAATGCCAGGGGGTTAATTATCTTTGTGGAAGAATGAGGAGGAATACAAACAAACAAAAATATGAGGATCTAAGTACAAGAAGATAAATCTAAAAACTAAATGCAAGAACAAAAATCAAGCTCAAGAAAAAAGCTAAAATTTGAATATGTAATGATCAATAAATAGTCAGCTGAAAGGGAAGATAATTAACCACTTGATATTTGCAAGCATATGGTCGAGGTCCAAGTTCATTCATGGTTGAAATTTCTCTATAGCCATATAGTGTGAGAACTGAGTTGCCGAGTACTAGTTGGTTGGAGGACTACTTAGGTACCGTTTAACAACAATATTGCCTATATAGGTTGGATTACTAGTTGTTGGTTTGGTAGGAGTATTTCCTAGAATGAACCACAGATACTGGTAAAGAATCTTGGATAGATACAGACCCTAAGCTGGAATGCAGATCTGCAAATTTTAAAATGAATCAAAAACTAAAAAGAATCCTAAAAATCAATTCCTAGAGAGACCAGGACTTGGTCCAAGGGAGAATATGGGGAAACTAGGACTGAAATTTTCCTACAGATCTATGGTTGGGTGGATCAATGAAAGTCCCACACCAGTTGCATATTTGTCCTAAGTACTCTGAGCAGACGATGTTGATGTATATGTAACTTCAGAATGTATTTCATATATGTATGTTGTATGTACTCCTATAGAGATGGTATTATTCCTCTTTACGGAAGTGTCATCATTTATATTGTAAATGTCGTAACTTATACTTGATGGGTTATTAGACCACCTTGTTGGGGTCGGCCCTGTATAAGTCATGTGGGTCGAAGGGTTATTAGACCACCCTATTGGGGGTCATCCATGTGGGTCGAAGGGTCATTAGACCACCCTATTGGGGTTCGGCCCAGTCAACATTATGTTATGTGGTTAAGTTCTAGCCTACATGATTTATGTAAGAGGCAAGTCAAGTCAAGTATAAATAGAGTGCGGGAGGCACTCTATTTGATCACTCACTTCTCACTAATGCACTCAAGGAGGAGTGGCACACTTATGGAGGAGGAGGATCTGCTGCTCGGATATGTCTATCTCTTATGTTTGGGTTGTATCATTGCTCTATCTATCTATGAGGAAGTTATTGAGGTTTTTCACCTTTATGGTTTTCCCTAAGTAAATCTTTGTGTCTCTTGTGTGCTTGCATTATTGTCTCCATGATTGATATGCTGTAGATATGTTGTACATGTTGTTCTCTCAGTTAATATCCTAGATCAGATTGAAGTAAATTCAGAAAATTTAACATGGTATCAGAGCTAGCCTGAAAGAAGGCATGATATGGCATGTATGACACTTGTTGCACTTACGATGCTAGGGCTTGATATAGCAAAAACCAGTCATCGTAGTACTTTCAATATAACTCCGTTTTGATGAAGGTTTCAGATATGAAACCTTTACAGGTCGAAGATTAAATCTCCATGTACCTTGTGTCCAAAGGAAAACCTCTAATTCGTTGTACTTTGTGATTTATGATCTGTACAATATAGGGTTTCTGCCTCTTCCAGATCTGAGTCAAAATCAGGTGACCTTGGGAAAAAGGTCATAACCTGGGCTAGGAAGTTCCAAATGAAATTTCGTAAAAAGCGATAGGTAGTAAACTGACTTTACTATCTCAGAAAATTTTTTCAAAGGCCGAAGTTGAACCAGTGACACGTGGCACGTCGTACAAGTTCTCTCTTCTGTATTATCTCATAAACAGGTCACGTTATGACACTTGGCATAACTCTCTCTCAGAGAATCCAATTGAGTTCAGACTTGTCAGGATGGAAAGCTAACAGGTTCGGCTATCTCAAAAAAAAATTCCAGAGGCTGAAGTTGAAACAGTGACACGTGGCACACCGTACAAGTTCGCTCTCCGGTATTATCCCATAAACAGGTCACGTTGCGACACTTGGCATAACCCTCTCTCAGAGAATCCAATTGAGGTCAGACCTGTCAGGATGGAAAGATGACAGGTCGGGATATCTCAGGAAATGTTTTCAGACCCTGTGGATAGAAAATTTTGGAGGTACACCAGAAAGAATCAGGTACATATTTCTGTCAAAACAGAATTATTTTTGAGTACCTTCATTCATGGCTTCTGGAATTTAGGGCTTCGAAGAAAGTTGGAATTTTTGTAATCAGAGACCACGGCTAGATGCTACTCATCAAAATAGAAATTTAGAGACCAATATCAGAATTTTTGGTTGGGCATAAGGCCAGGCTTGATCAAACCCTAGTTCGGTACTTTGATCAGAAAAGTGGAAAATTAGGGCTTCTGTAAAAATGGGAATTTTTGAAATCTGTGACCACAACTAGAAGCTCCTCAGAAAGATAGAAGCTTAGAGCTTTGGATCAAACCTTTTGATTGGGAAGAAGAGTGGGATTCATCAAACCCCAGTTCAGGGTCACGTTCAGTGAATTTGGAAGTTTCAAAGGAAAAATTGAGGAGTGAAACTTTGCAGTTTTCAAATTCTGAATATACCAGCTTGATCAACTCATCAAGGCGCATATTTCTATCCTTTCGGAAGTTTGAAATTCAAAGTTTGAATTTTCTGGGGATTCTCTGACAAACCCATATCCAGCTCCAGGTCTAGTTCTTGCAAATCAAGTGGACTGGGTTAATCCTAGAAGAAGATGGATTGATCATCTGCATAAGTAAAGAAGTTCCTGTTTCAGAGGGAGATGAGGCTAAGGCCTTACATAAGAATATTACAAGGGATCTTGACAGGTATGACTCATCGAGGTATGTTTCAATATTTTATGGTATGTTTTTCTTCATGTTATTACGGTTAGTACAATCTTGATTTTAGATTTGTCGTATCACCTTAACAAAATTAAGAATGCATGATAGAAGATATTCATTGGTTAGGGTGTTGACACTTATGATTGTACTAATGCATTATGGTGTTGTATGAGGTTTATGTTGTCTGCTAACATAAAAGGTACACCAAGAAAGACAAATCATGTTCTACTTCAAGAACGTATGATCATGGTGACATGAAGACAAGGATTCATCCATTGTCATGGATCACATAGAAGATCTACTTTCGAGGTATGTATAACTTGTTTCTACAATGGTTAACTTATGAGACTTGCAGGTTACTAGCACAAGTCATTGAAGAGAACCAGAAGACATTATGCGGGTATGTTAGACATAACTAGCTAGCATGCTAATCCAGGTATGTTTTTCCTATATCAAGCTAGAATCCTACCTTGTGTTAGGATCTTATACTATTGTGTTGGTGATAATGATTATTCATGAATTCATAGGTTTGAATAATCATGGTGGTATGCAAATTATGTTTTGTACCATAATTGATGATATGACTAACCAGAAGAATCATGAAGGTATAGTTTTGAATAATCACGGGTTTTATATATCTCTTCTCTTGATTGATGATTTAACTAACCAGAAGAGTCCTATGATTAAATAAGAATATGTATGAATAAAAGAAGACTTCCTTGAAACCTTGAATACTAATGTTTATTATTTGTGTTTGAATTGATCCTGACTATACATGCTTGAGATTATTGTGTTTTGATAAATTATACTAATGAATTATGTATGAGACCTAGAGGATAACACAATGATGATACTAACAAGCATGCATAGGGATCGAGAATGTATATAAGTTCAAGGACAGGTAATCCAAGAAGCAAAGATCAAGAGGGAGCACACTGCAGTAGTTTCTACAAGGATGCAGATATTCAGAGGGAGTTGACCACTTCTCACAATCCACATCAGAATGGAGTTGCAAAGATTCAGAGGGAGTTCACCCAACAAATAAACAAAGATAAGTATTTGAATTGTCATTACTTGCATATTTTATTGTTTAAATAAAATTGTTCAATAATGTATATACCGATGTTCCTAGAATTAGGTTGTGTATTATGCATATCAGAATAGTTGCTACTAATATGCATGTGTAAGTAGCCTATGGAAATGTACAACATTCCATTGCTACTTATCTAGAATGAAACCTCTTTGCTGACATGTTGGAAGTTGTGCACACTCTTAACAATGTTCTGGTAGAGATTGGAAGGCATCTAGAAAGTTACGGGATATGGATAAATGTTGTATTGAAGCATTGGCTAAGTTAATTGCATAACTGTATGACATATTTCTTTATGTGTAAGAATTTGTTCTGAAAACTATGAGATGTTTTCTAATCATGCAATTTAACTTGTTATGTAGGAAAGATCATATGCCATCTCCTACAAAAGAAGAACTACAACATTTGTTCAGCAACAAAATTATCTATTGAAGATATTGAAGTTCCCAGGATATGGGAAGAATACCATGATCCGTCGATCATGAAGAATGATGTTTGGGATGTAGTCCCAAGACCTAAAGGGAAGTTTGTTATGACTTCCATATGGATCTATCAAGATCAAGCATGCTGCAGACAGCAGCATAGAGAAATATAAAAGTGATGAAATAGAAGATACACCAGATGGATTTCAAGATAGCTTTCTTGAATGGTGTAGTTGAAGAAGAAGTGTATGTGGAGTAGCCACTTGGTTCTGAGACACATGACAGGAAATCATATATGTGTAGAACTTGGTATGGTAGGATAGGTAGCTTTCTATCCAGTTTGGTCTTTACCAAGAGTAAAGCGGGTTCCAACCTTTACTACAAGGTTGAGGAAGGCAATCAAGTGATACCACTATGTGGATGACCTGTTTGTATCAGGAGAGGATAGATTAATTGCCGACACACAGCGGAAGCTTGCTGCCGAGTTCGAGTTGAGGAACTTGGGGATGATGCACTATTTGTTTTTGGCATGGAGGTGTGGCAGAGTGATGGAATCTTACTTGGACAAGGAAAGTATGTAGTAGAGATCCTGAAGAGGTTCGAAATGATGGACTGCAAGGCCATGGCCACACCTATGGCATCGAATTTGAAGCCTCTATGTGATGCTTCATCTGAGCCGGTTGATGTCTCTATGTATCGTCAGATGATTGGGTCCTTGATGTACCTGACGAACACGAGACCAGACATTTTCTTTGCGGTGAACACATTGAGCTAGTTCCTGACAGATCCGAGGAGTGTTCACCTGGTTTCTGTAAAGCATCTTCTGAGGTACCTAAAGGGTACAGTGCATTATGGGATCAAGTATGAAGCGAATCAAAAGTTTAACCTGCAGGGTTATGTTGATTCAGATTGGGCTGGCAGTGCTGCAGATAGGAAGAGCACATCTAGATGCTGCTTCAATATGGGATCAGGTGTGATCTCTTGGTTTAGCAAGAAGTAGTCCTGCGTAGCACTGAGTACAGCTGAGGCAGAGTATGTTGCAGCCTGTTCATCCAGTTGTGAGGCAGTATGGCTACAGAAGCTACTGTCTGAGTGATTTGATCTCCCGTTGGATGCTACTGGTATCTTTTGTGATAACCAGAGTTGTGTGAAGTTGTCCGAGAACCCAGTGTTTGTAATGTACCCACTTACTGACCCACTAAGAGAGGGAAGATGATAACCATATGTGGGGATTTCTCATTCTATCATCCCATTCATTAGAATGATATGAGTAAAGCATTTGTGTGCAAATGTAAAACTAATCAAGTAGGCACAACGGAATTTAACTTCCACACACATTACTCATACATACAACATATCAACAATCATCAAATTAATACATGACAGAAGTAAATACATAGATAGAAAAACACTTATCTCCATTTTGCAATTGTCCCAAACAACTAGCTATGTTGCTGCAACGTTCCACCCAACCATAGGCCAGTTGTGTTCATCAATCTCTCAACACAACTGCCACCCCCGAGCTGGGCATGATTCCTTCAAGGAAAAGGGGACATTCACTCTCTCACAACCAATTAATCATTCCATCTGAGCCAAGCCAGTCCATAGCTGGATTTATCAGGCTACAATTGAACCCTAGATAATTGCACTCAAGCTCAAGCCCAAGCCATGGATACCCAAACCCATACCCAACATACTCTTCTCTCACACAGTAAGCACAAACAGGGGGCAGGGATACACATTTTAAACAGTGGGATTTACAAATAAGATGGCCATGGGTTTTCCCAAAAACATTCCCAACCAAAAATGGATTGTGGGATGGGGCAACAACCACAGGGAGGAAAACGATTTCTTCCCCAAATATCTCAACCTTCAATAGCCCAAAACGGTCTCTATTGAAACCCCATTCGATTTCCCCTTCTTCCCCACTGGTATACAACACAAAAACGCCCTTCTATACTGGGAGAATGAAGAAAAACGCAGCAAACATGCCTAGAAAATGCCCAGGTAGCTCTAAACTCGTGAGGGAGAAATAATGATGGTTGCATAATGGCTTGGGGGAGAAATTCATGGCTCTTTTCTTGCCCAAGAAGCAAAACGCGAATTCCCATGCAGGGTGGTTTTCCCATACCCGAATTTGGACATCCATACCTCCCATTCCCCAAGGCATTAACTACCTCAACCAACTCTTGGGAGAAATCAATGATTAGGTACAAAAGTCAACATCGGTAGTTGAGGGTTTGATGGGTTCTCTCATTGACACTTGGCTTGACCTGATTGGCTCAAGGGTTTGAATGTTTTCCCTCCCAATTCCTTGTGAAATCATGCTCCCATCTCTTTGTTGCATTGCATAGCTAGTTGTGGGTATTTTTATTAAAATGCATATTACATGATATTTGAATTTCCAATGTGCATTGCTAGCACGCAAATCATATGCATCACTAAATCGATGGTGGGGCCTTGGCCTTGAGCTCCTCACCATGATTTCATAATAATATTACATCATTTATAATGTTAATGCCATGGGGTCAAACAGGGGACATTACATTCCCCTCGCCTTGGAATAACACCGTCCTTGGTGTTCCAACACTTCGGACTATATACCCACTTTACACATGATTCAAAATTCACAAAATGTGACAGGTCTATCCTGCGTTTCATCCCTTTACTTTGAGCTTTCGGGACCAATTCCTTTGGCTTCCACAATCATTCCTGCTGGCTTGATCAGCTATCTCTGCAGGTGGGCATTGCCCGACAATGATCCCTTTCTTTTATGTACCTTCCAGTTGTTCTACACGTCTGGAATTCCATGGATTCCATCTTTCTTGTTGTCCCGGCAACTATCTGAGGAATATTTCCAGCCCAAAACAAATAGTCTCTGATATGCTGCCATGATCACGGTGCACATATGGCTCTCTCTTTTCTCACCAGCAACACTTGGCTAGTAATAGCTGTAATAAATGGTTTTCAATTTCTCACTTGTGAGACTCATCATGGCAATTCCTGTTAGGACAAGCATAACACAATGTTAAAATTAGTCAATTATTTGCCCAATTGACATGGTACATCCATGATTTACTCATGAGACTTCCACACATTTCACGTTTTCCCAATATAAACATGAACTCATTCATGTTCATCCTTTCACCGGAAAATGACCATTTCAGCATTCACAACTCATTTCAAGCAATTAAACACAAATTGTTTTCATTTATGACATGCACTCAACAGTCTTTTGTTTCTGAGATGCATCAGTCAAAAGGAAAGAGAAGAGTAAGAGTTTCCCCCTCTTAGTCTTGTTCCAATCCGGAGACACACCATCAGTTGTGGTTCTATGCTCCTTAGCCTCTTTCACTTCAATGTGAATGCTTGGCGTGCCATTTCTTGGCTATGACATTTTAGTGTCTAAGGTCTGTCTAATGCTTTTCAACTAGGGAACCCTTCCCTATTGTTGCTTACAGAACCTTTGGCTGCTAGGACCCACACAGTTCCACTAGCACCATTTTTCATTATTGCTCGTACTGGGCTCTTTAGGACAGACATATGTCCGCATGCATCCTCCATATGCTCTCATAATCCTTGCTTCCAGCAATACCTATACTCAAACATTGAATTAATTCACATGTTTAGTGTATTTTCATAGGGTCCATCTCTAGAAAAGAGTTTGATAAAATCATAATCAAATCATATACACATGTATATTCATAAGCAAGAAGTTGCAATATAGCCAAATACTTATCTATATTGGATGTCTTCACTTTACTCCACAGGATCCTTCTTCGCTTTCCAAGCATTGGATTGTTCGTGGATACAACAATGAATGTTGGGCCAGCACACAGGCTACTCCACAACCATTCGAATAGGCAATGCCAGGCCAGTACGCTGACCGATTTTATCAATTATTTAAGGGAATGTTTGGCCAGCACGCCGGCTGCTCCATAACATCAAGTGGTTAATGTTCCCACCAACTATTCCTTGAATTTACCAAGATTTTTATAGAGCCCAACCAGTTACTCTCTGGCTTTACCAAGAATTTATAGCTCTCAACCAGTTACTCTCTGGCTTTACCAAGCATTAATAGCTCTCAACTAGTTACTCTCTGTCTCTACCAAGCATTTGTAGCTCTTTCAGGGTCCTTGCTTCCTGTAATGGCCAAGGTTTCCAATAAAGAAACAACAGTGCATTAGCTTGGTTGTCATAAGACTTATACCTGAAGTATTCATTATTCCAAACAAGAAATAAATGAAAATGAATACTTATCTGTATTGTGCATTTTCCTCGCTACTCCACAGGTTTCCTTCTCTGCTTTACAAGCCTTGGATCACCTGTGGGGTGGATGCTTGGCCAACACACCTGCTGCTCCACAACATCATCCGAATAGGCAATGCCAAGCCAGTGCGCTGACTGGGTTTATCAGGCATCCCAAAAATAAGTATGCTAAGCCAGTACGCTGACTGGGTTTATCAAGCATTTCAAAAAAATCAGTATGCCAAGCCAGTACATCGACTGGGTTTATCAAGCATACGACAATCATTTCCAAGCCAGTTATTCGACTGGGTTGTCAGGAAATAACACCCAAATAACCAATACCTCCACAACATGCAAATAGGCAATGCCAAGCCATTACAACGACTGGGTTTGTCAGGCATCAATCTAACAACATGCCAAGCCAGTACACCGACTGGGTTTATCAGGCATCCAACAACCATTGCTAAGCCAATACATCGACTAGGTTTATCAGGCAATATGAACGACATAACATAATTACGTGGCTCCTTCTCTTATGCAACCAGTGGTTCCTTCCAGGAACTCCATAGGTGACTCACTTGACTGCAGGCTAGCATGGCCCCACAATACCCACTCACACTACACAAGGATGATACCCCTTTTCTGCAACACAGCTCCTTGGGCCTATCCACCTCTTCTAGTGTCTTTTAGTGTGAGCGTAGAAAAGTTACCACTGCCCATACAGTCCTCTTGAGCACCCTTTCTTCACTTTGCCTCTTACGTGCAACACCAAATTGCATCTGTGTAAGCTGATAGCACAAGAAGGATAAGCAGACTCATCAGTATTGTTGCTCAAAAATCGTAATCATATTTCATATCATTCACTATCAAGTATTGAAACACCAGGACTGCGTCCATTCCCTTAGGGTGTAGTCAATATTGAAAACCCTAACATAACCCATCACCCGAAAGGTATGCATCCCTTTCCGATGGGAGCCATGTAGGCCTTAGTCACACTCAAGCAGTCTAGGAAAATAATGAAATAATAAAACATGCTCTTCATATTAAATCTAATAACCAGACATGTATATCCTTAGTTAGGGTTACCGGATACTAATTTGTTTCACAAATGTATATTTTCTTCATTTGCGAAGAATGGGGGCTCCCTTTTCTGAGTCAACAGTCCTTCGATTTGCCACCCCAATCTTTTCTCATGCCATAACCCACACATGCCTTCTTAGCATAATTTACTATCTCACTCACATGCTTTACCAACATGCAGTTTGGCTGAGACATTATCAACATTTACAATGGCGTTTCACCTGAAACCCTTTTCCAAAGCATGGGATCCTTCCCATCTAGTTTGGCTTTTGCAGGCCGTCACACATGGTCTTCCTGCAATGTGTCATCCTGGCACACCTTGTCAAATAGCCAAACAGTCAGCAACATTTAGCAATAAGCTTCAAATATGATTGCTCCATAACAAATCAATAGCATTAATAATTAAATTCAATATGAATTTACAATTATGTCTCCTACAAAATTTGATTTGCTTAGCAATGAGTCTCTCCTCATATTGTTTGGCTCTTATAAGTGGTATCACTCTTCCCATTATGGTTTCACCCTTGCTACCATACATGAACATCCACCTATAACATGTCCTCCTGACACAATTCTATATAATCCAAACAATCATTAGCAATTATAAGCAAATTCTCAAATCTGAAATTTGTAATTCTGTTTTCCTACAGAAATTAAATTTGCAACTATGAGACTATTCTCATAAACTTAAACCAGACAATTTTCAGATTTGTTTCATGCATAAATTTACAACCATGAGAACCTTCTCACAACCTTTGGCTTCTGCACATGGTAGATCTCGGTCTTTACTATGGACTTATCCTCATTGCCATACGCAAGACTTTTCTACTTGGAAGCTGAAACTTCAATCAGCCAAACACGTTGTGAGTATCTATGCACAGAATCATTCATTGCCATAACAGTCACTGAAGTGATCTCAGAATTATAATACTCAATAATTCAAACACCTTCAGCTGTTTAACATTTGAAATGCAATGAAATATATATACATTTCTATATATGCATCATTATCACAATAAAATTGCAAGACATAGTCACACTATCCATGCAATTTAAATAACTGTAAATACTCATTACTTCATACTCCATGCAGCTCTATCCTTCCAACAGAGTGCTCTGGTATCCCATCACATGTCCACCTTCTTCATGCAGTCCTTCTCCTACATTCATAGCAACTTATGGAATGGTCTCAGGATTAGCAATAGCCCACCATTTCATCTATTATCTAATTGCATTGAAACATATATATGTCATACCCATGCATTTACACAATGCATTTCAACATGTGTACTTACACATGCATGCATGTTTACAACATTTCCTGGATATTTCAATGCACATCTCTTCAATGCCATCTTGCATGATTTCCTGAATACTATGCATTCAAACATACTATGGCCTAACCGTAATAGGTCCATAAGTCCTCAATTGCTTTAGTTGTTAAACTCTCAACCAATATTCACCAATGGCATAATATGAATTCATATGAATGCATTGAGGTTTCTAGAAACTATAGGGTGTAAGGCTCCTTGCCTTCATTTACCCACACCTGGACATACTTGGTAGGTTAACATTCGTATTTAGGCACTCAATACCACATGCAAACCAAATCATCATAGTTTAACTGTAGTTGAAGGGATCTTACTAAAGCCTCCTTCAACATTCATGCAACTAAGCATAAATAACCATTACCTGCATGGCTGTTATTAATATCGCTTGATGTTACCTGATCAGTCGGCCTCTTACCAAGGCTAATCAGTCCTTTTGCCAACATCATGATCATGGATTTGTTGCACCATCCTCTCTTCATGAAGTTGTATGCAACAATCATCATCCACATCCTTTAGCCATGCTTCGGTTGTCTCTAGTCCTACAACCAATACGTACACAACTTAATTATTAGCAACCACCATCATTTGATCTTAAGTGGCTCATTGCACATGTAAATCCTCACTTTTTACCAATATGCAATATCATATACATGCAAAAACATTTTTACATGCACTTGTGCAATATGCCATCTATCTATCCCTTTTGCATTTCTAGCATTCCTATGCCATAACTTGTAAAATACAAAAACAATAGCAATAGCGGAGTTAAGAAATTATCCCTTTCCAAGCATGACATGGGGTCCCTTCTCCACGTCATAGCTTATCCTTTTCTTGGTTTCCCTACCAAGCACACAAGGAATCATTAGCTGATCTTCTCACGAATTAGCAATTTAGTATATACATGCGTATATAACATTCATTATGCCATTCTTATGCTATAAACAAAGATAGTCTAAGGTGCGGAATTTCCCCTTTCATCCTCCATAAGGGGTATTACAACACATTACTCTTACTGAGGATTCCGCAACCTTCGATGAAATTCTTGCTCTTCATCCTAAGAATGCATTTCATACTTTCAACGACTGTCTTCCGGGGAACGACGGGGGTCAAGGGGGCTTGCCCCCTTGTGGCTTCCGCCACTGCATGGCGGGTCGAGGGCAGCGCCCTCATTTTTTTTTTTTTTTTTGTAAATATTTCCATTTCGCTCAATCTGGCGCATAAGTTCCATGGAAATTTGAACTTTCGGCACCTGAAAAATCTCCCTGGAAAATGGCTGAAATTCCCTTGTTTCGGAGCAACTCAGCGAGTTCTTCCGACCTGTTTCGAGCCAACTTGTGGAGTTCTTCCACAGTTTCGGAAGAGAATTCCCTCCGTAGTTTCGGAAGAGAACTCCTTCCGCAGTTTCAGAAGAGAATTCCTTCCGCAATTTCGGAAGAGGATGCCTTCCGCAATTTCGGAACAGAATTCCTTCCGCAGTTTCAGGGCGGTTTACCGAATGCTTCCGCAATTGCGGGGCGATTCGCCGAAGTCTTCCGCAATTGCGGGACGATTGGCTGAACTCTTCTGCAATTGCGGGATGATTCGCGGAACTCTTCCACAATTTCGGAACGATTCGCCGAACTCTTCCACAATTTCGGGACAACTTGCGGAATCCTTCCACAGTTTCGGAAGAGAATTCCTTCCGCAGTTTCCTTTCGACGCCGAACACTTAGAAAATTTTTCTGCTATTTCGGAGCAGTTCGCCGAATTCTTTCGCGTTGCGAAACAACTCGCGGAATCCTTCCGAAGTTTCGGAAGAGAATTCCTTCTGAAAATTTCCTTCCGCAGTTTCCGGCAGAACTCTTAGAAACTTGGAAAAATTTTGAAAATTTGAAATTTTTCTTAACTATCAGTGCTGAGCAGGAAGCATACTTACCTCTACAACTATGATATGTAGCCTCATAAAGGCCCAATGCTGCAACCAGCGGCTCTGATACCAAAATGTAATGTACCTACCTACTGACCCACTAAGAGAGGGAAGATGATAACCATATGTGGGGCTTTCTCATTCTATTAGCCCATTCATTAGAATGATATGAGTAAAGCATTTGTGTGCAGATGTAAAACTAATCAAGTAGGCACAACGGAATTTAACTTACCCACACACATTACTCATACATACAACATATCAACAGTCATCAAATTAATACATGACATAAATAAATACATAGATAGAAAAACACTTATCTCCATTTTGCAATTGTCCAAAACAACTAGCTATGTTGCTGCAACGTTCCACCCAACCATAGGCCAGTTGTGTTCATCAATCTCTCAACACAACTGCCACCCCCGAGTTGGGCATGATTCCTTCAAGGAAAAGGGGACATTCACTCTCTTACAACCAATTAATCATTCCTTCTGAGCCAAGCTAGTCCATAGCTGGGTTTATCAAGCTACAATTGAACCCTAGATGATTGCACTCAAGCTCAATCCCAAGCCATGGATACCCAAACCCATACCCAACATACTCTTCTCTCACACAGTAAGCACAAACAGGGGGCAGGGATACACATTTTAAACAGTGGGATTTACAAATAAGATGGCCATGGGTTTTCCCAAAAACGTTCCCAACCAAAAATGGATTGTGGGATGGGGCAACAACCACAGGGAGGAAAAACGATTTCTTCCCCAAATATCTCAACCTTCAAAAGCCCAAAACAGTCTCTATTGAAACCCCGTTCGATTTCCCCTTCTTCCCCACTGGTATACAACAAAAAAACTCCCTTCTCTACTAGGAGAATGAAGAAAAACACAGCAAACATGCCTGGAAAACACCCAGGTAGATCTAAACTCGTGAGGGAGAAAGAATGATGGTTGCATAATGGCTTGGGGGAGAAATTCATGGCTCTTTTCTTGCCCAAGAAGCAAAACACGAATTCCCATGCAGGGTGGTTTGCCCATACCCGAATTTGGACAGCCATACCTCCCATTCCCCAAGGCATTAACTACCTCAACCAACTCTTGGGAGAAATCAATGATTGGGTACAAAAGTCAACATCGGTAGTTGAGGGTTTGATGGGTTCTCTCATTGACACTTGGCTTGACCTGATTGGCTCAAGGGTTTGAATTTTTTCCCTCCCAATTCCTTGTGAAATCATGCCCCCATCTCTTTGTTGCATTGCATAGCTAGTTGTGGGTATTTTTATTAAAATGCATATTACATGATATTTGAATTTCCAATGTGCATTGCTAGCACGCAAATCATATGCATCACTAAATTGATGAATCGATGGTTGGGCCTTGGCCTTGAGCTCCTCACCATGATTTCATAACAATATTACATCATTTATAATGTTAATGCCATGGGGTCAAACATGGGACATTACAGTGTTTCATGACAGGTCGAAACACATAGAGATCAAATATCACTATATCAGGGATATGGTGCAGAGAGGAGCTATGAAGCTCCTGTATGTTGCGATGGACGAGCAGATTGCAGATGTGCTGACGAAGCCACTAGCCAGGGTGAAGTTCGAGTACTTCAGAGAGAGGCTTAGCGTTCTTTAGATCGAGAACACTTCGAGGAAGAAGTGATGGATACATTTGCTGAAGCCATTCCAAGCATGTTGGAAGGAGGATCCTTCACATGGCTGTGGATGTAAGCGCTGGATGATGAACATCAGGATGATGTTCTGGTTTCTGCTTTGTATGATCAATTGGATCATTTTTATATGTATGCATCATGTTGGATGCTGGATATGATCAGTTGGATCATTTATATGTATATGTATGTATGCATCATGTTGGATGCTGGATATGATCAGTTGGATTATTTATATGTATATATATGTACACATCATGTTGGATGCTAGATATGATCAGTAGGATCATTTGTATGTATTTTGTATGCATCATGTTGGATGCTTGGACCATGTATTTGTATATGTATTAGGTGGATACATTGTATGATCAGGTGGATCATGTATGGTGATATGTATCACGTATTTGTATCAGGTGGATACATTGTATGATCAGGTGGATCATGTATGATGATATGTATCAGGTAGATACTTGGTATGCATCAGGTAGATGCATTATATGATCAGGATGATCATGGATGACAAGGTTCAGGATGTTGCTCCAGATAACATGCAGCAGGATGTTGCAGTGATGATGATCAGGATGATCATGTGTACATCAAGATGATGTATGGTGAGTATCAGGTTGATACTCTATGGCCGTGGATCAGGTTGTGCAGATGAGCATATAATTCGTTGCCCTGGGAGATTTGCAGATAGTCTTTCGAGGTTTTGCCTATGGCATGTAATTCGGTGCCCTGGGATATCTGGCAAATGCTCTTTCGAGGTTTTGCTCTGGGAGGACATATAATTCGTTGCCCTGGGAGATCTGCAGATAGTCTTATGAGGTTTTTCCTATGGCATGTAATTCGTTGCCCTGGGATATCTGGCATATGCTCTTTTGAGGTTTTGTCCTATGGCATATAATCTGTCCCTGGGAGATTCGATAGGTTGGGCTGTGTGCCCGTAATAAGTCCTGGGATGCTCTTGCGAGGTTTTTCCATGACCACATGTAATTCGTGCCCTGGGAGATCCTATAGGTAGAGCTGTGTGCTCATAATAGCCTGGGATGCTCTTGCAAAGTTTTGTGGTGACCACATGTAATTCGTGCCTTGGGAGATCCTATAGGTAGAGCTGTTTGCTCGTAACAGCCTGGGATTCTCTTGCGAGGTTTTGTGGTGAGGTCACATATAATATGGCCCTGGGAGATCTGCAGATAGTCTTTCGAGGTTTTTCCTATGGCATCCAATTCGTTGCCCTAGGATATCTGGCAGATGCTCTTTCCAGGTTTTATGACGCACGTAATAAGTCCTGAGGATTCCACAGTATGGCCAGTGATGATGAAGACCCGCAGGTGGTGGGCCTACATCCAGTATGAAAAAGGACTGGCTCTGTAGAACTTCCTATGACGAGTAGATTCAGAGATTGATTGAGATAGCAACAGTAGTGATGATGATGATGATTCGATGACGATTATCCAGTGACGATGATCTAGAGAAGAAGACTTGTGCTAGAAGACCTGTGCTGAGAAATACCTTCCTAGTTAAGAGGGAGTGTTGTTGTATATGTAACTTCGGAATGTATTTCATATATGTATGTTGTATGTACTCCTATAGAGATGGTATTATTCCTTTATACGGAAGTGTCATCATTTATATTGTAAATGTCGTAACTTATACTTGATGGGTTATTAGACCACCTTGTTGGGGTCGGCCCTGTATAAGTCATGTGGGTCGAAGGGTTATTAGACCACCCTATTGGGGGTCGTCCATGTGGGTCGAAGGGGCATTAGACCACCCTATTGGGGGTCGGCCCAGTCAGCATTATGTTATGTGGTTAAGTTCGAGCCTACATGATTTATGTAAGAGGCAAGTCAAGTCAAGTATAAATAGAGTGCGGGAGGCACTCTATTTGATCACTCACTTCTCACTCATGCACTCAAGGAGGAGTGGTGCATTTATGGAGGAGGAGGATCTGCTGCTCGGATATGTCTATCTCTTATGTTTGGGTTGTATCATTGCTCTATCTATCTCTGAGGAAGTTATTGAGGTTTTTCACCTTTATGGTTTTCCCCAAGTAAATCTTTGTGTCTCTTGTGTGCTTGCATTATTGTCTCCATGATTGATATGCTATAGATATGCTATACATGTTGTTTTCTCAGTTAAGATCCTAGATTAGATTGAAGTAAATTCAGAAAATTTAACAGGCGAGTTCCTTTGTACTATATAACTCTTTTGTTCTTAATCTCTATGGAATTATGAGCTATAAATTCTATTGCTATGTCTATGCATGCATTGCATTTCTATGTTGAAGTTGATTATGGGAAAGGTATGTTTTGGAAATGAATTAGAATAAGTAAATTTGAAATGCATCTGTGATTCTAAGTAAATATGAAATGCATTTATGAATTTGAGTAAATCTGGAATGCATATATGATTCCAAGTAAAATTTGAATGCATGTACTGTTGGCTGGATTAATTGTCTAATTGATTAAACAGCTGAAACTCCCAAACATAAATTATCAACCCGAGGAAGTCTTTTATTTCAAAGCTATCGTGCAAGATCTATGCAAGCACAATTTCTACCTGACACTGTTTATCTATTGGTATGAAATCGAAAGTCTTTGTAAACTAGATCACACCTTCTTGAAAATAAATCAAACTCAATCCTATTCATAAATCCACACTGTAAATATAATCACACTTCAAACAAAATCAAATCTAATAAAGCAAGATCTAATTGCATAAATATGAAAGAAATGATATGTTGGCCAATGATCTATCAAAATGAATTAACAAAAAAACATCTATGATAAATCTAATGAATGAAATCATGCAACTATGATAAATCTAGTGAATCAAAGCATTAACTAAATAATAAACAAATCTACACAACTACAATCAACACTATCAGCATCTGCTCAGGGAAGAGGTCCCTTCCTCCACTGAGCAGAGCTGGATCTCCACAATGAAAGTCTACAACTCCAAAATTAAGAAACTGCCAACATGTATTATCAGAATGAAACTATTACATCAGAGTTCCAGATCAAATACTACAGCATAACATTGCTTTCTCTCCTCTTATCCAATACATCATAATGATTACATATTTATACATAAAATTCTCCCAAGAGAATGAGAAACTGAACCCCAACTTGTGATCTATAACAGTTGGAACACGACTGTAACTGCTAATAACTTTGAAACCGGCCGCAACAGAAAATCTTGGAATTACATGCTTATAGAACCAGCTGTATCTCTCAAACCGTATCTTTGTTTGGAAATTTCCTTGGGAGTCAGGTAATTGAGGCCGTTACGCACAAAACCCATTTCCCGGATTTGTGAGATTCTTCTCCATATGACTGCAAATCGAGATGCGAATCACTGTGTTCTTATCTGACACGTGTTTTTGGTTGAGGTCGTTTGATCATGAGCTAGAGGCTTCCATGTTGGACTTGGGCATGAATTGAAATCACAAATCCACATAATTAATCATAAGCTGAAACCATGTTGTGAAATATCCATGTGGACGTGTGCTAGCATGCCAACTTTGGACGCTTGAACCATGGTTTCTACAGCTGTTAATATGACAAATCACTCCAATAACCATCATCAGTAAAATTATGCATAATAGTATTCAATTCATCAAAAATAAAGGAAAATAATCATGATTACCCACTAAAGCATCAATAAGATTAATATGGCATTTCTCGAGCAGTTACAACAAATGGATGGAAAATGGAATGATAAATGGACGATAATAGGAAGAAGATGGATGAAATAAGTAATGAAAATAGGGACAAATCCGTGACCCAACATCTCCCCCAAACTGAACTTGTTGCATGTCCTCATGCAACCCAAAACCTGTGTAGCATCCAAACTAGAAGACTCATTCAACTGTTGCTTTCATTTTACCATGCATAGTGACCATAGGCAGAAGAGTTGCAGCCGAAAAATTGGCAAGTTTAATCAGTGGAGTAACAGCTGCTGAAAATTGGCGGAAATGGCCAAAAATGGCAGAGTCATAGCTATGCGAAAAAGGCAAAAATGGTCAAAAGTGGAGCAGTCACAGCTGCAAAATTTGGCGGAAAGTTTAGTGAAGAATTTAGCGGAGTCCCAGCCATTTAGCAAAGAATTTGGTAGAGTCACAGCTGCTAGAATAGGGAAATAGACAAAATTAGCGGAGTCACAGTTAGTGTTGTAGCAAACTTCTTGAACTAATATCTCCCAAAATACAAACTGGGTTTGGCAGAAAGTTTGCAAGCAAGTTACTACAAGTCCAATGCATCTCCACACCACAAATCAGAGATACCCACATCACGGATTTCGAGAAAAATGCAAATTGGCTGTAGGTGATGATGGCCATTTTTTCTCAATCCGTGAAGTATTTTTTTTTTTCTGAAAATTGGTGAATATCTTCCTCCTAACATAATGCTTATGCTCCCCAAAGCTCAAATTCATCTGATGCATGGATCTCGAGATATAGGCAAAATGGTTGTAGGTGATGATGGTTATTTTCTTGAAAACCGTGCACTAGATGGGGCTAAAACTTACCAGGTTTGTTCATCTTGATATTATGCACTTCCTGTCCAAATTTTATGAAAATCCACTACATGGTTTGGAAGATATGCTTACTTCAATTTCTGCACTTTATATATATGAGAAAAACAAATATGAATGCCAAATGTGAGAGAAAACTAGCAAAAATAATAACTCCTCCCCCAAACTGAATAATTTCCATGTCCTCATGGAAAGTAAGAGTTGTTATCTCAATTGGAAAGTAGCCATCTCCCCCAAACTTAACATGTTGTCATTCGCTGATGCCTTGGAAGATATAAACCAATATGTGCAACATTTAGTGATTCTCAAATTTTCACAAACATTTTCATTTTTAACAACTGGCCCATTTCTCCATAGAAAAGAACATATCGTAGATTTGGTTAGGATGTTGCTACATCAATGTAGATATCAGATTTATATGGCTCCCCATTACTCAACAAAACTCATGCATACAAATTTTGTGACAGCATCAAATCAGCTCATGGTATCATAATGCCAAGTTTACCATGTAATTAAGATGACCCAGCAAAGATGTGGCTTCCCCCAAGACAAAATCTGGAAATTGAATGTGTTTTCTCTAGCCCCATTTGAAAAGAGTATTATTTGCTAAAGTTTTTAAACATGAGGCCAAGCATTCCATAATAATCAAACTCAATTCAACAGTCCTATCAACTTCTCCATAAATTCTCAATTGGCCAATGATATTAATGTGCATCATGTTTCCCAGTTAATGCAATCAAGCTACCCAGTATGAATTTTTTCTTTGCCAACATGAATTGTACATACCAGAATTGAAATAAGAGTTGTGGGTGAAGGTTGTGATCAACAATATTTAGTTCCCATGCTCATCATTCCTGCCATGCACCCCCATTCTTACATGTTTCCATCCAGTTGTGCAAATGATCCAAATCGAGATTTGAGAATAATTTCAAGATCCATATGTATGAAGACCAAACAGAGCAAAATAAATCTCATAAGCAACATGAATTTGTTTTCATAACATGGAGGGACTTTGTATGAGAGATTGGCCCCAGGAAAAATGATGATGCTGATGTTCCATATTGAGTTGTTTCTATTAAGATTTAATATGCTAAGACAGAAAATAGCAGCATTGCATTCCATTTCACAATAATAGCATATACAGGATCACTGAAGAAACAACAAGCACAACGTAAACACAAAAGACACAGATTTATCCTAGGAAACCCTCATGGGGTAGAAAACCCAGCAAAGATTCCTCAATATAGATGACCAGCAATATACAAAGATGCAAACCAAAGACATGAACTCCTCCTCCACCAAAGCAGACCTCTCCTCCACAAGTGCGCTACTCTCGAGTGAGTGAGTGTGTGTAAAATGCGGAATACACCTCCTCTATTTATACACTACTTCGACTTGTCTTTTACACAAATCATGTAGGCTCGTATTTAACCATTGGGTTAAATACCCCACTACAACTGACTGGGCCAACCCCTCTAGGGTGGTCTAATAACCCTTTGACCCACATAACACATACAGGGCCGACCCCCACTAGGGAAGTCTAATAACCCAAGTTACCACATTCCGATGGAGGAATAAACATCTCCGGATATACAATAAGATCTTCACGGAGGAATGAATCATCTCCGGAATAATAAAGTACAAATATAATATTCTTTGAAGTTACAATATCTCAACACTCCCCCTTAACGAGAAGGATATTATAACAGCATCTGCACGAGCAAGGAGTCATCAACGTCATACATGATACATCTATAAATCATTGGAAGCTTTCTCAACATCATTAGTAACTCGAGCAGTTACTGGAACATCTTCAATACTGGAACATCAACATCTTTAGTATTGAATCTTTATCTTCTGCAGCACTCGAACAGCTACAACAACATCAACATCTGGATCCTCACGATCATCAGCATCGTCATCATACGATCATCAGCATCGGGATCATCTCGATCTACAACATCTAGATCATCTCGATCTACAGCATCTGGATCATCTCGATCTACAACATCTGGATCATCTGCATTAGTATCCACACTAATACATCTATCATCAAAACATGTATTCTCACTAATACATCTATTATCAAAAGCATGTATTCTCACTAAAACATCTATCATCAAAAGCATGTATTCTCATTAATACATCTATCATCAAAAACATGTATTCTTACTTTATCTATCATCAAAGGCATGTATTCTCACTAATACATCTATCATCAAAAGCATGTATTCTCACTAATACATCTATCATCAATACATAGCAGCATACCCTGCAACACACACGATCATATTAGAGGATGATCAATCCCTCTTTCTTTAGGACATAGGTCCATGGATGATACAATCCAGATCAAGTTCCAGGATGATCAGTCCTTATCACTTTAACACAAGTCTCATGTCTAGGGACGATGCAATCCCATCACGTACATTTTGAACTGAGTTCATGGACGATGCAGTCCTCACACGTACCTTTAAGACAAGTCTCATGTCTAGGGATGATGCAATCCCGATCAAGTTCTAGGATAATCAGTCCTTATCACTTTAAGAGAAGTCTCATGTCTAGGGACGATGCAATCCCGACCAAGTTCCAGGATGATCAATCCTTATCACTTTAAGACAAGTCTCATGTTTAGGGATGATGCAATCCCGATCAAGTTCCAGGATGATCAGTCCTTATCACTTTAAGACAAGTCTCATGTCTAGGGACGATGCAATCCCATCACGTACATTTTGAACCCAGTTCATGGATGATGCAGTCCTCACACGTACCTTTAAGACAAGTCTCATGTCTAGGGATGATGCAATCCCGATCAAGTTCCAGGATGATCAGTCCTTATCACTTTAAGACAAGTCTCATGTCTAGGGACGATGCAATCCCGATCAAGTTCCAGGATGATCAGTCCTTATCACTTTAAGACAAGTCTCATGTCTAGGGACGATGCAATCCCATCACCTACATTTTGAACCTAGTTCAGGGACGATGCAGTCTTATCTTCAATTCTCGGAGACATCATGTCTACGGCTCTCTTTAGGACTGAAATCCAGGGATGATCCAATCCTCACATGTCCACGAAGGACTTCATTCTCGAAGACATCTGTCTATGGCTCCTTTTAGAACTTGTGTTGCAATCCCTCTTCTTTCTCAGAGACACCTATCTACGGCTCCTTTTAGAACATGTGTTCAAGGATGATGCAATCCCTCTTCTTTCTCTGAGACACTTGTCTACGGCTCCTTTTAGGACTAAGGTCCAGGGATGATCCAATCCCCTCATGTCCACCAAGGACTTCATTCTCGAAGACATACGTCTACGGCTCTCTTTAGGACTAAAGTCCAGGGATGATCCAATCCCCTCATGTCCACCAAGGACTTCATTTTCGAAGACATACGTCTATGGCTCTCTTTAGGACTGAAGTCCAGGGATGATCCAATCCCCTCATGTCCACCAAGGACTTCATTTTCGAAGACATACGTCTATGGCTCTCTTTAGAACTGAAGTCTAGGGATGATCCAATCCCCCTTCTTTCTCGGAGACACCTGTCTATGGTTCCTTTTAGAACATGTGTTCAAGGATGATGCAATCCCCTTGTCACCTTAGACCCTATCTAAGGACCATCCACTGACCTCTCTGTTGGCATCACCAATATAGGTATCCACATCATCGACCTCACTGTCGATGTAGGCAATCTCATCATAAGTGATCACATCGCTCCCCCTTTTGAGGAGGGTCCTTCTGAACTATTTTAAGTTCGTCACGGAAAACTTTACTTGAGGTAGAGGTTTGATTAGTACATTGTCAACTTGTTACAAATTCTAACTTTAATTCTTTTATGCACCATATCTTGTATATAGAAATGTCAGATCTCTATGTGCTTTGACTTATCATGGAATACTGGATTCTCTGCCATTTTGGTACAACTCTGTTTGTCACATAGGATCACAGTTGGGTCCATTTTTATGTCAAACAATTCTAAAGCCATACCGCTTCACAACTAGCAGAGCAAGCAGCCATATATTCCACTTGTGCTGAGAGCCACACTAGATTGCTTCCTGCTAAACCACGAGATCATTGCTGATCCCAGACAATAACATCCTCTCGATGTGTTCTTCCTGTATGATACAATTTCTTCCCAATCAACATTTGTGTAGCCATCTGAAGTCATGATCTCTAAGATAACATAGATCAAATTCTATCGTATCCTTTAGGTACCTCATCACATGCTTTGCAACTAACAGGTGAACACATCTAGTTTCCACTAGATACTGACTCAAGGTGTTCACAGCAAAGCATATATCTGACCTAGTATTCATTAGACACATCAATGACTCAATAATTTGTCTGTACAGAGTTATATCCACTAACTCTGATGAGTCATCTGCTAACAACTTCAAGTTGGAATCCATGAGAGTGGCCATTCCAACACATCAAGTCCTTTTAATATTTCTCAGCATACTTTCCCTGATTGAAAAATATTCCTTCTAAGCCTTGCCATACTTCCAAACCTAGGAAGTAATGCATCAATCTGAGATCTTTCATTTGCATTTTTGCAGCCATCTTCTTCTTTCTTTTCATGATCTGTTTCTCATTCCTTGTCAGAAAGAGATCATCGTCATACAATAATGGTATGATAGGTTCATCATCCACAACCTTAAGGTAAAGATTAGGAACAACTTTACTTTTGGTAAAGCCCAAGCTTATCAAGAAACTGTCAATTCTCCCTTCACACTCTGCATTGAATGATCTTCTGCATATCTATCTGTGCCATCTCTCGTTAGATGGGTCTACTGATATGAACCTCAATATCATTCGAACTCTGTGGTGAGTTCCTTCTTGCATCCGTGTCATCTGTGTATAGAAACCATATTCAACCTTGTAGCAAAGGTTGAGATCCACATCACCCATGGTGATCATTAAGCTCATCAATTGATTATCGATCCTCGGAACCCATACAAAACCTGATTCACACTTCTTCTTTAATTACACCATTAAGAGAATGGTCTTATCTAGCCACTTGGAGCAAACATCTCATCATGATTCTCTTCCTCTTTCTAAGAGAATCTTCTAGCCACAAGCCTTCTATAGTGTGTTTGATTTGTAAATCTTTTGTTGAACATCCATCGCTTGTTCAGTGTTCATCATTCATCATGATCTTTCCTACAAATCAAATTTAAGTACGTGATTAGTAATACTTCATAATCATCAAATCATATTGACATGATAACCTATTATGCATACAGATATCATTTACATAGTTATGCAACTATCTTGACCAATACTTTGGCACAACACTTTTCCATATCATGTATGCATACAGTGGCTATCTAGATGCCTTCCATCTCTACCAGAACATACTATTGAGAGTGTGCACAGCTCTCAGCATGTCAGCAAAGAGGTTTCATTCTAGACAAGCAACAATGGAATGTTTGTCCAACTTACCAATCATATGCATATTAGTAGTATATTGTTCAATGCTCTATGAATGTTTACACTCAGCATGATATATTCTAGGAATACAAATATGCATACAACCTATTACAGGCAATATCATTTACTATTTCAAATAACAACTCAAATACTTATCTTTTATGTTTGTGTGGTTGCCTCCCACTTGATCTTTTGTATGTCTTTTGAACTTCTATTCATTCTGTACCACTATGCATGCTCAAGTGTCATCCTCATGATCTCATACACAAACATACATTCATTAGTATATTCTCAATGTTATCAAAACATTATAGTTCTAAATAATCTTGAAAATGTATAGTCATGATTATAGATAATATTCAAGGTTTCAGGGAAGTCTTCTTTTACTCCTGCATATTCTTGTTTGATCATAGTACTCTTCTGGTTAATTAGATCATCAAGATAAGAGACATAATATGCATAAACCCTTGATTACTAACTTTATGAATAAGCATAACCAATCATACCAAGTATACTTATATAAGGGATCCTAACACAAGGTAAGATTCTAACTTGACATAGGAAAACATACCTGGATTAGTATACCTGCTTAGTTATGTACAACATACCTAAAAAATCTCTTCAATGATTTAGAGATCCTGGGCTAGAACCTGCATGTCTCATAGGTTAAGAATAATATAACAAAGTCATACATACCTCGTAAGTAGAACAAAGATTATGGATGAGTCTTTGTCTTCATGTTGTCATGTTTAAGGAACTTGATTTGTCTTTTGTGATGTACCTGTATCTTGTTAGCAAACAACATCAACCTCATACAACACCATAATGCATTAGTACAATCATATAGCCCTAATCAATGAATGTCTTCGATCATTCACATGCATTCATACTGTTACTAGGGTGATAAGACAATTCTAACATTAATCAAGATTGTACTAATAAATAACATGAAGACAAACACATTATGAACTTAATCAAGAATCAGATTTCAAGACATACCTGAACCTCCTTAACTCATACCTGTCGAGACTTCTTGTAGTCTTCTTATGTAAGGCCTTAGCCTTAACTCCCCCTGAAACTTGATCTGGAGCTTGATTAGGGTTTGCTAGAGAAACCCTAAAAATTCAATCTTTGACTTTCACACTTCTGAATGGATGGAAGGATGTGTCTTGCTGAGCTGATCAAACTAGCATACTACAATTTTGAAATGTCCAAAATTTGACCCCTCAAAATTGCCTTCGAAACTTCTGGATCTTTTGGACAGGAACCCGAACTAGGGTTTGAAGAATCCTACCCTTCTGTCCAATCAAAAGGTTCGATCCAAGGCTCTAAACTCTTATTTTTCTGAGGAGCTTCCAGCCGTGGTTACAGACTTCAAAAATTCCAACTTTTGTTGAAGCCCTAATTTTCCATCTTTCCGAACAAAATCCCGAACTGGGGTTTGATCAAGCCCGGTCTTCTACCCAACCAAAAAATTCGATCTTGGTCTCTAAATTTCGATTTTCCTGAGTAGCATTCAGCCGTGGATTCTGATTCCAAAAATTCTAACTTTCTCCGAAACCCTAAATTCCGGAAGCCATGAATGAAGGTGCTCCAAAAATAATTATGTTTTGACAGAAATATGTACCTAATTGTTTCTACTGTAACTCTGAACTTTTTGCTCCAAAAGGTCTGAAAACATTTTTTGTGGTAGCCTGACCTGTCATCTTTCCATCCCGACAGGTCTGACCTCAATCGGATTCTCTGAGAGAGAGTTATGCCAAGTGTCGCAACGTGACCTATTTATGGGATAAAATAGGAGAGCGAACTTGTACGGCATGCCACGTGTCACTGGTTCAGCTTCGGCCTCTGAACAAGTTTCCTGAGATAGTACAGTCTATTTACTACTTTTCACTTTTTATGAAATTTTATTTGGAGCTTCCTAGCCCAAGTTATGTCAAGTGTCGCAACGTGACCTGTTTATGGGATAAAACAGGAGAGCAAACTTGTACGGCGTTCCACGTGTCACTGGTTCAGCTTCGGCCTCTGGAAAAGTTTCTTGAGATAGTACAGTCTGTGTACTACCTGTTTCTTTTTACCAAATTTCATTTGGAGCTTCCTAGCCCAGCTTATGACCTTTTTTCCTAGGTCACCTGATTTTGACTGAGATCTCGAAGAGGGAAAAACCCTAACTTGTAATGATCATAACTCACAAAGTACAACGAATTTGAGGGTGCCCTTTGGACACAAGGTACTTGGGGATGTTATCTACGACCTGTAAACTTTTTAGATCCTGAAAATTTGCATAAATGGATTTATAGTGAAAGTTCCACGATGACTTGTTTTTGCTATATAAAACCCTAACCTTCAAATTGTCGCAAGAGAAGCAAGTGTCATAAGTGCCATACATTGCCTTCCTTCAAGTTAGCTCTGATACCATGTTAAGATTTAATATGCTAAGACAGAAAATAGTAGTATTGCGTTCCATTTCACAATAATAACATATACAGGATCACTGAAGAAACAACAAGCACAGCATAAACACAAGAGACACATATTTATCCTGGGAAACCCTCATGGGGTAGAAAACCCAGCAAAGCTTCCTCAATATAGATGACCAACAATATACAAAGATGCAAACCAAAGACATGAACTCCTCCTCCACCATAGTAGATCTCTCCTCCACAAGTGCGCTACTCTCGAGTGAGTGAGTGTGTGTAAAATGAGGAATACACCTCCTCTATTTATACACTACTCCGACTTGTCTTTTACACAAATCATGTAGGCTCGTATTTAACCATTGGGTTAAATACCCCACTACAACTGACTGGGCCGACCCCTCTAGGGTGGTCTAATAACCCTTTGACCCACATAACACATACAGGGCCAACCCCCACTAGGGAAGTCTAATAACCCAAGTTACCACATTCCGACGGAGGAATAAACATCTCTAGATATACAATAGGATCTTCACGGAGGAATGAATCATCTCCGGAATAATAAAGTACAAATATAATATTCTTTGAAGTTACAATATCTCAACAGTTTCTTGCCTCAAAGGCTGGTTTATCTTTCATCATTGTGGGAGAATGCTACACAACAATACTTTTTCTTTGAATGTATTCATTGTTGGACAACTTGTTCTGCTGTAGGTTCTTGTGGCAAACTTGTCATTTTTTTTTTCAATTTCCTTAGCATGTGTATCAGTTACTATATTCCTTCTCATTGTTAGTTTTTATGTGGCAGCAGAGCATCTTTTCCGACCAACTTTCTTCTTCCATTAATTTGTAGGCTCATGCATGTGTAGAGTGGAATGCTTCTTGGGTTGTTCTTTCTTGTGGATCAACAACAACATATCTTTTCTACCCGCTGTTGGTTCTTGTGTGGCAGCAGCAAGGCATCTTTTCATACTTGGATGTTGGGAAGGACTTAGATGTTGGGAAGGACTTGACTTGGATGTGCATGAAGTGGAATGGAGAGGGTTTCAGAATTGAATGGGAAAGAATAGAGAATAGATGGACAAAAGATGGTATGATTATGACAGGTAATGAAGAATGTATAGAAATTGGAAATAGAAATGAAGAATGCATAGTGGTTTTCATGACATTTTCCTAAATCTTTAATAAATAAAAAACTCATGCTATTTTACCTCAAGTGTTACCTCAGTGGAATCTTTGATTGGCCTGGATGGAATGATGCTGGAGCAATGTAGGCCGATCTGATGCTGAGAGATGTGGCTGAGAGCTGAAACAAATGAGGAATGAATCCAATATGTTGTCTGAATGAGGAAATGTACTGGCTACACGCAAGGATAGGACCCCTGCTCCTCTTTATTCATGAAATTAACTGCTGAAATAAACTAAACCAAAATTAAAAAAAAATTGAACTCCAATCTTGCTGTAAATGCTACAAGGCTGCTGCAAAATGCTGGAAATCTTCATCTTCATCCCACCTAATGGTACAGAACTATCCACATGAATAAATTTTGCTGAAGTCGAATGTGAAAAAGTCTCATTGGATTACCAACCACTGATGACTGTTGTTAACCAATGCGAGGCTTTCCACCAATAATGACAGTGGGAGCCAAGGTACCTTTGATGCATCCTTTCAGATGTGAATAAATTTGTTGTTGTCGAACCCCCTGTAGGATCTAACAGTCAGGAGGCATTGGTGTATCCTCACTGCTGTTAGCGAGAAAGTTTGTCATTGAGGCATACAAAATTCAAGGCATCAATAAATCTCTTATCTTGAACTCAGAAAATGTGTTGATTTCAATGAGTCAAGATTGTTGGAAGGGAGGCCTTAAGGAATCCCCCATCAATCCAACATGAGCATAGGACAAATTATTTGAAGAACTAGATATGAAATATTTTCTCCAACAAGTAGGCTTTATTGGTAAAATGAAAAGGATAGTAGGTAACTCAGCATGTAAGAGAGCTGAGAAACATTATTCATGGGTTAGGTGTGAGTGGAGTGGATAGTATGGGAGTGATGAAATGGAGCATAAAGTCATGGAAGTGATGGAATGGTGGAGGCAAGAAGGAAATGTACAGGCAATCATGGTGTTGGTGAATGAGAAAGGTGTTTTGGGAGGATTCTTTAGTAGCAATTCATGTAGCAATGCAACTTGACTTATGGAACATTGGTCTTCATATGTTTTTCACATCAATCTCTTTATTGTGTTTATGTGCTCAATCCATTTGCAATTTGAGAAAAAGTCTTCAATAGTCACTCTTGCATGCATTGACCTTCTTCTTCTAAGGACCTGCAAAAACCTAGCACTTACCTACAATAAAACATGAGATGATGGAAGAAGAGAGGTGATTGGTCTCTCTTCACCCAACACATATGAAAAAAAAACAAGCAATTACTTATAAAACAAATCCAAAGAAAGAAATGAATGAAGCAAAATCCACTTTATACCTGCGGGAGAGCGATGGCCATCTAGACTCACCAACAATATTCCGATCATAACTTCTTCGTTCCTTGTCCGACTTGAGTGATTCCACATCCAAATGAAAGTAAATTTATAGTTCTATATCCCTTAGAAATAGATTTTTAAAATTCTATGTGATTATACTCCAATTTGCTCAGTAATAGCCTGCATGACAAGGTGTTTTTTGAATTCTGGACTAGACCAACAGTCACAGTTTTAGGCATAACATTTTCGTTTGATAACGGATTGACGTGATTCCAATTGGATATGAAAGTATATTCATGTAGGTATCTCCAATAGAAACAGGTTTTGATTCCAATGAGAATTCATGGGTCGAATAGTCCAATGAACAGTCTAGGAAACTGAGTTTTCAAAGTGCTGATTTGTGGTAGGCAATCAGTATTTTGGTCATAAAATTTGCATACGATATCGGAATTGAGTGATTCAAATTGTGTTGTAAACTAGATTCATAGGGGAATATACCAATGAAACAGGTTTTCTATATCTATCCGATAAGTCATCCAAAAAGTGACTGTCCCAGCTCTGTTCCTAAGCTGCCTGCTAGACACCATGTTAGTATTTTGACCATAACGTTTTCCTTTGATGCCCAATCTCAAAAATTCAAATTGGTTTGGAAACTAGATTCAAAGGGATACTTAGGATGTAAACATTTTTTAAAAATAATCCTATTTGATCTCCCAAAAATGGACTATCCTGACTGTGTTTCAGTAAAAACAATTTAAGTCAAAATGCCACAAAAATCCAATAAATGAAATTTGACTCCAAAAAAGTGACCGGAATAGGTATGAATGTTTTTAATGATGTAAATTTAAATAGGAGACACACACATACCAAAAATTTCAAGCATTGAGTACCTAGATCGACTTACACAGTGTGTTATAGCTGCAGCTGAGACTCTTAAAAAATGATATAATGTTGAAAATAAAGTCTGTGTATTTTTATGGAAGTGTTATATAGAAGTAAAAACTAAACACATACCATGATGATCGCATAAGTTTCAAGCTTGAATGTTTCCATAATCATTTAGCTCTTTTTCCATGGAGTCTTCATTCACCAATGCTTCCTTCCTCTCACCAACTTCCTGAAAAAGAGAGATTAGTAATATGGATGGATAAGAAAGAGAACCCCAATAGGAGACTAAGAAAGATAAAAATCCTAACATGTAATTTCCACCTGGATGTAGAATTAAGTATGATATGCAACTAAATATATCAATACTTGTAAATATCATAATAGTAATCAAATTCCTTGCCCTAGATCAATGTACGCCCCAGTTGGGAAACATATTCACTCACCAAATATTATATAGTTAAGTTGAAAGTCTATTAAAGTTTGTGTACAAGAAAATTTAAATAGAAAATAAAAGTAAAAGCTCCCTTCTAAGCTAAATGTATTAGATAACTACATAGGGCTTGAATAATCCTAGATATCAACTTACACGAGTGTATAGCAATTCACTGAGGACCATGGACCCCTGATCAACTCTTCAGTAGAGTGTACTTGAACCTGCATGAAGAAATATCATTAGTGGGAGGACAAAATCATATAAATACATATAATACAAATTACGACTGGTTGTTAAAATGCATTGCCTACCTGGGTTCTCGAAGGGCTACCCGTCCGAGAATACCTGCATGCAACATGAAGATCTGAATTTGTATCATATATTAAAATATAAGAAAACATTTATGTGGTAAAAGCATTGAGTACAACATATAGGTAACAATGTAATCTCTCGGAAAAAAGTATAAGTGATAGATATACATTAAATGACAATATACATGTAAGTTTTAGCTAATAATGTTTTCATGCAAAGACTATGAGTAAATTCTACAACTATGCATGGACATCCTAATTAGTTCTAAAGGGGTGTTATTATATGTTAGTACATATCCTCCCTGCCCGATTTTATATTTATAAATACTCCTACCATGTCACCTACAGGAAAAAGTGCAGAATGAGGCAAATTTGGCAATTTTGAAGAACTGTAATTTTTTGCTTAGGAATAAAAAATAGGCATACATATAGTCATAGGAAAGACTATCCATATGAAAACAATTGTATAAAGTCAAATTCATAAGTGGTCATTCTGATGTTTTATTAGAAAAGTGCCTGTAGCCATTATTTGACAAAAATTGTCGATAATTTTCCAAAATACATGAAAGTTGATTTTTATTTTCTAAGGATGTATAAATCTAACTAATGTGTTTATATGAACACTTTTCAATTTTGGAATTATATCAGAGATAGTTAAGGTTCAACATCAATATAGTTAAGTTTGGAAACCCTTGGTCTTGATTGGGCCAACATAATCATCATCATGGATGATGCACATGATCCTTATGAAGCTAAGATAGATGTCATGGGAGAAAACATACAGGATGAAAATGCAGGGACATAATCCAGTGGCATAAGAATCCAAGTGAATTCCCCAGACATTGCACAAACTATGAGGATCCTAAGGGTGTAACTACAGAGTTGTAGAGTAGACAATGAGAGGATTATTAGAGCTCAAGAAGAACATAATCAGTTGAATGTAGATATGCTTCAAAGTTTAAAAGAAATTCATAGGAAGATTCACTCTGGACGTCACTCTGAAAATATGGAAAATAGTGGGAGTAGATCAATGAGGCATTCTCACAAGAGGTCCCATAGTTCAAGAAGGATATCTAAAGACCTAACATATACCCTAGGAATCTCTTCTAATGATTCATTTGACTCCAAGGATTCCATTGAAGGATCAAGCTCTTCATCTCATAGCAATAAGAGGAACATGCATTTTAAGAAAAAATTACATGGAGAATTTAAGAAGGCCAACCCTCCTACATTTGATGGTGAGGTAAAATATGGTCAAGAAGCTGAGGCTTGGCTTCTTGGGATGAGGAAGTATTTCCAAGTTCAAGACTACTCTAGAAATATAAAGACATGGGTAGCTATAATCAATATGAATGGAAGAGCATCTATATAATGAGATCACCTTAGGAAAGTAAATAAGATCAATGAAAGGAAGATTATGTTGAAGCAATTCAAGAAATACTTTAAGCAAAAGTACCTTTCTGGTAGGTACTATGATGGAAAAATTAAAGAATTCCATGAGTTGAAATTGAGCCAATTGGCTATGGTGGAATATGCAAATAAATTTTTGGAGTTGCTGAGATATGTCAAGTATATCAAAGATGATAAGGTGAAAATTTAGCATTTTATAAACAGGGTACATCACTCCTACAAAGATAGAATTGAGTTTTATGAACCTCAAACTCTAGATGAGACAAGAAGGGCCAATTATTGTTATGATCAAAACAAAAGCAAGACAAAATTCCATAAGGCATGGAAGGACAAGAAAAATGAGAATTTTGACCAAAGAAAGAATGGGTTCAAGCCTCCTCATTTCAAAAATTGGCCAAGGAAGCCACCACATGGTGTGACAAATCCAACTAGAATGTTGGGAGACAAGCCAAGAGAGCCACTTCAATGTTTGGTATGTGGAGAGGACCATTTGCTTAGAAATTGTCCACAACAAAATGGGAGTGCAAAGCAAGTTCACAACATTCAAGAAGTTGAAATTGTGGGTCAAGTGGCAATGATCGTCCATAGAATTTATGCTACACCAAAGGACCACCAAGTATACCATCAATCAACTATGGTTGAGGTTGAAGGTAAATATTGCCATGCAATCTGTTTCTATTTTGATTAACCCTAGATCTACTAACAATTATATTGCTCATAAAATTGTTGAGATTTGTTCTTTTAAGAAAACCAAACCTAGTAAATCATGGTTGGTCCATCTAGCCATAGGAACTAAGAGGAAAGTTAGTGAAATTGTGGTGTGATGTACATTGGAAATGGATGTACTGTTCACTTGTGAAAATCTAAATATTTTGCACTTGGTTCATATTATATTCTCATTGGAATGGACTACTACAACAATACTTTTGAATGCATTGAGGAAGGAAGCCTAAGAGTTGTAAAAGGCAATCCAAAGGTAGTTTTTTATAGGCATATTTCAACAATGAAACTAAAGAAGTTATGTAGGAAAGGTTATCAATTGTATGCAACCCATGTTTTGGATAAAATAGAAAATGAAATTCCCAAGTTGGAGGATCATCATGTTTTGTAAGAATTCAGGGATGTGCTTCCTGATGAAGTTCTGGGGATTCCTCCAAAGAGAGATATTTATTTCATAATTATTCTTGTGTCGGGAGCTGCACTAGTATCTAAGGCACCTTACAGAATGAGTACACTAATGTTGGTTGTGGAGCCAGATCTTCCAGTCTCATAGATGATATTGTCTTAGCTATGCACCTTAGAGGATTGTACACTCATGTCCCTACCTTGGGGTTCGGGGACGGAGCCCCCGAGAACGGGTGTTCGGGGGCAGCGCCCTTGAGAAATGGGGGTTCGGGGGAAACGCCCCCAAGAAAATTTTTTGGGGTTGTTTTCGCCAATAGTTTTCGGGCCCATGGTTTTGGGTATCCCATGGTATTTTCCCATTGTATTTCCCTTATAAAAGAAAGACATTGTAATACGGATAGGGTTGATGTATTAGGTTTTATGCATTGTAAAGATCTCTGAGATCAAAGAGAGACTGTGAGACAGTGAAGAGGAAGTGCAGCAGTTGTGTTGCAGGTTGTATCCCTTCACTTTGCTGGACAGAATAATAATAAGGACTGGCAACTTCAGTGTGGACGTAGCCCAAGTTGGGTTAACCACGATATATCTGTGTCTCTCTTGTAATGTGTATGTGTGATTATATTTTCATTTCTGTTTATTGTTATTGCTCTGCAATCCTGTTTTTCTAACAACCAGAATTATTAACGATGAAAATGCAATTGCAAGAATTGTTGGAAAAGAACTACATTCAGCCAAGTGTGTCTCCATGGGGAGCAACAATGTTGTTTGTGAAGAAAACAGATGGGACATGCAGGTTATGTATTGATTGCACTCAGTTGAACAAAGTTACAGTGAAAAACAAGTACACATTGCCTCGAATTTATAATTTTTTTTTATCAAATGAGAGGGGCAAAGGTATTTTAGAAGATTGACTTGAGGTCTTGTTACTAGAAGCAAGAATATATTCACAAGTTAGCCTTTAGAACAAGGTATGAACACTATGAATTTGTAGTGGTTCCATTTGGTCCCACTAATGCACCAACTACCTTCAAGTGTCTCATGAATAACATTTTTGGCAGGTATTTGGACAAGTTTGTGCTTGTTTTTCTCGATGAAGAGGAGCATAAAGATGAGAATGGATTTGCAATTGATAAGGGAGCATAAGTTGTATGCAAAGCTAAGCAAATGTGATTTCTATAAAAATAAATTTCATTATTTGGGTCACATTATTTCAAAAGAAGGAATATTAGTGGATCCAGAAAAGATTGAATCCATTATGAATTGACCAACTCCAAAGAATGTAAAAAATGTGAGTTGTTTTATGGGTCTTGCTGGTTGTTATAGGAGGTTCATTGAAGGATTCTCCAAGGTTGCACACCCAATCACTTATTTGCAAAAGGGAATAAAATTTGAGTGGACACCAAAATGTGAAGAGAGCTTCCATATTTTGAAGAAGCTTCTTACAAGTGCTCCAATTCTTACAATTGCAAACCCAAAAAAAGACATTGTGGTGTGTACATATTATGCATGTAAATGGGGAGTTGAAGGATTTCTTATGCAAGAAAATCATGTGGTATGTTATGAGTTTGGAAAATTGAAAGAGCATGAAAAGAATTATGCTAACAATGATTTTGGAACTTGAATCCATAGTGCACACTTTAAATATGTGGAGATATTATTTAATGGGCAAAAAATTTGAGCTAAGAACAAACCACTATGGTTTGAAATATTTGTTTGAGTAGCCAACACTAAATGACAGGCAAGATAGATGGTTGGAATTTTTATGCAAATTTGATTTTGAGATCAAACACATAAAGAGGAAGGAAAATAAAGTGGTTGATGTACTCAACAGAAAGATGCATGAAATGCATGTGGAAACCATTAGTGCCTTCCAATAAGATTTGTGGTGGCAGATTGCTAATTTTCTTGCTAAAGATGAAATGTATGTGCGAATAAAAGATAATTTGCAACAATATAATTTTTAAAAGAGGTATGAAGGGTATCAATTGGAGGATGATGGACTTCTTACCTTTAAAAATAGAATTTATATTCCAATGTGGCAAATTTGAGGAAAGTTGTTATGGATGAAATCCATAAAATGCCATATTCTGGTCACCCATGATGCCAAAAAACAATCACTACATCCATGAAACAATTTTTTTGTCTGAGGATGAGAGATATATCATGAGTATATTTCAAGATGTATGGAATGCCAACAAGTGAAGGATGAGCATCAATAACTAGTTGATTTTGCAACCTTTTCCAATTCCGGAATGGAAATGGGAAGTGATTTACATGGATTTTATTATAGCGTTTCCAATGACTGTGAGATAGCATAACTCCATCATGGTGGTGGTGGAAAAATTAACAAAGGAAACACATTTTATACTAGTTAAATCCACATATAAGATAGGTGCCATTGCAAATATTTTCATGAAGGAAATTTTCAGATTGCACTCGTTTCCTAAGGCAATAATTTCAAAAAGGGATACCAAATTTACTTCAAATTTCTAGAAAATCCTTTTTACAAATTTGGATACATATTAAACTTTAGAACTACCTACCACCCAAAAACAGATAGACAAACAGAAATAATAAATCAAGTTCTTGAAGACATGCTTTGCATGTATGTGAACGAAAAATTATCCAAGTCGAAATATTATCAACACCTGGTAGATTTTGCATATAACAATGGACAACAAGAATCATTGGGAATGAATCCATTTGAAGCTTTGTATGGAAGAAAGTGCAGAACACCAGTTGTAGCTAGGGTTTTCACCCTAGCTTGTGCGAATGAGCACCTACTAAGGAGAAGGGACTCCTTAGTAGCAGTTCAGTAAATGGAAATTAAAACACAATACATTGAAATGAAAATTATTTTAAACATGTGCATGAAACATAAGAGACAAGAGATAATAAATGGTTTTTTGTATTAAATAGTTTTTACCTCAAGTGTAGAGGTTGGTGAAGTCCTTGCAGTGATCTAAGAGGGTTGCTCCAAACTCCAACTTTGCTCCTTCTCTTTCTCCAATGGTGGAAATGGGCCAAAAGGGGCACTCAAGGTGAAAGTAGCTCAAGGGTGAGCTAGGGTTTCAAGAGCGATTTTGGCAGAGTAAGTGTGTATATGATTGTGGATATGAAATGAGGGGTCTCCATCACCTATTTATAGTTTTTTGGTGGTGGAGTGTTGGCCCATGGTTTTGGGAACCATATGGTTTAGGTCAGATGTATAGGGTTTTTTCCTCCTTTTTCCTCTTTTTCCTCATTTTTTTATATTTTTTATTCCCTTTTTAGAGGGTTTTTGCTATTTTGGAGGAATTTTGGATCATTTTTGGGGGTAAAATGGGTTTTTTAGCCTTTTGGAGGCTTTTTTGATGGTTTTGTGGCCTTTTGGAGGCTTTTTAGGCCTTTTGGAGGCTTTTTAGTGGGATTTTTAGGGTTTTTAAGGCAAATATGGTAGGAAAATGGACAAATGAGTCATGTAATGGGGTAGATGAGGTAGTGAGCACTTTTTGGGTGTTAACACCAGTGACTTGGGATAATCCCGTAAACATAATTATACTTGGACCATAATTGCTTAAGGAAATGGAATAGGAGGTTGCAAAAATCAGGCAAAATTTAAAGGCGACCCAAGATAGATAGAAAAGATATGCATATAAGAATAGTGTGCATAGGGGATTCAGTGTTGTAGATCATGTTTCCCTTAGAGTGATACCAAAGAAATTTCCCTAAATATTGGAAGTTGCACCAAGTTGTCATCAAGATATCGTGGTCCATTTGAAGTGCTTGAAAGGATAACACCGGTTGCATATGGAATTGCATTGCCTACTAACACTAGAGCTCATAATGTTTTTCATGTTTCTTTACTTAAGAATCATGTATATGATCCAGGTGGAACCTGAGAGAGAGTTCCAAAACCAAGACACTATGCATCCTAGACTGGAAGGTAAGAATGCTCCAGAATCAAGCCATCTGACATGCAAAGGTGAAATGGAAGCACTTTGTCCCCGACGAGGCTTCATGGGAGCTGGAGGATGCCATGAGAATGACATATCCATTTTTCTGATTTTGGGCAAACAACGAGGGCGATGTTATTCCAAAGGAGATGGATTGTAATACATCCAGTTTTGACTTAGAATGTATTTAATCAAAATTATGTAAATGATGTAAATATACTAGTGTGGATTCCTGGTGCGGAGCTTAAGGCCAAGGCCCGACTAGTGAATGGCTAGGCATGTTTGATGTAAATATTTTTGTTTGGACCGTGTGGTTGGCTTATCATGCCAATTCAAAATATATGTAAATTATGTTGGAAAATAATAAATGTTCCAAGAAGGCCGTGTAAAAATCACTAGAAAGGCTATGATTCCACCAGAGGGGAAGAGGAAAGGGGGCCTATGGGAAATTAAATCCTTTGATTCTAAGTGTTAACCTTAGAACTCATCCAAATTATTCCATGAGCTTTAAATGAGACAATTAATTCCTTTTGACTATTAAATCCAATCGTTAAATGCATGTGTGAGGTTGGTGGGAAAAGTTACTTCATGTAGCTAGTGAAGCATGGGGGTGAATTCACTTTTGTGACAGAACGTCAGCTCACATAATTCCTTTTCTTCTATGATCAAAAGTTATTTTAGTTGCATTTTCACCATCATCTCATATCCCATTGGATTCAACACTCATTCTATCATTCTCTTATGCAGATCTACACTACGTAGAGCTTCCTATTGGTGAGAATGAGAGGAGCTACGTTCAAAATGTAAGATTTTCTCCATGTTTTGATCCCTACTTTGGGATCATCATCAGCAGATAGTGAAGCCTGAGAAAGGATTGTTTTGAGTGCCCAATGACCGCTATATATAATGGTATTTAATTGTGAGCTGTCGACCTAGAGTTAAATATGAAGGGAAACTAGAAGCACTAGGGTTTTTCTAAAAACCATAACCTAATTTTAATGTAATAGTCTGACTATAGATATTATTATAAATTAAAAACCTAAATTAAAAACTAAATAATTAATAATTTAAATTAATAAAAACTAAGCCAATTTGTAATAATAATAATAATAATAGAGGTAATTATTATTATTATTACTATTATTATTATTCCTAATAATATTGATAATCCTATTATTTTTATTTTTATTAATTACAATGTTATCATTATCATGATGATAATGATATTATCTTAACCTTAATGATATATAATTAAAAATTCCTAAAACCAAAGAAAATGAAATAAAGATACAAACTAAAAGACCTATAAATAAGAGACCTAGCTACTACAAGGTTGAATTAATCAATGGCACAACCTAAAACTAAAAAGGGAAAAACCTAAAACTAAAACTAGGATTAAAGAGAAAGCTAAAATAAAAAGACATAATAACAACAACAACAACAACAACAACAACAACACTTATTATTATTACTATTATTCTCTAATTCCATTTGCATTATAAAAGCTAGATGGACATCAAGGTTTTCTAAATTAGACGACTATAAACCAAAGGGGTTGGATCAAATAACACTAAAAATTCTTTAAGGAAAACTGACTAGAACAACAAAAGAGAAGAAAACTAAAGATTATTTACTAGATTGGGTTTCAAGGCTAAAGGTTTGTTTACCTACAACAAGTGTAGAAGGGGTTTCCATGCATCACTAAGTTTGGCTCCGTCGTCTCTCTTGAGGCAATCTTTACACATCACGATTTCAATTTTATCTCTTACTTTCCTTTTCATTAGGTTTTTTTCCTCTGCTGTGACCTATTACTTCTCCAAACAAATTTGATGTTGTGTCAAGTGTGAATGTTCTGCTAGGGATGATTTCTTATGTCTATCATGCCTAAGGTAAGCGCTATGACCATAGACCTCGAATTCCAGAATACATGTACAGACAAAAATATTATTCCATGATTCACAACCCTAGCACTTCTAGTTCCCCTTCATATTTAACTCTAGGTTGACACCTCACAATTTAATACCATTATATATAGAGGTCATTGGGAAATCAAAACAATCCTTTCTCATGATTCACTATCTCTTGATGATGATCCCAAAGTAGGGGTCGAACAAGAAAATATTCTTACATTCTGAATGCAGTTCCTCACATTCGCATCCTATCACTGTGTATGGCTATATAATTCCTATTTTTGTTCATAACCATTACCAAACTATGTATAACTCATAAAAAATTGAATTTGGAACCAAGGCTATAGATTTGAAAGGAAAATAGAGTTGCAGGTCAGCATAGAGGTTGGGCAAGCTAGGAACCTTTACCCATTAAGTTTTTCTACTCACAGATGCTTGGGAATCCATGATTTATGCTACATGAGGTTATCCAACAACATATAGAAGGTTGGACTCTTGTTGCACACATTGGTAATCAATGTAAGGGTTGGATTTCTTGAGGGAACTATGGATCAATGAAAGGGATTTCCTTCGCAGTTGGAAGGAATGCCATGGTTGTGATGGCTTAGTGAGATCTGTATAGAGATATAGATGAGTATTTGGCTAATCATAGAGAGAAAAATAGGTCGTGGGATGAGAGAGACAAGCATATAGGTGTTTCTTTCACCCTGGTGGTCTCATAGTCCAGCATGGGGGTGGCCTCTCAGCAGAAATAGTATATGCTAAACAGAATTCCTACGATTGGGTGGAAAATTGCTCTTACACAACTAGTTGTTTGGATCTTCTTTGTTAAAGATAAGTATTCTCTTGTATATGAATGTGCAATGTTTTTATTTGATTCATGTAATGATTATGCTTGTATATGTAAGTTAGGTGTGTGTGGATAGAGTTTATTTCCACTGTATGTTTTTGTTTATGTATTTGCACACGCATTCTAGTTGTTATGAATTTGTAATATGACCATGGGGCAAAATTTGGAATCCCAAATTTAGTTGATACCCCCCTATGTTGGTCAGATTGATGGATGAGAATTCTACAACACCTCTCTGGCGCATTTGACCCTTCTGCACACCCTCTTGGCATAGTCTCATCTCTAGTGCTCTTATTTCCTCTTTGATCGACACTATTCTCCCCCTTCAGTTTTATTTTCTTTTCTCTTTCGTATAATTGACTACCTTATCTCAACTCTTATTTCATACCTTTCCTCCCTTTGGATTCAATACTCTTTCGGATCCATCACTTTTCTACCTACTTTCCCCATTCTCCATGTCCTACCCCTTGGAACAGGGTTTTACGCTACCCTAGTGTCAAGTTCCATTGTCATCAACGATTTCTTAATGAAAAACATCTTGTTCCACACCAGTATTTCCTCCATAAACCTTTTTCTGGGACCTGCCTCAAACCTAGCTTATGTGCAACTATAGAACTCACTGCACTATGGAAAACTCAATAATGTACCCTTCCTTTACTCACTGAAACTAGAAATCCACTAGGCCCTAGAGCATTTATTGTTTAGACTTTTCAAATCTTCTACCCTCTCCTAATTCTAGACTATTGGATCAGGTGTTCTCTAGGTACTATTGATCTCAATTTTCCTTTTTACCTACTCATGTAACAAACAAGGAAATTCACTAAAGAAATTTTGTGTAAATCAAAGTATATGTACCTTTATTTCCATCGCATTGGATTGATCAGCAATCCTCTAGTATCCTTCTGCATGAAATAGTCCTCATTAATCTCCAACAATTCTTTGATCTCTCCTTTGGTGTGTTTCCATGTCATGTTGTCATCCTCCCTCTACAATCCCAATGTAGGTCTCGACAACAGAACCAATTCTTGGTTGGTGTCAATCAGACCCAGGGTTCGAATGGCTATTCCAACAAGTACCCTATAGGCATCAAAATTTTCAATACCTTGAAGATAGGATAATGTCTCACCCAATATGCATGCAGGAATCACAAGGACCCTCATAAGGGGTTCTCAGAGGAGGATGGGGTTTTACTCTCCATTTACCTAATCATTCATCTACTTACTCATGCATGCAATACAGTAAACGGATTAAAATTCAACTTTTAGTATAGCTCAAGCGTTCATCACAACTCATAATCATAAACAAACTATGTCTAATGAAAGGGAACATACTTCTATTATTCATTAAGAAATACTGGGTACATTCTATAGCCTCCGCTAGACATATCAATAAAATTCATATTCAACTCAATAGCTTAATTATTTCTCATGAATACATCAAAAACTCATTAACAACAACACATAGAAAAAACTCAATAGAACTAACATAGAGTTCTGCTAGAATAAAACCCAACCCATTACAAAGATGCCTATAAATAAGATCATAATCCCTTTCTTCCCACTAGTCCATGCGTGGTATTGGTAGCTTACAAAATGCCACATGTGGGTTACTATTGACATGAGTCGCGAGATTCCCACATGTTGGTCTTCTTTTTGCACCCCTTGCTACTAGATGTACTCTTTGACGCCTAACCCCGAGTCCTCAAAAATTGGGCACCAACAGTTCTCCTACCCCTATAGAGATTATGACCTTACTTCTTTCAGGTTTTGTGTATCTAGTTGAGTAGAAGAGTTATTAAATAAATATACATAATGATTACACGCTTACCTTGATCATGATGTCCATCTTGTCTAGCACACATGCACAAACAATTAATTATTTGGGGTTGAAAATATTTGGCATTACAAAACTCAAGAATCAAAGACAATATTGAGAAACTAAATTGGAAAAAATGACAACTTAGCACCAACCATAAAGTAGCCAAAGCAATTTGTATCTAGGAAATAGCTTTTCTTTAATCTTAAAGCATTTTATGTTATGAAATCATCACTTTGTTTTCTTGGTTATATTCTACAATAGATAACAAGTAAATATGGCATATATGACTCTGGACATCCATGTTTAAATCCGTATCTGCAAAGTGTAAACTATTTTTATTGCAGAAAAAATGTCACAACACCTTTCTATCAGTAAAATCCATAAACATTGCTTTGAAATAAAGCACGTGTTTTTTACTCTATTTACTAATGAGTATTACAAAACATAATAAGAGATTGGTGTAAGTTTTAAGCCTATGCAGAGAAGCAAAACATACAGATTCTTTTAAGCAAAATAGAGATTACACCACAACATTCACACATAATACACAGAGATTTACCCTGGAAACCCTTAACCAGGAAAACCAACAATACTTAGAGCCACACCTCTCACTTTCTCATGATGATTATTAACCTCTCATGATACAATATTGTAGCATCAAAAACCCTAATCCGTTAACCTGAAGCAGAAATAGACCCCAATCCCTAAAACAATATTAAATTACACATTTTTAGGAAAAACCCTAAAATAGCCAAAAAAATTGAACTTACCTTCGGCTCGTGTCGACATTGGGCGTTAAAAGAGGGAGGGTGTTGGTGTGCTCCCTTATGACCCGCCCTAAGCTATCACTATGTGCAACGCCCAATGTATATGGTAGAGAACTAAATGGGTGGGGATTTTCAGACACAGTCATACAGATGACAAACCCCCCACACACATGAAAAGTATATAACATATACCCAACAATTGGCATATCTCATAAAACAGAAAATGCATTTAATCCATTGAATAAAATGATAGGAAGGGACTGCAAATCGAACATCTTTACATATGTTTCATTAAGCAAATACATGATAATAGATTCACAGATCCGAGAGACAAAGCAAATTTTCCATGAAATATTTGAGAAAATATCCACTATTAATCTAGCTACGTGCAATTGTATGATTGACAATATGTCTAAAAGAAGAAAAAAGAAGAATTGTTTCCAATTTCACTAGAAAAGATGCAATAGGGTAACTGCAAAAACAAGTGTATATAGGGTAACTGCAAAAACAAGTGCATATAAACAAAAGGACCCAGCCAATACACATAACAACATCACCCCCATATTGGGCTATAGAGAAGCTCACTACTTCTGAGGAAATAAGGTTTGATATACCTTGACTTTATGTTGTTTAATTGAAAATTCCAACCTAGAAAAATATGTCAATTAATAGGTTTGCTTTATTTCTTGTTCATCTTGTTTGTTCTCATTTTGTAGAAAATGGTAATAGTGACATGTATATCTTAGCATGATCCCTAATGCTAGTTGAATAGAATTATGTCCTTCACTTTATATCTAATCTTTATTTGAGATGTTTTATGTTTTACAAGCTAATAATGCTAACTTTGTGGAAGATTGGATTGCAAATTCCTCTAGCATGGAGGAGGTTAATGCTAAAAATTATTTTGCATAGGTGGTTGAAATGCCTTTTCCACCAACTGCATCTGGGATTTATTGGCCTTTAAGAATTATTCATCGTCCAAAGGTAGGAAAGCAAAGAGAGGACTTGATCAAGATCTTCGGATTTGATCATGCTCCTTTGGTTCCCAGCATTGGATGCCAATCTTCTCCACCTAATTCTCATTTTTCAAAAGAAAAGAAGATTACATGATTAACTTTGTTTCGTCTTACCTTGAGAGTCTGAGATTTTTTACCCACCCAATTAATGATTCTACCTATTCAATCTATGGACCTATTATAGGTAATGATTGATCAGATAAGCACATACAAGTTATATGCTTATTTCCAGTGAGGCAACCTCTAAGATATGTGAGTACCTAATCCTTGTGAGGACCAATGTCACTTGAAGTAGAAGACCACCCGAGTAAAAGTGGAGGCCATGTATGTAATAGAGAGATACCACAACAGGTTTTTTGCATATGTCAAGGCAGAAGTGAAAAAAATTGAAAATTTGGCTAGGGAAAAGCATGATAATACCTCCAATGTAGTAGTTGATGCCGAGCTCTTAAATTGGATTCTAAACACTATCTTTTCCTAGAGAGAAGACACCAAATTACTGAAAGTGGTGGAACTCTACTAGCACAAATATTTTACTACACAAGTGGTAGAACAAAACAAGACCCAAAAACAAGCCATCCTAGAAAAATTGGACTTTATGGACAAGTAAAATAAACCTTTAGTCGCAGCAATCTTGAGGATTGAAGTGGTTGTGGAGTAGAAAAATCTAGATGACCAGACTCCACTTTGCCAATCTCAATTTATGTAGACTCAACATGGGAGGGTGAGGACTAGTGGAAAAAATCCCAAGTCTCAATTCATTTTGTCTATATTCTCAATTTATCTCAAAACATACAATTATTTGCCCCAATATAAGTAGTAATGTCTTAAACATATTGTCCATCAATTCTCTAGTGTAGTATCCTACCATCCAAGAATAATATTTTATAGTATAGACAACTATGTTAGTGGTTTTTATTATCATATGCCAAACCATCATGAGTTCAAATTACTTTAGACTAGAAAATATGTCATTTTTTGCATATTAATAACTAATGAGTAGTTAATTTGCAAAAGAAGTAATGTTGTCAACAAATTACTCAACCTTTTATTTTCATTTAATTTTATTAGCATCAGATATATATATCCTTCCACCATGTTCTCTAGAGCACCTCGGTTCTTTGAAGGAAAATTACTCATCACAATTTCTAAATCTTATAGGCATATATTAGGGTTGATAATAAATCTTGGAAACTATCATTTCACACACTTTTTTAAATCCACAACTTATGTAGCAATTTATTATTGCTAGAACTAACAACATAATTTCAATGTAAAGAGTGTTGACGCACTTATACTTCAACTAGGGTTCACACAGTTGAACACCAACAAAACCCCAAGATACCGGCCTGAAAGGGTCTAACCCCCTTTCAGAAACACCTATGAATAAGATGAGGTCTCACCCGAGGTATCTATGGGAGTTGCAAGAACCAATTTTCTACAATAGTGAAGGGGTGTGACAAAAACCCAACATCCTTAACATCGACAGATAGCTTTACTTAATACTTCGCAGAAATACATATATCCATCCTCTTAATTGCATTAAAAAATTTCATTCATGCACATGGATCTTCAATTATTCAATAGTATGCAACATATAACAATAAACATAACACATCATCTACGAAACATGCACATTAGACACCAGATGTAACGTGGAAACCCAAATGGGAGAAAACCACAGAAGGGATTTCTTTATTCATGAGTCGCAGTAAAAAATAAGCACTTCATGTCTATAATGACTTACAGATTTCTCTTTATCTTACAATAGACCTACGCACATAGCCTATAGATCATGCAACTCTTCTTGACAAAAACAGAGCTCTCCCTAAAGATAGGACATCAATTTGCTAGCTAATTCCCTAATGATCCCAAAAATACTAACCCTTTACATATTTATTGGGTGCACAGCCTGGCCCGCTTCCACTAGTCCACTAACTAACTACCCCACTCATAAATGTAAGTGGACAAAAATTTCTAACTAACATACTTAACTCTTCCCTTGACATTGTCAAAATGCCCAGTTTCCTTGATTCACGGCTGCTTCATCGAAGTTTACTACTCCTCGTCAGACCACTTTTCCTTGGCCCAATTCACATAAAAAATTCACAAAAATTTACCTTGAAACTTTACCTCGACCAACAAGCCCCCAACACTCACATTTGGCTCGTCCCAAGTCACTTAAAGATTGTACCAGTGGGGTCTTGGACTTTGCCTGAAATTCTGCAAACTTTCACTTCAGTTCTTCAACAGTCTGTCAAACTTCATCCCGATGATGGCATACTTCTTGTGCCAACTCCCCTATAAGGTGAACATTTTTCTGCTTTTCACCCATTCAGTTGCTTCCTGCACTTTATTGCTCGCACCACTAATAATTTGCAAGACTTGCTCAGTTTCTCCCTGTAGCTCTTCAACTAATTTTGTTTGCCTCTATTTCTCTACTCTCGGTTGGTTAATTTCCTACTGGAGCTTCTTATTTTTGGATACCTTGATCATTTTCCCAGCAAGTGACAGAGTCTTCAATTGATTCTTCAAATCTTCCATTTTAGTTTGTGTTTCCTCCATCCTAGAGATAATACTCTACAACTATGCATCATCTAGTAATCTGTCCCATGCATATGTGGCCTCTTCAGATAATACACCGTATTCACTTTCACATCCCTTCAGGGTTCTGACTACCTCAGTGACCTCCTCACTTTGTTGCGTTGTTATCTCCACCAGAGTACTTGGTACCAACTGTGTTTCTAACTCAACAATCCTATTGTTGAACCCCAAAAGGAATCCATCCATCCTCTGAATTTTCTCTTTAGTATCCATGTTGTCGACCACTTCAGCCTCAGGGACCACATGGAAATCTACAGTGACAACATTTTGTTGTTGCTCCTTCTCTTTTGCAACTTCTTCCTGTTCTTTCCTTAGCTTCTCATATTCTTCCTGCAGTGCAGTATGCTACATCTGATACTTAATCATTCCTGCATATTTCTTCTCCTCTCTCACCTTGATCACCACAACAATATGTTGGCGAAGGTTATGCAGCATGAACGTGGTAAATACCGACAACTGTAAATCCACATAGCTCAATTTGCGAGCTTGTTCCTGTAGGCCCAAATCACTGAAACCTAATTCTCTTGGCAGAAACTGGATTGCCTTTACCATTGTAGTAGTAGTGCATGCCTGTGGCATTGCCTCTTGCTCAACTCTTCCTTTGGTTTGTTGTGAAGCACTCGTTTGAACAAAAGCTAGGCTAATTCCCTAGATAGCTCATCAGAGTCCTTCGAGCTAATCTGTTATGACTCCAAACAACTGCATGTTCCTTTCTTCAACAATCTTAGAATTTTCTTATGCAACCTCTGTCATATGGTCATACAGAATACTTATGTCATCTTCAATCAAGGCCAAGACAACCTTTTCCGTTGTCGCCTTTGATTTCTTCTGTGGCCCTTGCGTCACAGTTGTCGCCTTTCTCTTCTCTCCTAGCTTTGGATTCGATTATGTTGCACTCGAATCCCGACCTTCTTCCTATGATTTTTATTGAGTCTGGCTATGTCCCTCGACGCTCCCAGGATGATGGGATTCTTTGTCATCACCCTGTTCTCCATGCTAATCCTGCTCTGAATCACATGCTGAAATTTTTTCAGGTTCGACAGTATTCTTCCATTCCATGAGCCAGTCATCTGCAATCACTAGTATATCTGACTCCAATAACGTAAACGTTGTTGCCAACCATTGCTTATCTGGGTCATGTCTTACCTGGATATACATGTGGTGGGTTCCAACCATGAACTTGATAAATCCCGTGAATCTTATAATCGTCGAATTTTCTACCTGCGGCACCATGGGGACATGATACTGAATTGCTTCCAAGTGCATGTAAAACTACACATTATTCTATATCTTCATCTTGTGCTGGTTGTTGAACCGCAAGTTCACATAGCGTGCGACCAAGCACTTACTAGGTCGACAATCCATTTCCTAGTAGTCCTCTGGTTCTACTCAAGCAACAAACAAAATTAATAGAATCAACCAAGAGTAGTGGAATGGCTTAATGTTATCTAACGGATCCTGGAAATCACTTAGAAATTCATTGAGTAGGAAGGTGGCCAAATTCATCTACACCCGTTGGGCACATTGCTTTGCCACTGCAATCACCGTCATAGGGACCTGATTTAGACGACACTCCCTGAGCAGCTTACTCACGAGTACCTTTGTTTTGAATCGCACTGATTGATTGTTGATCAAGGATACTTCATAGCCCCACTTATCTTTCATCCGATTGTACTTCGTTGTCATTTTGTTCGCTAACTCCCTGACTTTTTCTATAACCGACAAAAAACGTGGCAAGGTCAAGCATGTCCTTTGGTAACCCAGTGATCTCTTCTATTAAGTTTGAATAGAAGGATACCTTCTTGTCAAGCCACAAGAACCCTCCATGCACACATAAAAGAAATTTTTTTACACATGCATTGGCCTACACTGAGCATCCAAAGTGTGGAATATCTATTAGTGAAAGCACACCCGACCACTGTAACCCAAGAGCCCATGACATAGGCTCCAAAAAAGTAGTGTTTATTATAGGTTCCAACACTAGTTCCATATACTTGGTTGGCACGAATTTTGGAAATTTCTTCAGATCATGGTCTGCATATGACAACTTGGCATTTTTTCCCATCATATCTCCTTTGATGATAATTCCCTTTGATATCTTAGGAATCATGACAGAGTACTTCACATGCATCCCAATCTTTACTAGCCTTGTAGTTGGTTTTCTTTGCGGTACATACAGTGGCATCAAGGACGCTTTGAGAAGTCCAGACCTAGATGCCTCCTGATCATTTCTTTGCTTCGAACTCATCTCAGTAGCTGCTTTCCTCGCAGATGATCTCTTCTTCTTTGGTGGTTATGTTGGAACATGGGTTGACACAATTTATGTCTTCTCTTCAATGACTAGAGAAGATGTGCGGGCAACAAATTCTAGCATTGACATACTACTTGACTAATTGGTACCAACAACATTTCATCCCTTCTAGATGGTTTCCCTATTCTTTGACAAATATCACAAGAACGAAAGTACTCCTTAGAATCCTTATGAATTGTAGGCCACCAGAGTCCTACTTGCAATATCTTCTAGAAAGTGTCTCTTCCTATGTAGTGGCCTCCTGCGACCCCTTCATGAGGTTCAACTAAGACCATTGATCTCTCATGCTTCATAATACAATGCTGCAGTACTTCCTCTAGTCCTAGATTATATAACTGACCTGTGATCAATTGATAATCTACTGCTTTTACAACCAAGTGTTTCTTTTGATTGACATACAAATAAACAAGTGTTAATCTTGTCGCCATTAAGGTTATAATGTCTTCAAAATATTCATCTCTCATGTTGACCGAAAAAAATGCATCTGGGAGGTTGTCATCCAAGTTAGTTGGCTCTTCCCCTATCTCCAACCTCGACAAATGGTCAGGTCCTGCATTTAACCTTCCCAGTTTGAGTATGTTTTCAAAGTCATACTCCTGATTTAATAAGAGCCATCTACAAATTCGCCCCCCAACAATGGCTTGTTAACTAAATATCTTAAATCATAATGATCAGTAAACATTTTAAAATGACCCCCTAAGACGTAGTTCCTGAACTTGTGTAACACATACACCATGGCTAACCCTTCTCGTTCTATCGTAGTGTAATTTTTATCTACAATAGATAACTTCCTACTAGAAAATGCAATGGGGTGATCAATACATCTTTCTCCTGGTGTTTGAGCCAGAACTACACCCAATGCAATGGATGATGCATCAACATGAACATGAAATTCCTTCTTCTAGTCAGGGAACACTATAATAGGTGCAGTCGCCATCTTTTCTTTCAATGCATCGAGACTCTGCTGGCACTCTTCATTCTACTGAAATTTGTTTTCCTTTAACATCTTCTCCATTGGCATTGTAATCTATGCATATCATTTAATAAACTTCCTATAGTATCATGCATGTCCCAAAGTTCTTCTCAATTGTCGCATCGGTGTTGGTGGTGGTAAGTCAACAATAACGGCGATCTTCATGGGATATACGAATATAACCTATTTGTAGACTACATGACCGAGTAACATGCCAAATGGCACACAGAAAATACATTTATTCAAATTCAAAGATATATGATACTGTCTACAATGCTCCAACATCAATCTTAAATTCTTAATATGATTCTTCATCAATCCGTAAACTATCCAATCATCAAAATATACCTCTAGGAATTTATGTATGAACTCTTTGAAAGTTGCGACCATGACTCTGGAAAAGATAGTTGGTGCATTCTTAAGACCAATGGGCATCATTATGTACTGGTAGAAACCCCATTTAGTCTCAAACATGGTCTTGTGTTGATCCTCCTTAGTAATTTTAATTTGGTCACATACCCCGGAAATCCATTTGTGAATGAATAAGCTTCCCATCCTCCCACATTTTCTAGTACTTCATCTGTAAATGGTGTCGGGAATGCTTCATGCAAGCAAGCATCATTCATCTTCCTTAAATCTACACAATTTCGTACTTCACCCATCTTCTTATCTTGCACAACCATTGGTTTAATCCATTCAAACTCTTTGGCATGTTTATTGATTCCTACATCAAGAATTCTATCGAGCTCCGCTCTCACATTTTCCTTATACTTGGGATTAAATCTATACGGTCGTTGCTTGACTGGATTTGCATTAGGTTTTAAGGCGATTTTCATTTCTCCTAGATCACTAGCAATACCCTTCATCTCATAAAACTTTGTAGGGAACATATCTTGATGTTCATATAGTAGATCAGTAAGCTTCCCTATAGTCTCATCATCCCAATAATAGAAAATATTAGAAAACTTAGGATTTTCACTTGAACCAATATTTACCTATTTTGTTTTTAGCGGCTGCAATAATTTATTAGACTTGATCTCTGGGCTCTCCAACTTTTGACTTCCCTTTTTTCTAAGATATTCACTTCCCTTGGATCATCATCTAGGTCGCTAAAAATATTATAACATTCCATTTCTTGTTCGAGTGTCGCAGTCCATTGTGGCAAGTTTGACAGCTTCACTGGTATCTCTTCATAAATTTTAGCCTTGATTATTTGTAGAGCTTCGTCTATTGATGGATTCTCATCTTCATAACTGAATGTATTTCTTAAATTATTAGCCATATTTTCCCAATCTATTGTACCTTGTCGAAGTTCCAACGATGTATACCAGCTTCGCGGGATGGTATCTAAAGTATGGATGAACATGTGGACCTATTCTTGCTTTGGTATATGTTCCCATTATCTTGTGCATAATTCTAGATGATCTACTGAGCTAGTTTACCCATTATACTTTTCTTGCTTATAGTATAACCGAACTTCAAGCATCTTTGTACACTACTTGAGTAGACCACCACCTTGCTAGGGTAGCTTTCAAGGCTACATATAAAGCTAATATTCTTTGTTGTATAGGTACCCTTACTTCAAAATTAGAAATAAAAACACTTAAATTAGCTAGCCCCTCATAAGTAATCATATCACATACCTCTTTACCAACCCAACACAGTGATCTGGTAACACGAGCACATATTCTTGTAGACACTTCACGTAGTTGATTCTGCCAATTCTCCAATGCTTCCCTCGAGTCCAAAGAACAAGAGCTAGCACTTCTCCAACTCAATGTACCATCTGTAGTTGGATTAACATAGTCATCCATCCTTGAAGTGACCTTATATATATTTTCTAAGTTTGTAGCAGTATATTCCTCCCGAACAAGTTCGACATACCTAGAGCCTTCCATAGGGTCCAATGGTGCGACAGCTCTCATATCCCCTCCTTCAAACGTCATCAACCTTTTCTTGATATTTATAATTGTTTGGTTCTCAATTTCCCAATTGATACCATGCAATGTTTGATATGGGTTAATGTCATCTACAATTTCAATAACTTCAAAGTTGACATAGCTTCACAAACCATCAATGTCAACATGGCAACCATACCAACTTATATTTTCCAATAGCTTCCCATGTTTTCTTAGTTATGACATTGACATCTGACCTGAGATCCCAAATAATGAAATCCATGTTGAAGTCCCCAATCTGTGCATTAATTCGTAGCTCCCTTCCTATTCTTGTCCTCCTTCATACATTATTTAAAACTTTATCTTGAGATGTATCTCTTTCTGCTTCATCAACTCAATTCTACATTTCCTTTAAAGCAATTTAATCTTTTATTAAGTCTAGACAGCTTTTTAAGAAGTTATTTAATGTACTTACCTTCCCTGAGATTCCCTTTTTAGCTGATCATTTGAAGAAGACTGGCATATCTTTTATGAGGACTTCATCAAAGACTGGAGTTGTTGACATCAAACGTACCCGCTGTGTCATAGTAAATTCCTTCCTTGCATCCACAAATGTCTGCTTTTCCTCATGAACATCAAATGGTATTGTCTGTTGTACTGCAGGCCTGATTTTAGGACCATGTGGATCCATACATATTTATCTATCTGCTCCTGTCGCAACTCCTCTTCTTGTCACAACAGTGACAATCAATTGCTCTTGTCGATTTTCAACTGATATCCTCTAGACATTCTGATTCTGGTTCTGATTTCGATTCTGATTTTCCTTAGCTTGTCACTTCACTATCAATTGTGGGAAATCTTCAATAGTATGGTCAAGTTCTCGAAAGTATGTACTGATGTCGAACAAGGGTTTGGATAGTCTCTAGAAAAATACCCCAATGTACAACAGTTGTAACATATTACCTAGCCTCTTCCTCGACCAAATCCTTTGCATCCTCATCCTCGAAAACCACCTCTTGGTTCATTAAACTACGAAATAATTCCTTCTCCTTGCTCCTCACCTTTCATCCAATAAGTATCTACATTTATTTCTGTGAGCAGTTGGTATGCTCGATGGTCTTTCTCATCGTGGTTGACTAATCGATAGAATTTGAAAAACAAGTTTTGTGGGGTACTTACAATTTTCTGTAATAAGTAACATTCTTCTAGTCGATTCCCTCTAGTTTGATAGATTCTACACCATATTCCAGTCCCAGAATAAAATGGATTAGGCTCTCCGATAGAAATATAGTCATGTAAAGTCGTGCACTGATATTTTGAGTGGCCCTCCTCCGAACATATTGTACACCCAACATCTTCTCTTTTGTCCTTTCCTTTCTTGATGTCTTGGATTTTGATTGATAAGTTCGCCAACTGTGACTAGATTTGATCCATACCCATTCTAGTATCTCCAATGGGTGATGCCTCTAGATTCATAGCCAACTCAAGGGCCTCCGTCCATAACACAATATTTTGTTTCCTCAAGGTAACTCTGATATGTGGTAGTAAAGCTAAAACGTCCCTGGATTACCAAACAATTTATTTTTTACATAGAAACCATGAATTGTCATGTCCCCTCCTGTTGATCCAATGCAAGGAAGGAAATCGGGACACCAAAATATGGGATTTTACAAAACTTAGCCCCATTCACCATTAACAATTCATATAAATAAAATCATGTGTGTAGATGCATACCCAATTAAACATGCACAGTGGGATTAAACTATCCACACACATTTCATATGCAATCAACATATCAATAATAATAATCAATTAAAACATTGCAGAAGCAAATACACATAATAGGATGCTTATCTTGATTATGAAGTTGTCCCAAGCAACTATCTATGCAGCTGCAATGATCCAACCCAACCATAGGTCTCTGCCCATCCTGTATTCTTTCAGCACTCATAGACCACCCCCGAGTTGGACATGATTTTTACAAGGAAGAGGGGACTCTCAAGCTCAAACCAAAGAAATGGATACCCATAACCCATACCCCAACATACTCTATCTACACATGACAAACACAATCATTGAGCATGGATACACATTTTTAACAATGGGATTTAGAAACAAGATGGCCATGGGTTTTCCCCAAATCATGGGTACACCAAAAATGGATTATGAGAGGGAAATCGACCTCAGGGAAGAAAATGATTTATCCCACAGATATATGAGAATTCAGTCGGCGAAAACAACCTCTATGGTTCCCAAATCAAATTCCACTTCCTTCCCACGGTTCTGCAACATAAAAACGCACTTCTCCCAATTAGGAAACCATGAAAAACTAGAAAAACGTGGAGGAAAAACGCCTAGGTGGATCCAAAAATGTGAGAGAGGCAAAATGGTTGGTGGATAATGGATTGGGGAGAAAATTCATGGCTCTTTTCTTTCCCAAGAATCCAAACATGAATTTCCATGAAGGGTGGCTTGCCCATACTCGAATTTGGATAGCCATACCTCCCCATTCCCCAAGGCATTAACTACCTCAACCAAATCTTGGAATAATTAAATGATTGAGTACAAAATTCAACATGGGTAGTTGAGATTTCATGGGTTATCTCATTGACACTTGTCTTGACTTGATTGGCTCCAAGTTTTGAATATTTTGTGATATTTTCAATTTCTAGGAACTAGATTCATAAGACAATTTCACATGGAATATTTCAGACAATGAGAGAAGAAGAATAGAGAAAATAAATTGTGTAAATCACGCTCTATCTTATTCATTGATATGATAAAAATATATAATACATCCTCCATGGATAAAATCAAATTCCTTTGAGGCAATTTGGAAAGAGCAAAAAGAAAAGGCTTAGAAAAGACAAAAAAACCCCTAGGTGGCAAAAGCAGTTTCCAAAACTGTCCTAGAGGCTCACGAATTTAGTAAGTATGGTATGGAAGATCATGAGTGAGGTAAATGGAATGTATTTTTATATTTATGAGATAATATATGACGTGGAGGTCGAATTGGTCAAGTGGCAAGAGTTTCCAAGTGAACTAGCTTTTCCTTTTCCACTAGAAAGTAGAAAAAACAGGATAAAGTTGTCTAAATCGGGAAAGTGTCTTTCTAATTCAGGAATAGAATAATATCAGACATAACCCAAGGAAATCTTATCCAGAATCCATCCAAATCTGTTTTGGTGAGTTAGGATGGCATGTGGTCCACTAAAAGACAAAACTGGCCTATTTTACCTAGTCAAAACTCATTAAATTAATCATAAATGATTAATTAATTTATCCTAAGTCTAGAATGACAAAGGTGGTTTTTAAATATTCCAACACCCCCTCTTAAGCCTGACTTTATGTGATGGGAATTAGAAAAATATCAAAAATATAGGGCCCAAGCAACAAGGCTTATGGTCACCCCAATATAAGAAATAACTAGTCCATATAAACCGAGGAAACAGGGAAAACCTCATGGGAACAAAACCCTCCCTAAAAAATGGACATGATTGATGTCTTCATACTGTCATGTTTCTCATTTGAATGGGATGAATGAGCTGAATGGGATTCTTCTGAGTAAAATACTTGATGAAGAGATTGTAGATGACATGATCATGCATCAATGCATCAATGTTGTGTAGGAAAGAACCATGTGTTGAAGCTCTATGAAGCCCATCTTCTGATGATGGAGGAGCATCAAATGAAATTTTATTGCTGCTGTAACATATATAATCATATCTAAAAACATAATCAATTATGGAAATAATATCTATGCATACTCCTTCCCAAGGAGAAACAATTGGAACTCAACAGGATCAGTTTCCTCTGTAGTTGCAATGTGGTGCACTAGTTCTTGTACCTTCTTCTCAAACTGATGTAGAACCTTTCTGATATTTAAAATGAGATCATGCATATCTGAAATATAATAATGTGAGTCATATGGAACAAAAACCAGTAAATATGTGGAGTCTCCATGATCAAATAGATTTTTAGTAGGAAAAGTGTGAGAAACTAAGTCACCCTGACAGCTGAGCAAGCCTGAAGAGTGTGAGAACTTGAATTTTGAACCATGAGTGATAGGGTCAGGTCCATATGTGTGAAAAATTAGTCCAAATATGTCCAAAAACATGGCTTTCCAACCAATGAAAGATATTAAAGACAAAAGTGCAACAGAGGCAAGTGACGCAGTGCAGGAAAACATAGAATTGTGTAGTTTCTTAACTGGAGAACTTGGGGGTTGTAGGGTCTTTTTTGCATCCAATGGTTGGGAAAACAGTGTGGGAGATGTAATGACCTTTATATCAGACTATAAATCATCTTCTAAATCAGAATCTAAAATATTTGAATGGTGGTGGAAATACCTTTTAGAAGACAAGTCAGAAGCTAGTAAAAAATGACTAGTTTTGAGAGTAGACTTGGATGAACTGACTGAATACTGTTCCAAAAAAGAAGTGGAGGTTTCTGATTTTGATATATAAGAATGTGAATCAAAATCAAAGACATCAGAATTATATTTCACTCTAGAACTCAAAGCATAAGCATGATTACCTTTGGGAGAGGCTTGGAAATAGTGTTCTTGTTCTACAACAAGCTTGCTTTGTTCTTTCTTTGCAAAGTCAGGAACATCTATGTTATGCTCTTCAAGCATCTTGGCCATGAAGTCCAATTTATTCTTGAAGCAAAAAATTTCAAGATGATTTCCTTTGCAGCAATAAGAACACTTGGGCTTCTATTTCTTCATCTTCTTGGATTTGGAATCTCCATCGGAATCCTCTTCTTCTGAAAATATCTTTTGTTTGGATTTGTTATTCTTGAAACTCTTTGCTCCACGAGCAACAAGTGAAAAGTATTTGGAGGGTGATAGATCCTTCATTTGAACCATATTGTCCTTCTCTTGAGTGAGTGAATCAATGAATGCATCCAAGGTTGGCATCTTCCACTTGGGAACTGCAAGTCTTGTAGAATGAAAAGTAGACACAAATACTAAGTATTTAGAGCTCAGTTTTGATAAAATGGTAAGGATTAATTGATCATCCTTCTTTTCTATGCCACATTGCTTAAGTTGAAGCACTAGGTTCTTGAATTTTGAGATGAACTCCTCCATAGAGTTGAAATTACTTGGACTAAGAGAGATCAGTTCAATCTCCAACAAATGACCTCTGAGCTCATCCTATTTTCCAAAGAGAGATTCTAGCTTTGTCCACACTTCATTTGAAGTGGATAGAGAATCAATATGGAATAGAAGATATGGAGATACAAAGAGACAAAGTAACCCATAAGCTTCATAAATCCTATTGAACCATTTGTATTTTAATGCAATGGCTCCTGGCTCAGTTTCAAGCCCCATAGTGACTCTATACAATCCTTTGCTTCGAAGCTGGATGATCATATGTGCCTTCTAGTCAAAGAAATTGAAGGGAGTGAGAGTCATAGCTTTGGATTGATTTTTATCCATACTGATGCACTCATGGTGATGGAAATACCTACAAAAAAAACTCTTGGAATTTCTTTGAATCAAGCTAGCTCTGATACCATGTGATATTTTCAATTGCTAGGAACTAGATTCATAAGACAATTTCACATGGAATATTTTAGACAATGAGAGAAGAAGAATAGAGAGAATAAATTGTGGAAATAACTTAGTATATTATTCAATTATATGATAACAATATATAATACATCCTCCATGGAGAAAATCAAATTCCTTTGAGTCAATTTGGAAAAAGCAAAAAGAAAAGGCTTAGAAAAGACAAAAAACCCCCTAGGTGGCAAAAGCAGTTTCCAAAACTGTCCTAGAGGCTCATGAATTTAGTAAGTATGGTATGGAATCTCATGAGTGAGGTAAATGGAATGTATTGATGGATTTAGGAGAGAATATTTAATGTGGAGGTCGAATTGGTCAAGTGGCAAGAGTTTCCAAGTCAACTAGCTTTTCCTTTTCCACTAGAAAGTAGAAAAAATAGGATAAAGCTGTCTAAATCAGGAAAGTGTCTTTATAATTCACGAATAGAATAAAATCAGATAGAATCCAAGGAAATCTTATCCAGAATCTATGCAAATTTGTTTTGGTGAGTTAGGATGGCATGTGGTCCACTAAAAGACAAAACTGACCTATTTTACCTAGTCAAAACTCAGGAAATTAATCATAAATGATTAATTAATTTATTCTAAGTCTAGAATGATATAGGTTGGTTTTTTAAATATTCCAACATATTTCCCTCCCAATTCCTTGTAAAATCATGCCCCCATCTTTTGTTTCATTGCATAGTTAGTTGTGGGTATTTTATTAAAATACATATTTACATGATATTTGCAATTCCATTGTGCCTGGCTAGCATGCAAACCATATGCATCACTAAATCGATGGCGGGGCCTTGGCCTTGAGCTCCTCGCCACTATTTTATGAAAATATTACATCATTTACATTTTAATGCAATGGGGTCAAAATTGGGATATTACAATCCCCTCCCCCTTGGAATAACACCGTCCTCAGTGTTCCAATACTTAGGAATATATCCACGCTTTACACATGTCCAAAATTCAAAAAATGTGGCAGGTTTGTCCCGCATTTCATCTTTTACTTGGGTTTTTAGGACCAAGTCCTTTGGCCTTCACAACTGCTCTTGTTGGCTGGGACCTTCTAGCTCTGCATGAGGTCATTGTTCCACAACAATCCCTTCCTTTTCTTTACCTTCCAGCTGATCCATGAGTCTAGAAACTTTATGGCTACTATATTTCTTGTTTTCCTTTGTTGGGTAGTTATAGAGGCAATGATTTCCTCCACATTCCCAACATTCCATTGGTTTATTTATCTTTACCTGCTCAATTTCCTTAGAGTTTTCCATCCTTGAGCGTTTCTCAATGGGCTAAGTGGATGAATGCTTCTTCATTGATCCACTTTCCTTTCCCTTACTGATTGCTCCCAGAATTTTTTTACCTCCCTTTGCAAACAAATAGAGTCCTGCAAAACCTTGTGGTTCATCTCATTCTATTGCCTCTGTAACTTGAGCATCTCTCCAAGATTTTCTTGGGTCTTGGAAATTGTTTGAAGAAGACTTTCAGCCAAATCAAAGAGCTTTTGGTCTATTGCCATGGTCAATGTCCACATTTGACCACACTTTTGCTTACTAGCAACACTTGCTTGTATCAGCTGCAACCAATTGCTTCAATTTCTCAACTGGGAAATTCATCATGGAAATTATTTGTTAGGACAAGCATAACATAAACATTAAAATCAGTCAATTATTTTCCCAATTGACATGGAATGTCCATGCTTTATTCATGAGACTTCCACACTTTTCATGCTTTCCCAACATACATATGAACTCATTCATATTCATCCTTTCACATGGAATTAACTATTTCGGCATTCACAATTCATTTCAAGCAATTAAACACAATATATTTTCAGCCATGACATGCAATCAACAATATTTTGTTTCTAAGCTGCATCAGTCATAAGGAAAGAGAAGAGTAAGAGTTTCGCCCTCTTAGTCTTGTTCCAATCTGGAGCCACACCACCACTATGGTTCCATGCTCCTTATCCTCTTTCACTTCAATGTGAATGATTGTATTTCCATTTCTTGGCTATGACACTTATTGTCTAAGGTTTTTCAACCAAGGAACCCTTCCCCATTGTTTCCTACAGAACCTTTGGCTGCTAGGACCTATACAAGTCCACTAGCACCATATTTAATTACTGCTCATGCTGAGCATTTTAGGGAAATCACATGTCCACATGCATCCTTAGGATGCCTTCGATGCCTTCATAATCCTTGCTTCCAGCAATACCTACACTCAAACATTGAATCAATTCACATGCTTAGTTTATTTTCATAGGGTTTATCTCAAAACAAGAGTTTAAGAAATCATAACCAAATCATGTACACATGTATATTCATATTAAATAAACAAGAAGCTGCAAGATAACCAAATACTTATCTGTATTGGATGTCTTCACTTTATTGCACAGTCTCCCTCTTCACTTTTCAAGGCTTGCATCGCCCATGGATACAATAACGAATGTTGGGCTAGCACGCAGGCTACTCTACAATCATTCGAATTGGCAATGCCAAGCCAGTATGCCGACTTCGTTTATCAGACATACCATTTAGCAATATGCTAAGTCAGTTGTGAGGCACCTGCAACAAGTAATTAATAACAATATGTGAAATAGCAGAAATGACAGAACTCAGAATCACTTTTATATTGATCACAGGCCACTTCGAGGGGGCAACCTCCTATGAGCAAGCTCAATACAAATAACTTCACGGTGCCTTCATACGTCTCAACACACACTTATATACTAAGTCTAGGCGCCAATACCATGGGTCAAAACCACAGGCCACTACAAACTATGGATTAACAATACTACGGGCGACTTACAAAGCATATGTGCCAACAACAATAACACAAACTATTGATCAACAAATACTATGGGACGACTTACAAAGCATATGCATCCAACAACAACATACTAACAAAGTAAAGACATGGGTTCCTAACATCCCCTCCCCCTTAAAAAAAGCTTTGTCCTCAAAGCTTTAGATGTGGAAATTGTTGTTGAATCTGAAGGAGTGGTTCCCATGTAGCATCCTCTAGTTGCATGCCGTGCCACTGAATTAAGACCTCTGTGATAGAGCGAGAGCGAAGCTGACGCGTGCACTGATTGAGGATGGCCTATGGCTCCAAAAGGATGGATCCTTCATTATCCACTTCGGGTAAAATCGTTTGTCCGCTGATGTTGGTGCCAAGAACTTTCTTCAGACAAGAGACATGCAAGACTGGATGAATGCGGGAAGAAGGAGGAAGTTCCAATTTATAAGCAACGGACCCAATCTTCTGAAGAATCCGATATGGCCCATAGAACTTTGGAGCGAGCTTATGAAGTCCTTTGATTTTAAAGGAGGATTGTTTGTACGGCTGGAGACGAAGAAAAACCATATCGCCGACTTGAAAAGTGCGCTCAGAACTGTGTTGATCAGCTTGTTGCTTCATGCGATTTCTTGCCATGTGAAGATTGTCCCGCAAAATGCGAAGAATCTGATCGCGGTTTCGAAGGACCATGTCAACTTCCTGAACTGGTGAACTGGTGGGGGTGTATGGAAGAAGAGCTGGAGGTGCCTGACCATAGACTGCTTCATATGGGGTCATTTTAGAGGCGGTGTGGTAAGAGGTATTGTAACACCATTCAGCGAGAGGAGGCCATTTTTTCCACTGATGTTGTTGTTCCGAGGTGAAGCAACGAAGATAAGTTTCCAAGTATTTATTGATAATTTCAATCTGACCATCTATTTGTGGGTGATACCCTGAACTCATCTTCAGTTTGGTGCCAGTGTGGCGAAATAGTTTTTTCCAAAAATGATTGGTGAAAGTCGCATCACGATCCGAGACAATGGAAGAAGGGATGCCATGAAGACGAAAGATCTGGTCCAGGAAAATTTGAGCAACGGAGAAGGCTATATAGGGATGGCTGAGAGCACAAAAATGACTATATTTGGAGAGGCGATCAACCACAACGAGAATCACTGTCTTCCCACCAGATTTAGGGATCCCTTCAATGAAATCCATAGAAATATCTGTCCAAATCCGTGTAGGTATGGGAAAGGGTTCAAGCAATCCTAGAAGGAGTGTTGTTTCACCCTTATTGCGCTGGCAGGTATCACATTCGGCCACTATTTGTTGAATTGTCCTTTTCATGCCCTACCAAAAGAACTTACGCCGTGCTCGTTCATACGTTTTGAGGAACCCAGAGTGCCCTGCCGATGGAGAAGCATGGATTTCATAGAAGACAGCCTGTTGAAGATCTGTGCTCTGGGGAAGCACCAGACGACCCTTGTATCGCAGAGAAGCACCATCCCAAGAGTAATGTGGTACAGCAGAAGGGTTGTTGGTCAAGCATTGGATGATTTGGGATAAGGAAGAGTCATTGACATAACCCTGTTGAACAGATTGCAACCAATTTGGGACAGGCATAGAAATAGCTGAAAGAGAACCTTGGGCATCAAATGTGTGAGAAAGAGCATCTGCCACAATATTGTCTTTACCCTTCTTGTAAGTGATCTCATAGTCATAACCCATGAGTTTGCTAACCCATTTTTGTTGTGCTAGGGAGGAGACACGCTAGTCCAAGAAATATTTCAGACTCTAGTGATCAGTCTTGATGCAGAAATGATTCCCTAATAGGTATGGGCGCCACTTCTGTATTGCATGCAAAATAGCCATCATTTCCTTCTCATAGGTAGAGGTAGCTAAATTCTTACCTGAAAGGGCTTTGCTAGTGAACGCAATGGGGTGTTCATCTTGAAGGAGAACAGCACCAAGTCCATTGCCGCAAGCATCACTCTCAATAGTGAAGGGCTTGGAAAAATCGGGCATAGCTAGCACAGCTGTAGTACACATAGCTTGTTTTAGTTTGTCAAATGCACACTAAGCAGCAGGTGTCGATGTAAAAGCATCCTTTTTCAATAGGGCAGTTAATGGAGCTGCAATCTTCCCATAATCCTTGACAAACTTCCGGTAGTAGCCAGTCAACCCCAAAAAACCACGAAGGCTCTTGAGTGTCTGAGGATGCGTCCAATTGTTCATGGCATCAATTTTGGCAGGATCCACGCGAACCCCTTGTGCTGAGATAATGTGCCCGAGATACTCAACTTCCTTCTGTCCAAAAACACATTTAGACTGGTTGGCATGGAGATGATGGTCAGAGAAAAGTTGCATGACAAGATCCAGATGCTGGAGATGTTCATCCCATGTTTTACTGTAGATGAGGATATCATCAAAGAATACTAGAATGAATTTCCGCAAGTAGGGTCGAAATATTTTATTCATTAATATCTGGAATGTGGAAGGAGCATTAGTGAGGCCAAAGGGCATAAACAAAAACTCATAATGGCCATCATGTGTGCGGAAAGCTGTTTTAGGGATATCATCCTCATGAACCCGAATTTGATGATACCCAGAACGAAGATCCAACTTGGAGAAAAAGTGAGCCCCATGAATCTCATCAAGAAGCTCATCAACAACAGGAATTGGAAACTTATCCTTGATGGTGAGGTGATTAAGTGCTTGGAAGTCAATGCAGAGGCGCCATGACCCATATTTTTTGTGGACAAGAATAACTGGAGAAGAAAAGGAACTAGTGCTTGGGCGAATAATACCTTGCTTCAATAAGTCCCGAACGAGCATTTCAATCTCCATTTTTTGGTGAAATGTGTAGCGATAGGGCCTGATGTTGGGAGGAACGCTGCCAGGAAGGAGCTGAATATGATGGTCTTCTGGCCTAGAAGGTGGCAATCCCACTAGTTCAGCAAAGACACTTGTATATCGATCCATAATTTGTTGTAGATCCAAAGGAGTAGCGGAGACTGCTGATGGTTGCATCTGAATGGAATGGATCTGAGCGATGACACCATGTGAATTCTTCTTGAGGAGTTTTTCTATGCGATGTGAACTGATGATGCTGAGAGAACCTGGTTTTAATCCTGTCAATGTGTGTTTTTGTCCATTGAGGGAAAACTGCATCCAAATTTCAGCAAAATCCCATAAGATAGGGCCAAGTGTGCATAGCCATTGAGCGCCCAAAACCACATCACATCCGCCTAAGGGAAAGGCAAACATGTCAAAGCACAAGGTATAATCTCCCATAGAGATACGCACATTTCGACACTTCCCTTTGCAAGGTAAGGTGCCCCCATTGGAAACCATGACTTCAAAGTTGGAGCAAGGATGGATAAAACAATCAGCTTGTTTGGAGATCCGAGGGTCAATGAAATTATGAGTGCTACCAGAATCAATGAGTATTGCAAGAGGAAGCTTCTTGAAGTAACCCCTGACCCGCATTGTTTGGGGGGTGGTGACTCCAGCTAAAGCATGGAGAGATATCTTTGGCTGGTCATCCTGAGACGGAGGGTCAATAGGCGGTTCCTGAATGTCGACCGGAGCATCCAATGTTTCTGGATCTTCGTCACCAATTTTGGAGGTAGGCGGAGACTCCACATCCAAGAGATAGAGCTTTTGCTGAACACATCTATGTCCCCGAGTGAATTTCTCATCACAATTATAGCAAAGCCCCTTTTCTCTGCATGCTTGCATCTCTGTTTCAGACAAACGCTTGATAGGAGTCGGTCGAGGAGCCTGCAGTATAGGTGGTCGCTGAGAACCCATATTTCGAAGGGAACAAAAGTGGGCTTGGAGCGTTGTTGGGATACAATCTTATCTTCTGCCAACTTAGCCAACCCTAGGGCTTCCATCATTGTGGTGGGACAAAACATTTTGACCTCAGAGCGGATGGCATCCTTTAGACCATTGATAAAACAACTCCGGTAAAAGTCATCAGACAATCCTTTGGTGTGGTTGGCTAGGTTCTCAAATTCAGTTTGATACTCTCTCACAGTTCCAATTTGGAGAAGTTTAGTGAGGGCTCCGGTGAAGTCATCAAAAGCACTAGGACCAAATTGTTGCAAAAGGAACTGGCAAAAGTTTGACCATTTGGGCTCTGGATGAGCCTTGATGTACGAACGGTACCATTAAAGAGCTTCATGTTCCAAGTGAAAGGATGCCAGCGGAGCTTTGTTGACATCAAAAGTATTATGCAGACTGAAATACTATTCTACATGATAGATCCATCCAGTTGGATCAGTACCATTGAAGCGAGGAAAATCAAGCTTCGGACCACGGAAATTGCTGGAAGAAGAGAACCCATTGTCTGATGAAGACTCGGACTACCGTTTGTTGTTCATAGCTGAATGTTCAATATGGAGGTCGAGAAATTTTTCATCCAGATCCTGGAGTTTGGCTTGGATGGCTACAAGTGCTTCTTCCATGGTTTTTGCTCCTGCACGGGTGACAACCATAACCAGGAGTTTTTTTTTTTTTTTTGACTGGGTAGGAAGACAAAAACAGAAACAGCTTCAATAAGGAAAAATCTGGACTTGGGAAAAAATCTGAAGGGTAATTGGGGTTTGACTAGGTGTTGGACACTGTCGACTAGACAGGGAAGAAAAAATGAGAATTTCAGAAGCGAGGTGAAAGAATGGGAAAATTTGGCAGAGAGGGACAAAGAAGCAGAATTCAGAAAGGAACTCTGTGCTAAAATTTGAAGGTGATTGGGTGAAATCTGAGGAAGTTATGGCAATCCCTAAAAATAGACAAATGTGGGATTTTGGGCATTGGGAAGGGGAATTGGGGATAGGGTCCTCAGGAATGAAATATGCAGAATGGGATGACAGGGGTTCCCCGAAAATTTCAAGGGAAACAGAGTGAAAACAAGGGAGATATGGACAATTTTTTTTTTTTTTTTTTCCATACTGGAGCGGCTATGGCTCGGAAGGGATCTGGAACAGTGCCGAATGGATTGAAAATGGCTGGATCTGGAACGGCTTGCAAAATGGATCTGAAACAGCGTAGTAGTGATCGACAATAGTTCAGCTGAAAGTAGATATGGACCCCAGGTATGTGCGGCTTCCTAACAGTTCAGGGGTTTCACTCGGCCACCAATGCTGTCTGACGGCTTGCGTATTGGGGCAGTACCCCTCACTCCATGGCTCAGGTAAAACTGATAACTGCTTTTCCATGAACGAAAACTCTTGGTTTACCTCACGAGTGGGAACTAGTCAATCAAGTAGGGGTCATTGCCCTTTTCGCTGGCAGGTCCTCTCAATGGGCCAGCTACTTCGGGGTTCCTATGGTACTCCTCACAATGAGTTTTAGGCTTATGCCCAAGTACTTCCCACAGTTAAGCGGATAGGGATTATTCCCAAATCCAAACCTGCAACAGATGCGAAAAAAATTGCAATAAATTTCACCCAGCGAGCCCAAGAAAGTGCTCTGATACCAGATGTGAGGCACCTGCAACAAGTAATTAATAACAATATGCGAAATAGCAGAAATGATAGAACTCAGAATCACTTTTATATTGATCACAGGCCACTTCGAGGGGGAAACCTCCTATGAGCAAGCTCAATACAAATAACTTCACGGTGCCTTCATAGGTCTCAACACACACTTATATACTAAGTCTAGGCACCAATATCATGGGTCAAAACCACGGGCCACTACAAACTATGGATCAACAATACTACGGACGACTTACAAAGCATATGCGCCAACAACAATAACACAAACTATTGATCAACAAATACTACAGGACGACTTACAAAGCATATGCGTCCAACAACAACATACTAACAAAGTAAAGACATGGGTTCCTAACATCAGTACTCCAACTGGGTTTTATCAAGTATTCAAGGAATGTTTGGCTAGCACGTCGACTCCTCCACAACATTTAATGCCCAACCAATACACTGACTAGATTTATGAAGCATTTATGGTGCCTTCAGGGTCCTTGCTTCCTGCAATGACCAAGGTTCCAACAAAGAAACAACAACATATCAGCTTGGTTGTCATAAGACTTGTTGTGAAATTTTCATTATCCGAAATAAAATTTTTAAAAAAAAAGAATGAAAATTAAATACTTATCTGTATTGGGAAGTTCCTCGCTACTCCACAGGTTTCCTTCTCTGCTTTACAAGCGTTGGATCACCTATGGGGTGGATGTTTGGCCAAAACACATGCTCTTCCACAACGTCAAGTAGCTAATGCCCAACCAGTTTACTCTCTGGATTTACCAAGCATTGGTGGTGCCAAACCAATACCATACCTGGTTTTCCCTCTCCATTGCCAAGCCAGCACCATCTGGGTCATCCTCCAATGTAAGGAAACTACACCACAACCATTTCTAGGTTAAGGCTCTACTACGGAGCCATAGGCATCTCAAGGTTTCCAGTCAGTCTCGGTACCCCACCTCACTACTAGCCCAATAGATATTTTATGCCTTCATCAATATCACCACAACCCTTCACACACACATCAACTCTTCATCCACACAAGGATGGCACTCCTCCTATGCAAACCAATGGTTCCCTTTAGGAACTCTATAGGTGGCTTTCTTGACTGCAGGTTAGCATGGCCCCACAATACCTACTCACACTACATAAGGATGATACCCCTTTTCTACTACATAGCTCCTTGGGCCTATCTATCCCTTCTAGGTTCTTTAGTGTGAGCGTAGAAAGGTTACCAATTTCCGTACAATCCTTTTGAGTACCCTTTCTTCACTTTTCCTCTTAATATGCAACACCAATTTGCATCTGTGTAGCTGACAGCATAAGAAGGATAAGAAAGCTCATCAGTATTGTTGCTCTAAAATTGTAACCATATTTCATAACACTCACTATCAAGTATTGAAACATCAAGAATGCGTCCATTCCCTTAGGGTGTAGTCAAAATTGACAACCTTATCATAACCCAGCACCAAAAAGGTGTGCACCCCTTTCCAATGTGAGCCATGTAGGCTCTAATCATACTTAAGCAGCCTGAAATAAATAGAACATGCTATACATATTAACTCGAATAATTAGACATGCATGTTCTTAGCTAAGGTTACAGAATACATATCCATTTTCAAATGTATTCTCTCTTCATTTGCGAAGAATGGGGGATCCCTTCACTAGTTCAACAGTCCTTCAGTTTTCCACCCTAATATTTTCACGTTCCATAACCCACACATGCCTTCTTGGAATAATTTTACCATCCCACTCACATGGTTTTATAACATGCGGTTTAGTTGATATGTCATCCTTAAAATATGCAATGGCATTTCACCTGAAACCTATTTCCAAAGCATGGGTTCCTTCCCATGGAGTTTGGATTCTGCAGGCCATCATACATGGTCTTCCTGCAATGTTTCTGCCTGACACATTTATCAAATATCCAAACAGCCAACAACATTTAACACTAAAATTCAAATCTTATTGTTCCATCACCAATCAATGGCACTAATAATTAAATTCAATATGAATTTGTAATTTTGTCTACTACCGAAAATGATTTGCTTAGACATGAGGCTATCTTCATATTGGTTGTCTCCTGTAAATTGCATCACTCTGTCCATTATGGATTTATGCTTGCTACCATACATGAACATTCACTTACAACATGTCCTAACACAATTTTATAGAAGCCAAACAACTATTAGTAATTATTAGCAAAATTTTCAATCCTGAAATTTACAAATCTGTTCCATGCATAAGTTAAATTTCACAACCATGAAAATATTCTCATAAGGTTTGGCTCTTTCACATGGTTATAGATTCCAACCTTCATCATGGACTTACCCACATTTCCATGCCCAAAACAATCTACCTGAAGTCTGAACTTCAATCAGCCAAACACTTTGTACGTCTCTATGCATATAATATTTCATTGTTGCAACAGTCACTGAAGCATTTTGATAATTATAACACTCCATAATTCAAACACTTCCGGCTTTTAAGATCTCAATATCACCAAAACTAATTTACTTCATGTGAATCATTATCATACTAAAATTGCAAGGTACAATCACATCATTCATGCAATTTAAATGAAACTTTAGATACTCATTACTTCACAACCATATCATTTATACAACTCTGCCCTTCCACAAAGCATTCTGGAGGCCCATCAATCATGACTACCTTCTTCATGCACTTACTATCTTGCTTTCATAGAAGCTCATGAGATGGTCCTAGAATTATCATCTGATTCATCATCCCATCCATTATTTAGTTTGCAATAACACATACACCACAACCATGCATTCACGCAATGCATCTCAACATGCGCACCTACACCTATGCATGTGCATTTACATCACTCACATAATCTTTTAATGTGCACTCACTCAATGCATAACCACAAGATTGTACAAAATATTTTAATGCCCATCCCCTCATTGCAACCTTGCATTAATTCATGAATATTATGCATTCAAACATATTATGGCCTAACCATGACTACCCCACATAGCATGCAGTACCATGACAGAACCATAAGTCCTCACTTGCTTTGTTATCAACTGATAACCAACACACACAAATGGCATGATATAATTCCATGTGAAAGAATTCACAATTCTAAATAGTTATATGGTATAAGGATCCTCCTCCCTACTACCCTATACCTCATCATACTATGGTGGTATGACATTCACATTCAGGCACTCAGTACCACATGCAAACCAAATCAACATAGTTTAAACATAGTTGAAGGGATCTTACCAAATCCTCTTTCAACATTCATGCAATTAAGTGTTAACACCCAAAAACTGTTCACTACCTCATCTACCCCATTACATGACTCATTTGTCCATATTTCTTACCATATTTGCCTCCAAAACCTTAAAACCCCAATAAAAAGCCTCCAAAAGGCTAAAAAACCCCTTTCCCCCCCAAAATAATCCAAAATTCCTCCAAAAAGCAAAAAACCTCTAAAAATGGAATAAAAAATACAAAAAAGAGGAAAAAGAGGGAAAAAAGAAGCAAAAATCCTATACAGCTGACCTAAACCATATGGTGCCCAAAACCATGGGCCAGCACTCCACCACTAAAAACCTATAAATAGGTGATGGAGGCCCCTCATTTCATATCTAGAGTCAACCACACCCTTACTCTGCCAAAATCACTCCTGAAACCCTAGCTCACCCTTGAGCTACTTTCACATTTGAGTGCCCCTTTGGCCCATTTCCAAAACCCTTTGGAGAAAGAGGAAGGAACAACACTAGAGCTTAGAAGCAACCCTCTTGGACTGCTAAAAAGGCTTCATCAACCTTCACATTGGAGGTATAATCAATACAAAAAACCAATTTTATTATCTTTCTGTTATTTTATGCACATGCTTAGAGTAGTTTACTATTTTACTGTACTGTCTTTTATTTACTGTTTTTCTCAACTACTACTAAGGAGGGCCTTCTCCTTAGTAGGTGCTCATTTGCACAAGCTAGGGTGAAAACCCTAGCTACAGTTTTGGCAACTCCCCTTGTGTTCCTTTGAATTTCTGGTTATAGTTTTAAAGTTTTAAACGTTTTTAATTTTCTGCAATATTTTTCTGTTTTTTCCTTTTGGCTGTCCCTTTCAACTGTCATAAACCACATCTTTTGCCCCCCGCAGTTGCGTTCCAACCGTGTCTTTCAGGAATTTACCTGCGATCCGACCGCGGCTCTCAGACTGTTTCCGGCGATCTACCGGTGGTTTCCAGTCTGTTACCTGCGATCTGACCGCGACTATCTGCTTGCTTCGTGCGGTCCGATCGCGGTTGTTAACACATTTTTTCGTGGGCTGCCTATGGCTTTCAACCATTTTCCTGCAACCCACCTGCGTCTTTCGGCCTTTTCCCGCATCCCGCTTGTGGCTTTCAGCCATTTTCCTGCAACCCTCCTGCGTCTTTCGGCCTTTTTCCCGCGACCCGCCTATGGCTTTCAGCCATTTTCCTACAACCCGCCTGCAACTTTCAGCCATTTTCCTGCAACCAGCTTGCAACTTTCAACCCTTTTCCTGCGGTCTGCCTGCATCTTTCGGCCAAATTCCCGCAACCCATCCACGACTGTTGAGCTGTTTCCCGCGGTCCGACTGCTCAGATTGGTCACAGACCCACGGTCTATTTTCTGCACTTTTTTCATTGTTTTGAACCCAACACTTTGCTGCAATATTTTCTGCACCTGCACAGCCATCTGTCCTCACTGCAGCCATACTTCCCTACATCCTTTTTTTTGAAGTATTATTTCTATTCCATTTACAGAATATTTTTTTTTAAATTTCTGCATTTTAATTGAAAAGAGAAAATTTTACATTTCAAAGTTTAATTTCTGCATTATTATTTGTAGTTAGAAAGTTGCCCACCCCATGGCACTTTTACTTGGGTTCATCATCTCACACGCACACACTCTGTCACCTTATTCAAGTGAGCCTTAAAATACTACTTAACACAACCAACATTCTAACCCCACTTGGGGAACACATAAGAATTTGTGTAGTTAGGTAGGATCGGGGGTATAGGCATCCAAATAACACCCCTCGGTTGCTTACACTTGAGACATAGCTGTTGTCCATTAGGGAACCAAAATCCCCTAGTATTTTTTGACAGGATTTAAAACCAATCTATCGGGAAGGCCTCTCCCCTAGGAGGGTTGAAGTCGCCAGACTGGTTCTGGAAGCCTGAGTGGAATACCGCAATCCATTCAGTAACCGAAGGATACCTTTCGCATTTCTCGGTGTATCACCCGTATGCGAATACAGCGGCGATAGAACAAAATGACAGATTCACCCAACCGAACATGTCATGAACGGGGTATCTTAGTTTCTTTTCTTCTAGGATTGACTACTTGGTGTCCCTCCCGATAGGGGGATATCTTTAGCCACTTGGTTCTACTATCCATATTTTCTGACTTCAATTTCATCACCTTGCAGAGGATATGTCTAGTTGAGTTAGAATACTATTTTGCTAGGTGTTTGCATGCTCCCTTACCTCCTTTTGGTCTAGCGAGTCCACCATTTTTATTTATTTTCTAGGAAACCTGCTGCTTGTTGGTATTCTGACCATTTCTGTTGATACTCCACTTATTGTAGCACAACTGTTACAGTAAGTGCTTTGAGTTGGTTGTTGGCCTGAGTGCCATATTTTTTGAGCTCTCCTTCTGCACACTTGGTTGCATTAGGGTTTTTGAGCTATTTTTCACTCAACACAACCCCCAAATACTTGACACCATTTGTCACCATTGAGTCCCCGAGACATTCTCGATGCCTCCGGCGTGAGCCCCCACAGTACGGTTCACTTGACATCACTCGTCATAGATGTAAATTTTAATCACTTGATACCACTCATCATAGATCTCGAGCTTTGTCACTTGACTCCACTCGTCAACGGCATAGAACTCCGTCACCCGATCTAGATGCCCCTTATTTTACCTCTGATTCTGAGGTAGAGTCCAAGAACCCCACTTACACTGCACCAACCAGCCCCATGGATGGCATGACTTCCACCCCTTTCTTTGTAGGGACCATTGGTGGAGCATGCACCACCACACCAGCTACCACACCTGCTTTGGGTATGCCCTCGATGGGGCCCACATCTGCCATTCCAATCACTATACCCATTCCAGTAGCTGACATACATATCCCCACTCCATCAGTGACTCACACTGCCCTTGGCAGTGCAGGACCGTCCCATACCACTTTCATTCCTCCACTTGGGGGCAACATCCCAAACCCAGCCCCTCCACTTGGGGGCATTTGCCGCAACATGGTCACAACCACTAGTATGTCACATCCTTCTACTAGTTTGCCATTCATGGCTAGTCTCAACCTTCCTGACCTAGCTAGACTGACTAACAATCCCATCAGACACAACCCTGCGTGGCCTCACATGCCCACCAAGCTCCCCTCCAACATCCCTAAGTTTGAGGGCAAGGCAGGTGAAGACCCCAGAACCATATTATGTCCTTCCATCTATGGTGTACCTCCAACTCCATAGTTGATGACTCTGTCCGCCTCCGTCTGTTATAGCGCACCCTCACTGGCTCTGTGGCTAAGTGGTACATCTAACAACCCCATGGGACCCATGCCACCTTTACTTCCCTTGCCTCGACTTTCCTGTAGTTCTTTCAGTTACCTGTCCACTATGACGTGGGAGTTGAGATCCTATTGTCTTGCAGACAAAACACGGCTACCCACATCACTGACCACATTCATGAGTGGCATCAACGCCACAACCTCTACAAAATCAAGTTAGATGACCATATCTTCTTAGATTGGTTTCTAAAATCCCTCCTTCCTATCATTGCCAAGGATGTGGCATCCGAACGACCCCAGTCTAAAGAAGAGGCCATCCTTAAATCCCAACAATTTGACCTCATTTACACCAAGTTGGGTTATCTGTATTCCATCATATCTCACGCCCCTCACGGTGATTCCTCCCAACACGATGCGCCAGGGGCATCCCATGCCACAGATGGCATCTTTGGTCATATAGCCTCGCATCCCCAACACTTTTCCATAGCACGTCCTAGCCATGGCCCCGACCTTTCGCGGGCTACATCTCAGTCCGGAGCAACCAATTTGTACGCTCCCATGGCACATCACCACCATTCCCACGGACCCTCATGTCCACCTCAGTGCTTTGGTCATGCATCCCCCGCTTATGTGCCCCCGATCGCACCTCAGCCATATTACCACCCACAGGCTGCACCAGCTCCTGTGTCCTCTCAAGCCAACCCTGCTTATTACCCGCCACAGGCAGCCCCTGCGGCAAACCCACAACCCGTTCCGCAGACATATCAACAACCCCCACAAAGTTCAACACCTACGCAGCCTCCACCTACTTATTATCCACTGCAGCCTGCTCCCACACCTGCACAACCCCAGAGCCCACCTGCTGCCCAAGGGCAAGTGTATGCCCAACAGAATCCACAGCAGAACCAAAATAACCAGCGCCAACAAAGCTAGAAAAACCACGACAAAGGCCGTAACCGTGGGAAAAACCCCCTTCCAGACCAAGGCTGTCAGCCTCCCAATCCCCCAAACAACAATAACGCAGCACCTTCCAACCAGAACCCTGATCGGCCGCCCAAACAAGCCAAAAATCCTAATTTGTGAACAAACCATCCTTGTTCTATTTGCAGGGTCTATGGCCACTACACTCATGCTTGCCCACACTTGGAGCGAGCTCGGCAACTCTGGACCAACGATGCCCACCGTCAAGGGCACGTAGCTCCTCAGGTGCCGCCCAACCCCCCACCACCTCAACATCAACCCTTGGTGCTACAAAACCCCTTACCAACCCAAGGTGTAGTGAATGCTCAGTCGTTGGCTCCCCTTCAAGGAAATGCGCCACCACAACAACAAATCACTTATGCCGCTCCTGATCAACCCATGATAGACTCAGGTACCCACCACTTGTTAATGATGTCATCCACCGATGTCAACCTCCAAACCTGTCAAAACCAATATGGCTCCACCCCTGAAGCCCCTCCCACTGTCAAAACACTAACACTCATCCCACTGATCAGACGTTACGTATACCTCCGGCTCCACTAGATGGCGCCTCCAAAGCACCTTGCTTCCCACTTCGTTGCATCAACAATAATCCCAATGCTCGCGCTGCGTCAAATTACAACATTGTAGATGACTTAGCCCAGTCCCCCACAGCCATGTCTATGTTAGAAGTCTTAAAAAACTATCCTTCGCAACGCAAGACTTTGCTCTCTGCCATTGGTGCTACTGACCCAAATGATTCACAACTAATGGCCTTCGATTTGGACCAATCTGAACCACGCCTGCCTTCCACTTTAGCGTTCCAAGTTTCTGTTTTCGTTCGGAATCTTGTCATCCATCGGTGCATTATCGATGAAGGTGCCTCTACATGCGTTATGTCCACATTCGTTTGGCAGAAGTTGGAATCCCCTACTCTCCAGTAGTCCACCACAGCATTGCGATCCTACAATGGCCGTTCGGCTCAACCCCAAGGTCTCTTAGCTAATGTCCCTGTCCATTTGGCTGGAAAAACCGTGCTCATTGACATAGAGGTCATCAATGCCCAACTTGATTATAACCTCTTACTTGGCCGCAGCTACATGTATGCCATGTGGGCAGTTGCCTCATCCGTTTTTCATACCATGATGTTCCCCCATGACAGACGCATGGTCAAGGTCGATCAACTCACCTATTATAATCCCAATGCCCTCGTTGCACCCGAAAATGTTCTCCCCATGGTTGAACAACCTATTTGTGGTGCAACTACCTCGTTTGTTTCCTCCGTGGGACCCGGAGTTCACTCAGATATACCGATGACGTCAACATTCCAATCCATTCCACCCCTGTCACCCGCAACCGAAGTATCTGACCTATGTACCCTTTCCCACAATACACAAACACCCAACAATCAACCGCCCTTGTTACCTAAACCACCATTGGTACCTAGTCACATTGGTGTTACACCCATCCACACATTCCCCTTTCTATTCCCTCCCTCGGGAGTAGTAAGCGCCCCGGTTATGGCTCCACAGGCAGCCCCTGCGGCAAACCCACAACCCGTTCTGCAGACATATCAGCAACCCCCACAAGGTTCAACACCTGTGCATCTTCCACCTACTTATTATCCACTGCAACCTGCTCCCGCACCTGCACAACCCCATTGCCCACCTGCTGCCCAAGGGCAAGTGTACGCCCAACAGAATCTGCAAGAGAACCAAAATAACCAGCGCCAACAAAGCCAACAAAACCGCGGCAAAGGCCGTAACCATGGGAACAACCCCCTTCCAGACCAAGGCGGTCAACCTCCCAATCCCCCAAACAACAATAACGCGGCACCTTCCAACCAGAACCCTGATCGGCTGCCCAAACAAGCCAAAAATCCTAATTTGTGAACAAACCATCTTTGTTCTATTTGCGGGGTCTATGGCCACTACACTCATGCTTGCCCACACTTGGAGCGAGCTCGGCAACTCTTGACCAACAATGCCCACCGCCAAGGGCACGCAGCTCCTCAGGCGCCGCCCAACCCCCCACCACCTCAACATCAACCCTTGGTGCTACAAAACCCCTTACCAACCCAAGGTGTAGTGAATGCTCAGCCGTTGGCTCCCCTTCAAGGAAATGCGCCACCACAACAGCAAATCACTTATGCCGCTCCTGATCAACCCATGATAGACTCAGGTACCCACCACTTGTTAATGATGTCATCTGCCGATGTCAACCTCCAAACCCGTCGAAACCAATATGGCTCCACCCCTGAAGCCCCTCCCGCTGAAAAAAACACTAACACTCATCCCACTGATCAGACGTTACATATACCTCCGGCTCCACTGGATGGCGCCTCCAAAGCACTTCGCTTCCCACTTCATCGCATCAACAATAATCCCAATGCTCGCGCTGCGTCAAATTACAACATTGTAGATGACTTAGCCTAGTCCCCCACAGCCATGTCTATGTTAGAAGTCTTAAAAAACTATCCTTCGCAACGCAAGACTTTGTGCTCTTGCATTGGTGCTACTGACCCAAATGATTCACAACTAATGGCCTTCAATTTGGACCAATCCGAACCACGCCTGCCTTCCACTTTAGCGTTCCAAGTTTCTATTTCCGTTCGGAATCTTGTCATCCATCGGTGCATTATTGATGAAGGTGCCTACATGTGTTATGTCCACATTCGTTCGGAAGAAGTTGGGATCCCCTACTCTCCAGTAGTCCACCACTGCGTTGCGAGCCTACAATGGTCGTTCGGCTCAACCCCAAGGTCTCTTAGCTAATGTCCCTGTCCATTTGGCTGGAAAAACCATGCTCATTGACATAGAGGTCATCAATGCCCAACTTGATTATAACCTCTTACTTGGCCACAGCTACATGTATGCCATGCGGGCAATTGCCTCATCCATTTTTTGTACCATGATGTTCCCCCATGACGGACGCATGGTCAAGGTCGATCAACTCACCTATTATGATCCCAATGCCCCCGCTGCACCCGAAAATGTTCTCCCCATGGTTTAACAACCTGTTTGTGGTTCAACTACCTCGTTTGTTTCCTCTGTGGGACCCGAAGTTTACTCAGATACACCGATGACCTCAACATTCCAATCCATTCCACCCCCGTCACCCGCGACTGAAGTATCTGACCTATGTACCCTTTCCCACAATACACAAACACCCAACAATCAACCGCCCTTGTTACCCAAACCACCATTGGTACCTAGTCACATTGGTGTTACACCCATCCACACATTCCCCTTCCTATTCCCTCCCTCGGGATTAGTAAGCACCCCGGTTATGGCTACTCTCAGCCTCCCCGGGTTAAACTTAGGATTACCTGTGTGGTATATTTCGCCTCCCATTCCCCCGCCGACACCAAATGTTGTCCTACAACCGGTGCAACCCATTGCCACTACTAGTCAACCACCTCCCGGTATCACTACCCCTTCGTCGTCTATGAATCCACCCCCTCTTATCAAGCACACTAGGGGCAGAGGCCCACAACCATACACTACTGTACCCCCGCCCAAAATAGTTAAACCCCCCTCGTGTTTCGTGATCCTCCCAAATGCTCGTTGTGTGATGAGTTAGGCCATCCAACTCATCAATGTCCACAATTACCTGCATTGCAGGAACACATGCAAATGCTTGACGACGACCCCAACATCCCGGTTGTCGAACTCGATCCAACCCCTAAGCCTCGTGATAAATCACTACGTGCCAACCACCCTTGTGAAATATGTAGTATTTATGGCCCTTACTCACATCACTGTCCTGATCTCCCAGATTACAGAGCAGCTCTCTACGAGATGAATAATTTGGACCTTGAGACGGCACCCCCCACAATTGAGGAGATCCACCCCCCAATATCACCCTCATCCGGGGAGATTAACACCATCTATATGATCTCTTCGACTACCACTTCCTCTTCAACCAATTTGGCAACTCAAAGTTTCCGCAATGATGAGGAGATTCTATAGGCTCTCACTGCCCTGGATTATCCTTGGGAAGACATGCACCATCGTTCCTATTTCCTCCCAGAAGGGTCCTCCTCCATCACAGCCACCCAATTTGCGGTTGAGTCCAAAGATTTCCTTCCCACTAAAGTCGAATGGTTTAAGGATCCCATTCCCGCTCCTGATTCCTTTGAGGAAGGTAACATGGCCAACATCTCACCCACAATCCAAATTGATATCGCTGCCCCAGGAGGTGTCCCTAAACTCATCACTTTAGGAGCCTCCTACAATGAATATGAGATCGGAGAATACAAAAAACTTTTCCAAGAGTTCTGTGATGTCTTTGCCTGGTCCTATACCAAAATGCCTGATCTCGACCCTACTATCATCGAGCACCACATTGACACCTCTGAGTTAGGGGGCATAATAGATTACCTCGACCCTGGGATAGGGGGCATGATCGATCATTTTGAACCTTCTCCATCACATCTATCTCAGTGTTTCAATGATCCCATTGTTCAAACCAACACATATGTGATCCACAATCACAAACCCCATGCGCATAGCATAGGGGCAGGTCATTAACCCTGCTCACTTTTTCACATACGTGATCTCAACCATTTTGGAGGTCACATGTCACTTGTATATATGATTTGATTCGATACACCTAGTATTCTGCCCGTGCGGGTCATCATTTATCCCCACCACTGCATACTTGGCTTGGTGGGCTCACCTTTATTTGCAACCATTTTTTAACCTAGTTATTTTCTTTGACCATTCTGGAGTCCTTATGACCTCCATTTTTTGCACCATTTGCACCATCGGATTCATTTTTCCGAACCCATGATGATGCTTGAGATCATTTCTCGCTCTCACCCCCCTATTTTTTGGGGTTTTTTCCAAAACGCCCCCTGTCGCCTCGGTTTGCGCACCACATCGACTGTTATCCATTTTTGACACCTTTTATATCATCAGATTCATTTTTTCGAGCTCATGATGATGCTTGAGATCATTTCTCGCTCTCCCCCGGTACAGTTTCAACATTGTGTCCCGACACCTTGCTGCCTTGGTTTGCGCGCCACATTGACCGCCATCGGATTGTTCCACATTTTTACATGAGCCATTCACTCCTTTCATACTGCAATTACTTTGTTATTTTTCCACCATTCATTATCCCACAAGGAGGACCACCAGTGTTCCCCCCCTACCCTCGTTCTTGGTCATCATCAATGTTCCTTGATTGAGCACTTCCTCCTTGCCTGACCATTCCTTTTGTTCAGTATAATTTTATCCCTTTTTTGGGCCGGACAAGTCCTTTACGAAAAAGGCACTTAGGGAGTTTCTGTTAAGCTCTTTTCTGACTCCTAAAACAATGAAAAGATCCCCGAGCAATCTTGCTTCCTTTCATGCTCATTAAAGTACCTGAAAGGGCATCTATATGGTATAAGTTTACCCCTTTTCCGAACCTTGTAGACTAATTACGAAAAAGGAATACTCTAGTCACACCGGCTAGAAGAGTTCTTCATTGCATCATTTTATGCTTCTTCGGGCCTTGGAGACTAACACATGAAAAATCAACCCCCTGGAGTCTTCTTATCGCTTTCTGACTCTCTAAAATTGAAAGCAACCACGAGCATGAACTGTACTGGGCTCGTACAAATCCACACGACAGTGCCATTCCATTATTTCAGAGTCTTCTTATCGCTTTCAGACTCCTTAAAATTGAAAGCAATCACAAGCATGAACTGTCCTGGGCTCGTATAAATCCACATGACAGTACCATTTTAAACACACTTCTTCTAGTTCATTAACCCATGAAGAAGTCCCCCCGTGCCTCTTGGCACTATGATCGATCATCTCGGCAACACCCCCAATCAGGTCGCCTTTGTTCAGAGTATTTTGCAGTCTCCTGCCATTTTACACCAACTTGAGTATCACTCACCCTAGTCACTATCCTTGATCCATTACAGCTATGATCCCTTTCCCACCCGTTAGTTTCATATGTTTCCCGATCATCCCCACCATCATACTTTGAACAAAGGAAGTTTGATTCCACCCACTCTACTTGCCCAGTTATCTCCCACAGTATGATAGTCCTACCATCAGTACTCTCACACTTCGGTTCTCCACCTCGCGCTCCTATCAAGGAAACATCATTTCCTTGCTAGTTGCAGGTCTCCCTCTGTCGACGAAAGCCCCTTTATTCCAGAGGATAGACCCAGAGGTCCATGTGCCTTGGACCCATCACCATCTGTGGTGAGAGCCTACAGACTATTTTGAGAGGATTCATCATTGCCTCTCCAAGTGGTTGTTTCTCACATGCTCGACTTCAACACCTTGATCGCATCGTTGAGAATCGTGCAGGGTTTATATCCCTTCAGTTATTGGTCGAAGACCCCGGATTTCCCTCGACTCTAGCACATTGGTAGTCACTTCGGAACGCCTAGTTATATGCTCCCGTGGATGTCCGGGTTGCGTTGGCGATTGTATTCGGAAGCCATCTAGTTATATGCTTCCTTGAGTACCCAGTTCAGTTCCAGTTCAGTGTACCATTGAGGGTATGACTCCCCGTCACTATGATCCAGCAGCTCATCAGTTCCTCTGGTACCACACTCAGCAGCACTGTAGTTATTCCAGTGTATCAGTTCTTCAGCTCAGACATGGTTAGCCCAGCAGTATGTCCCATATTTGTGTCCCCTCTGGACCCTTATGATGTACACAGTGGTTATCTATGTATTTTACAGCTCCCCCTTTTTCGGGCCTCACAGTTATTTTTTATGTATCTTGATACGAGCATGGGTATGCCCGCCTCGTCCATATATTGAGATTCTTCCTCATTCATTATTTGAGTCCATGTATATTTCAGGTCCCCATATTTTGGACCCCATTGTTATTGTTGTTCTATATCTTGATACGAGCATGGGAATGCCCGCCTCGTTCATATGTTCAGATTATTCCTCATTCATTATTGAGGTCAGGTACTTTAAGTTTTTGCAGTTTGTTTGTGACCGTTGTTCCGGGCTCTAGTTCATTTCTTCTCTTCTCCACATCCCAGGAAAACCATAAAAGACTTATGATGTCTATCATCCATACGATGAGCTCCTTCCCTCACACATCAGGGGGCAATCTGTTAACACCCAAAAAGTGCTCACTACCTCATCTACCCCATTACATGACTCATTTGTCCATATTTCCTACCATATTTGCCTCCAAAACCTTAAAAACCCAATCAAAAGCCTCCAAAAGGCCAAAAAACCATTAAAAAAGCCTCCAAAAGGCCAAAAAAACCCCTTTCCCCCCCAAAATAATCCAAAATTCGGTCAAAAAAGAAAAAATCCTCTAAAAAGGGAATAAAAAATACAAAAAAGAGGAAAAAGAGGGAAAAAGGAAGCAAAAACCCTATACAGCTGACCTAAACCATATGGTGCCCAAAACCATGGGCCATCACTCCACCACTAAAATCCTATAAATAGGTGATGGAGGCCCCTCATTTCATATCCATAGTCAACCACACCCTTACTCTGCCAAAATGGGATACTGCATGTGTAACTTCACTACCTTTACCCATATGCAACATCATGCTCATGCATAAACACCTTCATATGCACTATGCAATATCTATTAATGTGCCCACTAGTGCATATTCACTTCGTCTATCTGATCTTTTGAATTTTCAGCATTCCTATGCCATAGTTTTATGCATATAAAACTTGTAAAATACAAATACAATATCAACAGAGGAGTTTAGGGAATTCTCCCTTTCCAATCATAGCATGGAGTTTCCTCTTCCACATCATAGTTGATTCGAATTTCATGACCTCTCTAGCAAGCACAAAAGGAATCATTAGCTATGATTTTCTCACCAAGCAACAATTCAAAACATATACTCATGTATAACATTCCTACTTGTTATTTTCCAAGCATACAATTGTTATTCTATAAATAGAAATAGTTTAAGGTGAGAAATTTCCCTTTTTACCAACACTGCACTTGCCCACGAGGATGGATTACACATTATCTTTACAAGTTGCTTGTCCCTTACATGATAACCCATCCCATTACTTGCTCAACATTCTCTTGTGGGATACAATTTCCATCTTGATAATCAAGAGCTCCCATTGCTCTTCCATAATGCATATTACAACCAACTATTCTTAGTAAGGCTTCCACAAACCCTCAATGCAATTCCCACTTCTCATTCCAAGCATAGAGAATGCATTTCAAACATTCAACAACTTTCTCTGGGGGACAACGGGGGTCAACGGGGATTTCGCGCAATATGGCGCATAAATTCTATGGCAATTTTCAATTTTTGGCACCTGAAACTCACCCTGGAAAACTACTCAAATTTCCTCTTCCAAGGGACTTATAGTTTTTCCTCTAACCTGTTTCAGAGCAACTCGCAATCTTACGCCGACTATTTTGGTGGACTCGCAATTTGGCACCGACCGTTTCGATGGACTCGCGATTCGGCGTCGGTCGTGTCAGCGGACTTGCAATTCGGCGCCGACCCGTTTCGAACCAAAACTTGCAATTCGGTGCCGACCCGTTTCGGCGGAACTCACAATTCGGCGCAAACCTATTTCGACAAAACTTGCAATTTGTCGGCGACCTGTTTCGACGGAACTCGCAATTCATCGCTGGCCCATTTCGGCGGAACTCGCAATTTGTCGTCGACCCATTCGGAGAAAAAATCACAATTCGGCGTCGACCCATTTTGGAGCAAAACTCACAATTGATTGTTGATCCATTTTAGAGCAAAACTCGCAATTCGGTGCCGACCTGTTTTGGCAGAAAACTCGCAATTCATCGTCGATCTGTTTCGGCAGACTTAGATTTCATCGCCGATCGACACAACTCACGATCTTACACCGACCTTTTCAGCGGGCTTAGCTTTTGTCATCGATCAGCAGAACTCGCAATCTTGCATCGAGCGTTTCAGCGGAATTTTGATTTCTCGTTGAAACATATCGGCATCTCTTCCGATTTTGCGCTAACACAGAGTTAGCAGAAACTCAAAAACAGTTAGAAATTTTTTCAAATTTTTCCTTCTTTTCTAATGATTAGTGTTGGGCAAGAAGGGTTCTTACCTCTGCAACTGTGATAGGTAGCCCATGTAGGCCCAATGTTGCAACCTCATGCTATGATACCAATCTATCACATCCCCTCCCGTTGATCCAATGCAAGGAAGGGAATCGGGACACGAAAAATATGGGCTTTTAAAAAACTTAACCCCATTCACCATTAACAATTCATATAAATAAAATCATGTGTGCAGATGCATACCCAATTAAACATGCACAACGGGATTAAACTATCCACACACAATTCATATGCATTCAGCATATCAATAACAATCATCAATTAAAACATTGCAGAAGTAAATACACATAAGAGGATACTTATCTTGATTATAAATTTGTCCCAAGAAACTAGCTATGTAGTTGCAACGTTCCAACCCAACCATAGGTCTCTGCCCAGCCTGTATTCTTTTAGCATTCAGAGACCACCCCCGAGCTGGGCATGATTTTTACAAGGAAGAGGGGACTCTCAAGCTCAAACCAAAGCAATGGATACCCATAAACCATACCCTAACATACTCTATCTACACACGAAAAACACAATCATTGGGCATGGATACACATTTTTAACAATGGGATTTAGAAACAAGAGGGCCATGGGTTTTCACCAAATCGTGGGTACATAAAAAACGGATTATGAGAGGGAAAATCAAACTGAGGGAATAAAACGGTTTCTCCCACATATATATGATCATTCGGTCGGCAAAAAAAACCTCTATGGATCCCAAATCGAATTCCACTTCCTTCCCACGGTTCTGCAACATAAAAACGCCCTTCTTCCAACTAGGAAACCATGAAAAACTAGAAAAACGTGGAGGAAAAACGCCCAAGTGGTTCCAAAAATGTGAGAGAGGAAAGACGGTTGGTGGATAATGGCTTGGGGATCAAATTCATGGCTCTTTTATTTCCCAAGAAGCCAAACACAAATTTCCATGAAGGGTGAATTGCCCATACTCGAATTTGGACAGCCATACCTCCCCATTCCCCAAGGCATTAACTACCTCAACCAAATCGTGGAATAATTAAATGATTGGGTACAAAAGTCAACATGGGTAGTTGAGATTTCATGGGTTCTCTCATTGACACTTGACTTGACTTGATTGGCTCTAAGTTTTGAATATTTCCCTCCCAATTCCTTGTAAAATCATGCCCCCATCTCTTGTTGCATTGCATAGCTAGTTGTGGGTATTTTATTAAAATACATATTTACATTATATTTGCAATTCCATTGTGCCTGGATAGCATGCAAACCATGTGCATCACTAAATCGATGGCGGGGCCTTCGCCTTGATCTCCTCACCACGATTTTATAACAATATTACATCATTTACATTTTAATGCAATGGGGTCGAAATTGGGATATTACATGAATTATTGTCCTACTAAATGTAACTGTTATTTCAAATACATTATTTGTCATAGAATGTAATTTGAAAGCTTCATTATACATATAATTACCTTATAAATATCCTTCTACTTGATACATTAGGAAATAATTTAAACTTGGCATAGAGGGCATGATTTACTTAGCTCAATAGCTAACTCTCCTTCCTACTTCATTCTTGCATGTTAACCTTCTGCTAGTATTTATGCTACAGGTACATAATTATGTTCATGGTAATAGTATTTCTTTATACATGTTTTCCATTGATATGAACTTCTTAAACATTCTACATCCTCGGTGAGTTCTTCCTTTGTGCATGAAATGCTAACTTATCTAATCTTCTCATTCTTTTTGTTTTATTTACAAGTCTAGTATATACCATTAGTGCTTCAAATTGGTGCAACATTTGGAAGGCTTGTTTTACACTTCAAGCATCATGTTTTCACACTCCATGAGTGTAATGGTTCATAATTTTTACCCTTTACTAGATTAAGGGTCAAGGCTCGGCTCCCTTCTAATCCGACATTGTATGATCTTATAATATTTGGTCTCTACACATTAATCTACCTTGTCCATAGTTAATTTATGAACTTGTGTATTGAGGTTATTACCTGCACTTGCATCAAATTGATTCATCAACCCAATGCTGCCACATTGTCCTTCCCTGTCAGTGCATTAAAGTCTCACTTGGAAAAATACAAGAGCTATGTCAACGGTGTCTTTTGGGGTTTTTAACTTCATTTGTAATTCTTCTTCGGGCTACAATAGTTCTATTTGAACCTGTTTGGACCCTTTCTCCTGAGCAAACACTAGCTATGGTCGAGCCGCCACGGTGGTCTCTATCTCGTACATGGAACCAATATATTGTACCTATGCTTTAGTTGGTTTTCCATCCTATGAAGAGTTTGTTCATTGCTTAACTTGGAACAAGGGTTTATTCAACAATACAGAGGTATGTCCATTTTAATTATTTAAACTCCTAATTTGTTATTGCTAGTTTTCGTTCTGGTGTTTCTAGTCATTTAACTTTTTTCACTTGTTTTGCAGGTGTTGAAGCAACTTCCTGACTAGGGTTCGAACGTTGATGTCTCCCTCAGGACTTTCCCGGTAAGAAATTATCCTTTGCTTGGCTTAGGTCCTCTCTCGGTTTACTTAGTCGATCCTTGGTGTGCAATGGGGAATTCATGTGTTTGTTTTTACTACAGTTTCTTGATTTACCACGGTGAGGTTTATATATATGAAATACTACCCTTAATCGATAGGGTTTTGGTAATAACTATATCCCCCCTTCATTCAGGCCGTTGATTAAAGGTCCTGCAACTCCTACAAACCCTAAACCCTAAACCTTAGGTATTACCATAAAACCCTACCCTAGGGTTTTATGGTAATTCCTCAGGTTTGAGTTAATTATTGTATATTAATATTTTTTGACTCTAACATCACAGTACTGAAGCTCTTTCAAGCAATGGGTGTATTTTTTAACAAAGTCTTGTAAGACTTTTTGTATGAAACTTTGACTTCCTTTATTTAATATTTTCCCAGCATTTAATTAAAATGTCTCTGTCGATTTTTAATATTCAATCCCTTATGGGCCTTGACTTGTTTGTTCCACTGTATGTTAATCTCTATTTTAAATAGGCCGTTACAACGGTTATTTAAGAAGAATGTTGATTCAAGTTCTTTGCACAGGAATTATGTCTTAAATGTCACCCTTAATATTCTATTTAACATATAACGAGGTTACTTATTTCAACCCCATTTACTTATACCCTATTGTGTCGATGGTGTCTTAGCTTGGTAATTCCCTTGTTTGTGATTCTCATGGTAATTTGTTTTGGGTTTTTCATTATCGGTCGATGGATTGGATGCACTGTTTTAGAATTTACAATCTCTTTCCCTACGGTTTAAATGGTAGTTGAATTTGTTTTTCCAAATAGTTTCAATGACTATTTCCATCATTGCCCGAATTCATATAATGGAAATGAATTAAACTTACCACCATATTAGTTGAAATCATGTGCATCCTTCCTTGTTGATTGTCCCATTTTCTTGCTATGTCCATATATGAAGGGTTGGTGTGGCATCATATTCCTTAGTATTGTTTTGGGAATTGATTGTATCATTAAGTCTTTGTACTTCTACAAAGTGGTTACAGTTATAATTGTTAAGCGGTTTATAGGATGTAAGAGTAAAAATTTAGATTTACCTTTTTCTATGTAATATTATAGCTTTATAGTCTAATGTTTGGCCTTGATCCTGAGTAATAGAAATAGTAATCATGTGGTTATGTGTTTTTTATTATAATGTATCACTGTTGGTTTAATAAGGTGAATAAACAATTCTACGGGCTTCTTATTACACAGTAGAAACAAGGTCAAGTTGTTGATCCATTTTTATTATCTCCTCTTTATTGTTTTATATATATATATATGTGTGTGTGTGTGTGTGTGTGTGTGTGTGTGTGTGTGTGTAGGCATGTATGTATATTTTTACCAAGCTATGGACTAAGAAACCTCACATTCAAGGAATCGACAAGTTCCTTCCTCCATAGTTGGTTTAATGGAAGTTTTCTTCCCAGGGTTTAATAACCCCAATATTCATATTCATATAACCTATCTAGAATTTAAGCCATATATAGTAATCTATTTCATTAAACTTTATTCATTAAAATATTCAGACTTAAAACGAATTCAATAGAATGAAACGATACTTTCACTTTTTTTATCTTACTTCCTATCACAATACATATTTATTTAACTACAAATCAAATGCCATTTATGCGGAATAATAAATTGGATAAATTCAATAGATTAATAAGAAGCTGTGATAAATGTAATTTTTCCCTTCTTCTTTAACAGTCAAGAAACATAAACTAATCTACATTCTTGTTAAACCTCTGTGAACATAATTAAAAGTCTTATTAAAGAAAGAATTTAACACATGAATCTTCAAATAAATCTTATAAAAACATAGTAATACTTTCCCCAAAATAATTAAATGAGTTTAATATAAAATAAAGGTAAGAACAACTTATTAATCTTAGCAGGCCAATTGAGCTAGGGACTTCCACATTCCTCCCTGCCATAGATTTTCTGAGCAACTTGGAATAGTTAACCCAATAAATCACCCCTAAGCCATACCAAGTACAATAAGGTATTATAATCAGGGTATCGCGTTCTCTATCTCTTGTTTATCTAATGCAGAGTACCCACAAGGTATTTTACCATTCCTGTGTAAGACATCTTATAACAAATAACTCTTCAAGTCTTTTAATTCATAGTCCATCTAGGACTACCATGATCCTTTATATCCATGGTTAGGGAGCGCTCCAGGCCTTACAATCGAACCTTCCAGTGGAATATGGCCCAATATCACCCTTGAATTGTCCTTCTCTGCAATTATTTTTAGGAGAGGGCTCATTCTTTCAAATTTCACTACTCTTCTTTTCTTAAGAATACGATTCTTCTTTTTTATTTCTTCATCCCCTTTTTATATATTTCTTCATTCCAATTTCTTCTTTAATATCTTCTTTAGTATTCTTATTTTATGATGGATAGGATTATCCTTTCCCTAATGCGCTTGGTCCCTCTTGAGTTGTTATCCCTAACTCAGTTAGAATTACTAAGTAGATAAAATAAAATAACCTGTATTTATCCTTGATGCTCCAGAGCCTTTCTGACTCAACATCAAGTTCAAACAAAGATACTTCAAGTTCACATGCTTGATGCTCTAGATCCTTCAAGCTCAAAACCAAGTGTATCAACGTATTAAATGCTCCAGATCCTTTTATCTCAACATCACACTTAGGAAAACAAAAAAAATTAAGTCTTTTTACATATTTCCAAAGGGGTATCAAAACCTGGGATATTACATCCCACACCCCTTAAGATAACACCAGCCCAGTGTTAACATTTGTTATTAAGAGTTCTGAAACAGAAAGGGATATATTTATTTCATGATTTCCTCCCTTTCCCTCTTGAAATTTGGTTGTCATTGATGTCAACTAATGTCAAAGAGAATTGTTGAACTTTGGTTGCCATTGATGTCAACTAATGTCAAAGAGGATGTCAATGAATTCATTTTGAGTCATTCATGTCAACTAATGTCAAAGGGGATACAACATTCCTATGCCATCTTAAAGAAGTATATGGAAGCCACTTTGAAGAAGTATATGCGCAAGATGGTGAAGGACATGGATTCCAGTTTGAAGAAGTATATCTAGAAGTTGCATCTAGTTTAAGATGTGTGTCCAAGGATACATCATGCTTGATCAGTTTGAAGAATCATATAAGGAAGGTACATCATGCAGATATAGTTCAAAGAAGCACACAAGTAATGTATCCTACTACATGTGGTACCTACGTAGATATCAAGTCCACGAAGTCATACTCTCTCAAGGAAGAAATTAAAGAAATAGTTGGACAAAGGTACATGTGCACAAGAAACCAAGGATTCGGTCAAGAAAAGGAAGTGTGCAAGCATGTCATGAGAAGACTCTGGAATGTGTAAGTATTTTTTTTTAAAAGATCGAGAGTGCACAAACAATAATAAACAACTTATGGTTGAATAGTCCTCAAAGCATGCAAATCCTACCATTCAAAATATGCTTTTAGTTAGTAAAGGGTGCACAAGTTCCAAGAAGGGTGCAATAGTTGAAGTTGTTTATGTGCAAATCCCACAAGTCGACGATATATAAGATGCGCAAGTCCCACACATGATGATACTGCAATGGTAAAAGTACCACCAAGTAGAATTTATTTTATGCACAGATTCCATGAAGCATTAATACATCAAGTGCACAATACCCACAAGAGATGGTACAACAAGTGTCAAAGACTCATCAAGATGAAGAGTAAGGAAGCTCACATACCTCAAAGCAATGGTATATAAAGAGTGAAAGAGTACAACAACAAGGTGTAAGTTGCACTAAGCCAAGGACCATGGATGCACAAGACCCACAAAAGATGACACATTAGTAGTGCAAAAGATGACATGTGGAGAAAGCACAATCCGTGAAGTATGGAAGAAGGGAAGCCACAACCAACTTGTCGACATCCAATCCATGTAGGACATGTATAAATAGAGATACAAATTGGATATTTGATATAAGCTTGATGGTGAGATCATAGAGCTTCAAGTGGAAGATACAGATTTATATTCGAGGTATTAAGGGATCGAGGATAGAACATCATGATCTAGCGAGGAGCCGAGTGCGCACATGCAAACGAATGATGTAGATGATGGTGCGTAGAATAATGTTGTAGATTTGTGATGATTGCACAAACACTGAAAGACAAAACTACAAATGGATGTGCAACTGCGTGAAGATGGAATGACAAAATTGCAGACAACACGTAGATAGTCACAGATGTTGTAAGGAAGGAAGTAGCACAGAAACAAAACCAAAGTATATCAGAAGATGCGCAGATGTTTTGTTGATGCATGAAGACTTAAGTGAAGTGTGCGAAGTTGAGAAGCCCATCATATGCACGACGATAGAACAACAACAAAATCTGATAAGTGCGTCATGATGAGAATGATCTGAGACAAGTGCGTTAAACCAAAAGGACGAATCACTTGGTGCACAGTATGTCATAGATTGTATAAAATAATGTGACACTTAAATAGAATGAACACAACAGTAAATGCATAGTTTTATCTGTTACTGGTGCATTATCTGAGAGCAAAAAACTATCAATTGAAAGCACAGTCTCAGTTGGTGAGTGTAGTTACGCAGTAGAAGATCAACATAGCATACCTTAGTGCAAACTGCAGGATCAGTAGCACACAGTATATGAAGTAAGACATCAACAGAAGTGTAGAAGTGATAGGTATGAGAAGTCAAGTGATGTATGCAGCATAGTGAAAGTGAATCGTCTAGATATGAAGATAGTGCACAACAGAACTAATATGAGAAGATCATAAGTGTGTGTGTGAGTAAGAATTTCAATAAGTTAGACTCATCTATTGGATATCTAGGAGGCAGGATGGGGTAAGGAGTAGGAGGTTGTAGCCTCCTTCCAGTTGGTGCTGGGGAACACAGGGAGTTGATGCTTCCTTCAAGTCGGTGCTTGTAAAACCAGGGAGTCGGTGCCTCCTTCTAGTTAGTGCTAGTAAATACAAGAATTCGGTGCTTCCTTGAATGTATTATTTTCATTACAAAAGAGCATTCTTTGTTTTTCTCCCAATTGGGTTTCCATGTCAAAAATCCGATTTGTTATGTGTTCTTTGTCTTGGTGCATATATGGATGATCTATTTTTTTTATATTGAATGTACAACTAAAGATCAAGATTAATTTAATAATAATATGTTAAAGAAGGTAGAAAATTTTGATAATTGCGCTAATACTGATTCAACCCCCCTCTCAGTATTAAATCGATTCCAACAATTGGTATCAGAGCGGGTGTATTAAGTAATAGATTAACATCTGGAAGATATATAATTGCGCAGATATGGAAAAGAAGGAAGGTCTTTCCATTAACAAAGCACCAAGGTTTGACGACACCAATTATACCTTCTGGAAGGTCAGAATCGAAGTATACTTGCAATCACTGGGAACATATGTTTGACAATCTATTGTTTACGGTTACAATGTCCCAGCATGCATACCAGTGAATCCAACACAAAGGAGAATCTATAAAAGCAATGCAAAATATAGAAACGCATTGTTATGTGGTTTGGAAGATAATGAATTTTCCAAGGTTATGCACTGTGCCTCAGCCAAGGAGGTTTGGGACAAGCTCAGAGGTGTCTATGAAGGCAACGAAAAGGTAAAGAAGGAAAACCTGCAGAACTACTCTGGATTATTTGAATATTTGAGAATGAAAGATGAAGAGAACATTACCTCCTATTTATTAAGAGTAGATGAGATAGTTAATTCTATCAAAATTCTTGGGGTTACTTTGGAAGAAGAAACTGTGGTATAGAAAGTTTTTAGAACCTTACCTTCAAGGTTTGATGTGAAGGTGTATGTGTTAGAAGACCGATCTAATCTTGAATACCTAAGAAAGGAAGAGCTTCAAGGGATTTTGATTGCATATGAGATAATAACTGAGAAAGAGACTCCCCTCAGAAAGGAAGCTACTTTTAAAGCCACTAGAAAGGATAAGCATGAGCATGAAAAAGAATTCTATGATGAGTCAGATGATGAGGAATCAAAATTTGTCAAAAAGATGAAAAGAGGACGAGGTAACTACAAGAAAAAACTTCCATTCAAATGTTTCAAATGTGGAGGAGTAGGTCCTTATGCCTCTCAGCATCCTTACAAAGAAAACAAAGATAGTGACAGCGAAAAGTAATCTAGTTCGTATGATTGGAAAACAATGCGATCTCAACATAGACCTGAAAAGAAAGGGAGGATTCCAAAATAGAGGAAGAGTTTGTACTATGAAGAAGGAAGCAATGCATCTGAAGGAATCGATTGCGATGAAGAACCAAAAGAAGTACTTTTCATAGCCTTTGTGGAAGAAGAAATCAAATATGAAAAGAATAAAAGCAGTTCGAAGAATACTCCAATTGCGCAAAGCAAACCAGGATCACTAGACAAACACTTCTTTAGTGGATCGTTCAAAACACCTCGAAAGCCAGCTACGCCGCCAAATCCAGTTGTTGAGGTCAAGATTTATAATCAATCTAAAGAAGATGAAGATGTTGCAGACATTGACTGGGAAGGTGAATTGATTAGTTCCCTAAATGAATTAAAGAAGTCAAGGAATAAGAATAAATTCTTGCAGTAACAATTGACGAAGTATGAAGAACATGACAATCTATTTCAAGAATCACTTGATGCAGAAATCGTGAAAAGGTAACCAACTATGAGACACAACTGATTCATGCATAGGACAAGATCAAATTTCTTGAGGAATATAAATTTGCATTGAAGGTTTCTTTAGAAGAACTGGTGCAAAAAATCAGGATGCTATCAAATCAACTTGAAGAGAAGGACAAAGAGATACCTTCTCTAGAAGACAGACTGATTGAGATAAAGGGAAAAAAACAAGTCCAAGAGCCCATAGTGATTTGTGCACATCAAGAAAACAACAAGTCTAGTATTGATGATGAATTAAAACACAAGACCAAAGACATCACATTAGTCCTGAACAATCAGAGATTGCCAGAATGTAGAATAGGCCTTGGTTATGAAAAGGCATCAAAGAAGGTCTACGACAGAGAATATTTCCCAAATCATGTCCAGTTCTTCAGGTATGATGATTCCTTTAACTACAACTCTTCTCAATTTACTTACCAAAGAAGGATCAATATAATAAGGTGTGCAAGATGCAATCACTTTGGTCATAGTGCAAAATATTGTCAAACTATGAGATGTTATGCATGTGATGGTTTTAGATATAAGGCTATGTACTGTCGAAGAGCAATGAACTATCCAGATGAAGATTTATTGTGCAAAGGAAATCACATTCGAAAGGACTACAGTGAAAAATATCCGGTGCAAAATGAAGATAGAAATGTGCACAACAAGACTTGGGTAAGGAAATCTCCTCAAAAGTGCGCTGAAAAATAGACAATCCAAGTGCTTCTAATGCAGCAAGAAATTGTTTCCTCTCTGGATAATCCCATAAGGATTGTGTGGACCCTTGAATTCAACATGATGCATCTTAAGCAATTCAAGGGGTATGTTACTTAGATGTGTGGTTAGAATGTGTATGTCGCCGTATTCATTATGTATGCACAAGGTTATGTTTTAAGTTGGTAATGTCGCAGAAAAATTCAGATACATGCACACATTAAGTGCCATTTTGCGCAGACAAAAAAATGAAATTGTTGCATGAAGAAACAAACATTATTGAAAGATAGACATGAGTCTACATGAAATGGAACTTTTTATTATATTCAAATTCGGTATGTTTACAAAATTGCATGTCGAGGCCAAAGAGGTGTGCATACAAGAAGACGAGTTAAGATGGAAAAATAGAGAATGTTGAAATAATATATAGCTGCAACTCGAGGTCAAGTTCAGTATATGGTTGGTGTGCAAGATGAAGATCCAAGTTGAATGGTACCAATGCAGTACACTCCAAAGCCGGATGTACATGAAGGATTTGTAGAGTTACAAATGATGGTGGTTGAACATGCTGAGGCTGAAGCAAGTACAGTTCATTCAAAATTTTCTACTGTTGGCACTCCAGATTGTCAACCCCAATGGGTCAAGAGAATCACTGGCTCAGAATGTCTATAAGACACTTGTGACTAAGTGTATTGATGACAAAAATCTGTTTCCTCCATCCGATGTTTCCAAATTCCCATATAAACTCTCAGGAATGAAAACTTGGACCGTTGAGTCTGGACTGCAAGTCACACACTCTCAAGGGATCCATTCATTTGTTGATAGAAGGAGGCCATTGAAAGAAAGAATAAGAACCAGATGACAATGCAACACATAAATGCAGAAGTGCTAATGGTGATGAACTGGTCATTCTTTATGGAACTCTTAAATAATTGAATGGAATACATTCACATACATGAAAATAATTTGATGAGATATGCATTCAATATCGCACAAGTCGAAGAAGGTGGTCAAGTCGCCAAAATTGAATGTCGAATTTAATAGGATATGGAAAGGTGTACGGAAAGGAAAAATTCAATTCATTTGGTCATGCGACGAAATGATGTTTCCCAAAAATCTCAAGTACAGTGATGACATGCAATGGATTTCACACGAAATAAGTATATCTACTTTAATGTTGAGGTGGCGGATAAACCTTCGTCATGGCAAGAGATGCGAACAACATTAAATGTGGCAAGGCAAGGTGACGATGCACTAAATGTGATAGATGAAGCAGTCAAGTGCATAAAGGAAGCGAATGAAAAGTCAAGGAAGAACCAAGGAGAGAATTTGCACTGTGTGGTTGGCATGAAAAGATGTTTGTATGAATCACTACACAAAGAATGAAGTAATATTGTGACAGGAATAGGAGATCAAGATAAAGGAATAATGTAACACCCATATCAAGAAAGCAATCAAAGATAATAATGAAAGGATATCAGTGCAAAATTACAACAAATAAATGAATCATGAAGACAGGGGGATTCATCCCTGAAACAATTGAGATAGAGGCCGATGCAAAATAAAGCAAAAGAAGAACCTATATTGCACAAGTAATGGAACCTCTTTGCCATTAATGTCAAAGCGGGATAAAAGCATGAAGATAGTTGCACATTGATTGTACATATGGAATCAAGATGAATGCAATAGAGAAGAACCAACATAAAGAAAGGCATGAAGATGATTGAACAAACAACATAGAGATGCAACAGGCGTGAAAGAGCGTGAAGTAGATGATTGAAGAAACGACATGAAGCTCCAACAAACATGGAAGAGTGTGAAGTAGATTACTTGGAGAAATGGAATTGGAGATGACTATACATATAGTATATGCAGAAGTAATAGAAAGCAGAAGAGTCTACACATAATCAACATAAAGCAAAAGAAGTACTCATAGCAGAAAGGGTAGAATTCAAAATCCCAAAGAACTCGAGGGGAGCATATACATAGGGGGAACATTGCGACAAGTACAAATGAAACACACAATTCAATGAAGATTATACACAGCTTCATAAGGTGCTGACATCAATGCCAAAGGGGGAGATTGTTAAACTTTGGTCTGTCATTGATTTCAAATAATGTCAAAGAGGATGTCAATGAATTCGATTTGAGTCATAGATGTCAACTAATGTCAAAGTGGATACAACATTCCTATGCCAACTTAAAGAAATCTATGCACAAGATGGTGAAGGACATGGATGTTAGTTTGAAGAAGAATATCTAGAAGTTGCATCTATTATGAAGATGTGTTTCCAAGGATACAACATGCATGATCAATTTGAAGAAGCATCTAAGGAAGGTACATCATGCAGATCCAATCCAAAGAAGCACATATGTAATGTATCCTACTACATGGGGTACTTGCGTTGATATCAAATCCACCGAGTCATACTCTCTCAAGGAATCAGTCAAAGAACTGGTTGGACAAAGGTACATGTGCACAAGCATCTAAAAACTTGGTCAAGCAAAGGTACAAGTATGAAATCATGTCGTGAGAAGACTCTGGAATGCGCAAGCATTGTTTTGTCAAAGATCGGGAGTGTGGAAATAGTAAGAAACAACTTATGGTTAAACATTCCTGAAAGCATGCAAGTCCTACCATTCATAAGATGGTTTCAGTTAGTAAAGGGTGCACAATTTCCAAGAAGGGTGCAGTACTTGAAGTTGGTTATGTGCAAAACCCACAAGTCAATCATATAGTAGATGTGCAAGTCCCACATGTGATGATATTGCAAGGGTCAAAGTCCCACCAAGTAGAAGTTAGTTTATGCACAGATTTTGCAAAGTGTTAATACATCAGGTGCACAATACCCACAAGAGATGGTACAACAAGTGTCAAGACTCATCAAGTCAAAGAGTAAGGAAGCGCACATACCTCAAAGCAATGGTAAATAAACATCACAAGAGTACACCACTAAGGTTTAAGTACCACTAAGTCAAGGACCATGGATGCACAAGACCCACAAAAGATGACACATTAGTAGCACAAAATATGACATGTGGAGAAAGCACAATCCGTGAAGTATGGAAGAAGGGAAGCCACAACCAACTTGTGGACATCCAATCCGTGTAGGACATGTATAAATAGAGATACAACTTGGATATTTGATATAAGCTTGATGGTGAGATCATAGAGCTTCAAGTGGAAGATAAAGATTTATATTCGAGGTATTAAGGGATTGAGGATAGAACATCATCATGATCTAGCGAGGATCCGAGTGCGCACATGCAGACGAATGATGTAGTTGATGGTGCGTAGAATGATGTTGTAGATTTGTGATAATTGCAAAAACACTGAGATACAGAACTACAGACAGATGTGCAACTGCGTGAAGATTAAATGACAAAATTGCAGACAACACTTAGATAGTCATAGATGTTGTAAGGGAGGAAGTAGCGTAGAAACATAACCAAAGTATATCAGAAGATGTGCAGATGTTTTGTTGATGCATGAAGACTAAAGTGAAGTGTGCGAAGTTGAGAAGTCCATCATATGCACGACGATAGAACAATGACAAAATCTGATAAGTGCATCATGATGAGGATGATCTAAGACAAGTGCGTTAAACCAAAAGGACGAATCACTTGGTGTACAAAATGTAACGGATTCTCTAAAATACTGTGACACTTAAATAGAACAAACACAACAGTAAATGCATAGTTCTATCTGTTACTGGTGCATTATCTCAGAGAAACAAACTATCAAATAAAAGTACAGTATCAGTTGGTGAGTGCAGTTACGCAGTAGAATATCAACATAGCATACCTTAGTGAAAACTGCAGGATTAGTAGCACACAGTATATGAAGTAAGACATCAGCAGAAGTGTAGAAGTGAGAGGTATGAGAAGTCAAGTAATGTATGCAACATAGTGAAAGTGAATCGTCTAGATACGAAGATAGCGCACAATAGAACTAATATGAGAAGATCACAAGTGTGTGTGCGAGTTGGAATTTCAATAAGTTTGAATCATATATTGGATATCTAGGAGGCATGATGGGGTAAGGAGTAGGAGGCTGTAGCCTCCTTCCAGTTGGTGCTGGAGAACACAGGGAGTTGATGGTTCCTTCAATTCAGTGCTTGTAAAACCAGGGAGTCGGTGCCTCCTTCTAGTTAGTGCTAGTAAATACAGGAATTCGGTGCTTCCTTGAATGTATTATTTTCATTACAAAAGAGCATTCTTTGTTTTTCTCCCAATTGGGTTACCATGTCAAAAATCCGATGTGTTATGTGTTCTTTGTCTTGGTGCATATATGGATGAATTATTTTTTTATATTGGATGTATAACTAAAGATCAAGATTAATTTAAGAATAATATGTTAAAGAAGGTAAAAATTTTTGATAATTGTGCTAATACCGATTCACCCCCTCTCTCCGTATTAAATCGATTCCAACAATTGGCATCAGAGCGGGTGTCTTCAGTAATAGATTAACATCTGGAAGATAGATCATTGCGCAAATATGGAAAAGAAGGAAGGTCTTTCCACTAACAGAGGACCAAGGTTTGACGACACCCATTATACCTTCTGGAAGGTCAGAATCGAAGTATACTTGCAATCACTGGGAACATATGTTTGACAATCTATTGTTTACGGTTACAATGTCCCAGCATGCATACCAGTGAATCCAGCACAAAGGAGAATCTATGAAAGAAATGCAAAATCTAGAAATGCATTTTTATGTGGTTTGGAAGATAATGAATTTTCCAAGGTTATGCACTGCGCCTCAACCAAGGAGGTTTAGGACAAGCTCAGAGGTATCTATGAAGGCGATCAAAAGGTAAAGAAGGAAAACCTGCAGAACTACTCTGGATTATTTGAATATTTGAGAATGAAAGATGAAGAGAACATTACCTCCTATTTATTAAGAGTAAATGAGATAGTTAATTCTATAAAAATTCTTCGGGTTACTTTGGAAGAAGAATCCGTGGTACAGAAAATTTTGAGAACCTTACCTTCAAGGTTTGATGTGAAGGTGTATGTGTTAGAAGACAGATATAATCTTGAAGACCTGATAAAGGAAGAACTTCAAGGGATTTTGACTACATATGAGATCATAACTGAGAAAGAGACTCCCCTTAGAAAGGAAGCTACTTTTAAGGCCACTGGAAAGGATAAGCATGAGCATGACAAAAAATTCTATGATGAGTTAGATGATGAGGAATCAAAATTTGTCAAAAAGATGAAAAGAGGACGAGGTAAGTACAAGAAAAAATTTCCATTCAAATGTTTCAAATGTGGAGGAGTAGTTCCTTATGCCTCTAAGTGTCCTTACAAAGAAACGGAGATAGTGACAGCGACAAGGAATCTAGTTCGTATGATTGGAAAACAACGCGATCTCAACATAGACCTAAAAATAAAAGGAGGATTCCAAAATAGAGGAAGAGTTTGTACTATGAGGAAGGAAGCAATGCATCTGAAGGAATCGATTGCGATGATGAACCAAAATAAGCACTTTTCATAGCCTTTGTGGAAGAAGAAATCAAATATGAAAAAAATAAAAGAAGTTCGAAGAATACTCCAGTTGCGCAAAGCAAACTAGGATCACTAGACAAACACTTCTTTAGTGGATCGTTCAAAACACCTCCAAATCCAGCTACACTGCCAATTCCAGTTGTTGAGGTCAAGATTTATAATCAATCTAAAGAAGATGAAGATGCTGCAGACATTAAATAGTAAGGTGAATTGATTAGTTCCCTAAATTACTTAAAGAAGTCAAGGAATAAGAATAAATTATTGCAGTAACAATTGACGAAGTATGAAGAACATGACAATCTATTTCAAGAATCACTTGATGCAGAAATTCGTGAGAAGGTAACCAACTATGAGACACAACTGATTAATGCATAGGACAAGATCAAATTTCTTGAGGAATATAAATATGCATTGAAGGTTTCTTTAGAAGAACTGGCGCAAAAAATCAGGATGCTATCAAATCAACTTGAAGAGAAGGACAAAGAGATACCTTCTCTAGAAGACAGACTAATTGAGCTAAACGGAAAAAAGAAAGTCCAAGAGCCCATAGTCATTTGTGCACATCAAGAAAACAACAAGTCTAGTATTGATGATGAAGTAAAACACAATACCAAATACATCACATCAACCTGAACAATCATAGATTGCCAGAATATAGAATAGGCCTTGGTTATGAAAAGGCATCAAAGAAGTTCTACGACAGAGAATATTTCCCAAATCATGTCAAGTTCTTCAGGTATGATGATTCCTTTAACTAAAACTCTTCTCAATTTACTTACCGAAGGGATCAATATAATAAGGTGTGCAAGATGCAATCACTTTGATCATAGTGAAAAATATTGTCAAACTATGAGATGTTATGCATGTGATGGTTTTGGATATAAGGCTATGTACCGTTGAAGAGCAATGAACTATCCAAAAGAAGATTTATTGTGCAAAGGAAATCACATTCGAAAGGACTACAGTGAAAAATCTCCGGTGCAAAATGAAGACAGAAATGTGCACAACAAGACTTGGGTAAGGAAATCTCCTCATAAGTGCGCTAAAAAATAGACAATCCAAGTGCTTCTAATGCAGCAAGAAATTGTTTCCTCTCTGGATAATCCCATAATGATTGTGTGAGACCCTTGAATTCAACATGATGCATCTTAAGCAATTCAAGGGGTATGTTAGTTAGATGTGTGGTTAGAATGTGTATGTCACAGTATTCATTATGTATGCACAAGGTTATGTTTTAACTTGGTAATGTTGTAGAAACATTCAGATACATGCACACATTAAGTGCCATTTTGCGCAGACACAAAAATGAAATTGTTGCATGAAGAAACAAACATTACTGAAAGATAGACATGAGTCTACAAGAAATGGAACTTTTTATTATATTCAAATTCAATATGTTTACAAAATTGCATCTCAAGGCCAAAGAGGTGTGTATACAAGAAGACAAGTAAAGATGGAAAAATAGAGAATGTTGAAATAATCTATAGCCGCAACTCGAGGTCAAGTTCAGTATCTGGCTAGTGTGCAAGATGAAGCTCCAAGTTGACTGGTACTGATGAGTCCAATTTTTAGGTATTTGATAAACCTTTTTTCCCACAGTCAAGCTCAAACAATGGCGAAGAAATACACTCAATTGTGGGAAAAATGTTTTGCTTTAATTATTTAATGAAATTGTTTTTTATGATTATTCTTGTATGTTAAAATGGATTAGAGGAAATTTGGGTAAAAAAAGGGCCTCCTAAGGAAAATAATAAAATAATAGTAGAGAGAGAGTAAAAAAACTACTTTTTTGGATCGTATTTTCAACTTATATCCTTGTAGATTTACTCAAATTTCAAGCGGGAGGACTCATTAGATGCATAATTAAATTATCCATCCAACACGTACCCATGTTGCATACTTCTAACAACATCCACACCATGAAAAAATGAAAATACATTTAAAAACATGTTTCTAGTGAGAGAAAACACGTTTTTTTAATATATTTTTGAGTTTTCATGGTGTGCATGTTGTTAAAAGTATGCAACATGGGTACTCGTTGGATGCATAATTTAATTATGCATCTAACGAGTCCTCCTGCTTGAAATTTGTGTAAATCTACAAGGAGAAGTTGAAAATACGATCCAAAAAAGTAGTTTTTATTTTCTCCCTCCAATTTTTTTAGGTGCTCCCTTCTTGAATTTTAAAGCATTTTGATTGGCTAATACATGATGACATGGACTTTGTATTATTTTTGGAAGGCCCATTTTAAATTTAAATTTCCTCTAATTGCATATTTGATAAACTAATTCTGTGGAAACCAAGCATGATTGAGTAGGTTCAGGAGCATTAAAGGATGAACGCGTAGAAGACTAAGGGATCACCAAGCTCGGCACCCTGTTTCCTGATTTATAGAGAACGCACTCCTATTTAAGGGAAATCGGCATTTAGACATTTAGTTAAGTTCTGCATTACGAATTATATAAATATGGACCTCTCGGATAGCGAGAGGTCTCTGTCGACATTTTGGAGAAACATTGTTTTAAGTTTTCTGCACTATTGAGATACTGCGAAGTACAGACCTTTGTGAAGACATGGATTTTATATTTTAAATAAGAGATTGATGTTAAATTCTAGCCAGCGTTTATAAGTCTTTTTCTCTCCTGAGTACGGGTTGGAGAGGGCCCCTCCAACACGTAAGTCAGGGGATTTTCATTTTCAGGTATTTTCCAATTATGTGTTTTACATTGATGAAAAGTTATATCACATATGGAAGTGCTTGAATGATTTATTATTTCTGTAGTAGTTTATAATACGTTCTGTAGTACAGCAAAACAATTTCAGTAGTCCTGTAGCTGCTTTCTTCCAATGCACATTTTAACAAACGATTACATCTGTATTAGCTTTTCTTTCAGAAGTCAGGGTTTAGATCTGAGATTTATGAATGTTTCCCATCATGATTAATTACTCTGACTTCTTAGTAAATAGATGTGTAGCATGAACGATCGCACTTCAATTTTAGTTTAGTATTTAAACAATTTAGATCAGAACTCCAGTTATATGCATAAAGTAATTACAAACCCTGTTTTCTCCAATATTGGAATAGATCTGTTATGGCATTTCACATCCTAGGTTTACCATTCTGCGCTTAGGTAACTTCATAAGATTATCTCTTCTACTTTCAGCATTTTAATTATTTAAAATAGATTTATTGCTTTTAGTAACTTCATTCTTTAAAAACAGATTTACTGCTTTCAGTACTTTAATTCTTTAAAATAGATTTATTGCTTTCCAGTATTTAATTCCCTAGTATAATCAGCTTTACATATTAAGTAGGCAAACCTTAGAACATTGATACCGATATCCAACTGTGACAAAGATTATCCTATAAGAGCACAAATAGTGCCTGCACCTCTAAAGTTTGTACATCCCCCGGGTTGACATTTAAAGTAGGTTCTTAGTATAGCTACCCTCATTAGGCATCCATATTGGGAGCTCACAACTTTTAGGCACCGTTTCCGGTGAGGTGCTAAATCTTTTAGGAGACATCACCTAAAAGCAAAAAGGAAACAAAAATTATATAAAACAAAAACATAAATATTTTTACCAATGAATGCCTCATCGGCAAAGGGATAGATTTGGCCGCTTTCTTCCCAAGCACCCCATGAGCAACAACGGTAATAATAGTTCTGAACACTCTCAGTTTGAATTGATACACTCTGAAGATGAAACTGACCCCACATATGATCCAAATAGAGAAAACGTCACTACCAGTTCTAGCTCAAACACCTCAATGGAAAACGAAGAAGAGGAACCTAGGGAGCTTTTCACCTTTCCCATTAGCATACCTCTTGGAGATGCCAGGATGAAGAACATCAATCCTAATAATATACCAAACTTTCATGGTTTGACTTCAGAAGATCCTGACACATTCCTGTTTGAATTTGAGGTAGTTTGCAGATCATTGGATTACACTACTGATGCACAAAAGCTAAGGCTTTTTCCTTCCACACTGAAAGACCTATCACTTCGGTGGTTCATGAGCCTTGAATGGAATAGTATTTTTAGTTGGGATCAAATGAAACAAGGATTCTTAGAAGGGAATATTGCAAGGCCAAAGATACTAGGGATGAAATCTTTAGGATGCAACAAGGAGAAAGAGAGTCATTAGAAGATTATGCCCAAAGATTTCAACTCAACTACAAACGAGCCAGTCATTGCACCTTGGATCCTGAATCACTAAAACTTGTCCTTCTTAGAGGTGTAAAAGAGGAGAATTTTGAAGTCTTAAATCTCCTAGGAGATGGAGATATATTCCAAAAATCTTTTGACTAGATCCTGCAAATCTTTAAAAACTACTCTAGATCTAGGAAAACTAAGAATGGGACAAGAGATACACATACATCCACTAGTGGATCATCATCTTCAGGACCAACACTTACAAAATATGATTTAGGAAACCTACTAGATGACATGAAGACTGACATACTGCAATCTCTGGCCATGCAACTTGATGCTCTTCAAATAAAAAAGAAACAGGATGAAATTAACCAAGCCTTGGCAATATTCTGTCCTCGTTGTAGAAAAAAGCATGAGAAGGGGCAGTGCACCTTGAACACAATAGAAGTATGTGGTCTCTGCACTAACGACCATTCCACTGATAAATGTCCCATCTTACCCTCATGTAAGGAAGCTATTCAAGACCTAGCAGCTGAAAGAGCAATAGAACATCTATGTTTTATAAATTAGAGGAGGAATAATTTTGTTAGACCATATCAGCAGAGCAATCAAACCTACTATAATCAAGGACATCCAAATTGGAACTCTGCACCAACTCCATGGCAAGCACAGCCAAATCAAAACCAATGGAAACAGAATCAGCAAACATATCAACCATCCTATCAACAACCGTATTATCCACCGTCTTATCCTCAATACCCCCCACATTTTCCATCCACCACAAATTATGCAAATCAATACCCCCATCCATTAAATTGGAGAGCGCCATTACAACAACCACTTATTATGCCACCCTCACAACCTCAACCACCCCCATACCTCCACCCATTCCAGCCCAACCAATTCCAAATCCTAATAATAACAGACCCCCACAACAGCAACAGGATTATAACGTCGATATCACACAATTCCCTACCTATGTTGTAGACACCATAGAAATAAATGAAATAAACCTGCGATCTAGAAAAACATTGCAGAATACATCCCCACACAACATCCAACAACCCGTACCTAAAGCTGAAGACCAAACATCAGAACCTTATGTTCAGCATCCTGATGAACTAGAACCTCCTGAGGACAAAACCCAACCACTCCCACGCAACAGAAACCCTCCATTTCCAGAAAAAACTAGTCCGAAGTACAAAAGAAGAGGAAGAGAATACAATTTTAAATGAATTCAAGCACTTAAACATCCAAATCCTGATTTTACAAGCCATAAGAGATGTGCCCATCTGCAACAAATTTATTAGAGAAAATTTCCTAAAGAAACTAGGAAGGAGGAAGTGTGATCCACCAACTATTAATGTAGTGGGACAATTGGCCGATTTGATGCTGGGTGTCATAATAAACCCTAAATATCTTGATCCTAGTACTCCTGTAGTAAACGTCACCATAAATAACAAGCAAATAAATAAAAGCTTAATAGATTTGGGAGCTGCGATCAATGTCATGACTAAGGAAACCATGTTATACCTGGGACTCCAATCAATGGTCAGACCAACCACAACAGTACTCCAACTAGTAAACACGTCCACTGTGAAACCCGAAGGAATGCTAGAAGACATTATGATCAATATTGAATCCTGGGAATACCCAGCTAATTTTATAATAATTGAAATCAAAAGCAAACTTAGTGGCTATCCAATTATCCTAGGTATACCTTGGTTAGCAACTGCAGATGTTTACATAGGTTGCCGATCAGGAAATATGACAATCACCAGTGGACATACTAGGAAGAAAATCACAATCTACCCACCAGCAATGAAATATTCAGAGTTAGAATATCAAAATTGGAATGATGATTACCAGAACACACCAAATCACAACCTCTAACCTATCCTAACAATTGATGCTGCAGTAGCACTAAAAGCAATAGATGAAGATGGCCATATAGATAGATTTATACAAAATGTATCTCCTAACAATCATGTTATTCAAGATTTTTTTTCCACAGAAACAGGTGATAGTTCAAAACAAAACATGGATGACTTATGGACAGAAGTACTGGAAGAATAGATTGAAAAGGTAAAAGTTGTGGAAATTCACCCTGGCAAATCAGTCAACATAAATTCCAAATTACAACCAGAGCAATAAAAGAAATTGATGAAGATACTAGAAGAACAAAGTAAAGCATTTGCATGGACATATGCAGATATGAAAGGAATACATCTTGATATCTGCAAACACTACATTTACATCAAAGAAGGTTCTACTCCTATCAAGCAACCACAAAGAAGGCTGAACCCTGCACTAAAAGACATAGTCAAAGTGGAATTACAAAAGTTATTAGATGCAGGGTTCATCTATCCAATATCTGATAGTGAGTGGGTCTCACCACTAGTCATAGTGCCCAAAAAAGGAGGCAAATGGAGAATTTGTGTGGACTACAGCTGAATAAAGCAACCAAGAAAGATCATTTTCCACTTCCATTTATAGACCAGGTGCTGGATACATTATCTGGAAACAAGTACTTTTCATTCTTAGACGGTTTCAGTGGGTACAACCAAATTTTAATACACCCAGCTGATCAAGATAAGAAGACCTTTACATGCCCATGGGGAACTTATGCCTATAGGGTCCTACCCTTTGGTTTATGTAACGCCCCAACAACATTTCAAAGAGCCATATTGAGTATTTTCTCCGATTTTCTGAATGACAATGGAAGTCTTCATGGAGGATTTCACACCCTATGGACAGATCTTTGACCAGGCATGAACAATCTTGAATTAGTATTAAAAAAATGTATTGAAATGAGCTTGTGCCTAAGCAATGACAAATGTAGGATGTTAATGGAAGAAGGCATCATTCTAGGACATCATATATCACAAAGAGGTATAGAGGTTGATCAAGCCAAAGTCTCAGTAATCAGAACGCTGCCCCCACCTGTCAAACAAAGGGATGTGAGAAGCTTCCTTGGACAGACAGGGTACTACAAAAGGTTTATTGAAAATTATAACAGAATTGCTGCCCCCATGTTTGCACTTCTCACAAAAGACAATGAGTTCATATGGACAAGCAACTGCATGACAGCCTTTGAAAGTCTTAAGAAGAAAACCATCACAGCACCAATACTCCAAGGACCAAACTGGGAAATTCCATTTCACATCCACACAGATGCATCAGATAAACCCATCGGATCTGTGCTTGGACAAGAACAAGACAAGAAACCCTATGCCATATATTATATAAGCAAAAATTTGGCTGGGGCAGAAGTCAACTACACAGTCACAGAGAAGGAATTTTTGGCAGTCATACATGCAATCAATAAATTCAAGCATTACATCACAGGATACCAAAGTTTTATCCATACTGACCACTCAGTGATCAGATATCTTATGAACAAACCTAATACCAGTGCAAGAATTATTCGATGGATGCTACTTCTAAAAGAATTTGAGATTACTATAATAGATCAACCAAGAAAGCATAATGTGGTAGCCGACTTTTTGTCAAGAGTCACACATGGAAAATATAACGAATTGGTTCATGATAACTTCCCTGATGAGCACCTTTTTTCCATATCAATAAGAAGCCCATGGTTTGCTGACATAGCAAACTATTTAGTATTAGTAAAGTTTCCAAAACATTACAGTTACAAAGAAAGGACAAAAGTAATAAGGCAAAGTGCCACATATACATGGATAGAGGGCATGCTTTTTAAACAGGGACTAGGTCAAGTACTTAGAAGGTGCATTAGGGAAGATGAAGTACATGACATAATGCATGCCACCCACAATGAACCCTGTGGAGGACACTATGCTGCAAAAAGGACAACCTACAAGATCTTGAAAATAGGGTATTATTGGCCAACACTCCACAAAGATGCTTATGAGTATGTGTCCCACTGTGACGATTTCCAGAGAATGGGAAAACTAACACAAAAACAAGAAATGCCACTCCATCCACAAATCTTCTTGGAGGCATTTGAAAAGTGGGGATTTGATTTTGTTGGCCTATTCAACCCACAGTCCAATCAGAAAAGCTACATCCTCATATGCACTGATTACCTCACAAAATGGACAAAGGTAGCAGCACTGGCTACTGCAAATGAAACCAATGTGGCCAAATTATTTACTGAGCCGATCTTTCACAGGTTTGGGGTGCCAAGAAAAGTAGTTTCTGATCAGGGCCCACAATTCACACCAAATTTAATTGAGGACTTGATGAAAAGAAACAATGTAAAGCACAGACAGTCATCCCCTTAAGAAAATGGTCAAGCTGAGGTAACCAACAGGGAATTAGAGAGAATATTGACAAAAACTGTCCAACTTCACAAAAGGGATTGGGCTAACAGACTTAGTGAGGCAGTCTGGGCTTACAATACTACATGGAAAACAACTGCAGGATTCACACCTTATGAACTAGTCTATGGGAAAAAAAGTCATGCTGCCAATCGAATTTGAAATAAAGGTATTAATAATTGCAGTAGATTTACAGATGGACCTATCAGAAATTCAAAAAGAACGCATGCTACAGCTAAATTAGCTGGATGAACACCGCCAACAAGCACTTACACATACTAAAATCATCCAACAACAAAGAAAGAAATGGCATGACCAACATCTGAAGGATAAAAAGTTCAACGAAGTTGATTGGGCACTACTTTACGACTCCAGATTTCACACATTCAAGGGAAAACTAACCACTAGATGGCTTGGACCTTACATTATACAAAAAATTTATGAAAATGGAGCTGCGAAAATTATTACAATTGATGAAGAGGAGTTCCCCATGATAGTGAATGGGCATCACCTAAAACTTTACAAAAAACCATAGTAAAAAGAAGAATTTACACAGGTACTCTACTAGCAACAATTGATGCTGATAGACGACGTGGCAAGTCAGTAAAATTCAAATCATTTACAATAAAAACAAACAAAAAAAGAGAGAGGAAAAAAAAAGAGAAAAAAATGAATAAAGAGAGAAAAAAAACAACAAAAAAAGAGAATGAAAATTATAGGGCCACATATATCCCTATGAAAAATCCAGCATTTCTATTGCAAAGAAAAATATCAACCACAATCAAGCGAGCCGGATATGCATTCAAGAGAGCCTGCAATTCAATTCAAGCGAGGCTGCCATTTATTCAAGTGAGCCTGAAATTAATTCAAGTGAGCCAGATACATTACATATCAGCACTCAAGCGAGCCAGCCACGTCTACATTCAGCAATCAGTCATCAACTACTACGGAATTCTTCAAACACGCCATGCCATCCTTTTTCAACATACTCAAACGAGCCTGCAAGTTATTCAAGGGAGCCAGTGACATACAACTTTGCAATCATCCAAATACAAAGCATCATCACATGAGTCGTATCAAAAACTGGCACAATTTTCAAAAGAACATACTTCAGCAAATTCAAACGGGCAAAAAGGAAAAAGCAGCCCACAGACGTAACTACTGACATGCAAAAATCAACTATAGACACCACCAAATCTACTACAGAATCCTCTATGCATGAAAAACGCACCAGATCATCAATGCAGGTACGCATACATACCAAGCTAATCTCTAAAACAATTTTATTTTATTCTTAAGGTAAAACATTTTCCCACAATACATTCGTTTCTAGTCAGCTGAGGACAACTTCTATTTTAAATCGACGGGATGGTCGAATCACCTTAATAACTCATGATCGCTACCTAAGTCCCGTCACCCTCAATAAATCATGATCGCAACCTTCACCATATGAAGTACAGAGATCGATCATGGAAAAAGAGGATTAAAAGAGGCAAGTACAGGAATGATGGAAAGGATAGGCGCGGAAAGACGACAAGTAAGGCTGCATAATATTCCATGATTTTTCATATAAGGAACCGCTTGGAATTCCTGAGAAGCAACAGACCAAAGGTTATGCTCTCACTCATCCAGCATTGCAATCCTTGAGCCTGTAGGTAGAGCCCTGACCAGTTGAAGGTATAAACCACATTCCAAAGTTCTAGTTTTTGTCTAATTAAAAAGAAGATTCTAAAATGACAAAGGGTTTCAAGAAAAGTGAACAGGAAGATCATAGCGCCATTTATTAGAGCCCAAGAGTCCTGTAGATCATTCGTAATTCAGGATGGATGCCTTTCATCCTTGGAGTGAGAGGATACGATACAGGGGTAGCTCAGAAGTTCGCAAGAAACCTCAAACATATCAAAGATGAACAATACGTCACCCGAGTAAAAGGGTTACATATAAAGTTGGATGAGGACATGATTGCCAAACATATTGGTTTACCAATGGGCATGCATTGGAGCAGCAATGACCGAGAGGCAAACCACATAGAAAAAGTAGCATTCTTTAAGCAGGGAGAGGTTTATGATGAAGAAAAAAATGGAGTCAAAAGACTCTCCATGCCAGCACCATGGGATGAAATGGCTGCAATTGTCCAGAGGTACATTATATGCACTGGGAGGTTAAGTTATGTTCCCATTTTCCATTCTCGTATTTTGGAACTTCTCAGGCACAGGAGTCAAATTTCATCAAACGACAACATTAGCATTCCATTTTACCTGCTCCAATCCCTAGCAGAAATGAGCAGGAAGGTGGTTAAGGGAAAAGAGGATGCTTTGGCCCATCATGGACTGATCAAACTAATAGTTGGTGAGGAACTAAAAGCACAGATTCCAGAGCTCTCTTGGGAGGAGTTCATCGTGGTATCTACTGAGGACGTTCAAAGAATGAAGACTACGCCCTTTCCACCAAAATCAAAAAGTAAGACCACCTCTGTATCATGGGCAAAAAAGAAAAATTGACTTGGACAGTGTAGCCGACACCTTGGTAAAGATAAAACACTCAAAAGAGGACTCCCCCAAATCAGAGCCAGGTATTCCTACCAATAGTCAGGGGTTGAAGAGGTGCAGCAAGAGATTCACGCAAGTATCTAAAATCCAAGTCTCCAAGGAGGAAGAAAGGGAACCCAGTCCCCCGGTTACCAATGTGTCTGATGATGACATTGATCCTTTTATAGAACAGAAGGATCCCACTACAGACGAAGAAGAAGAAGAAGAAGAAGAGGAAAAGAATGAAGAAGAAGAACGGGATGAAGAAGAAGAAATGGAAAAAGAAGAAGAGAAGAGCTTACAAGAGCAAGGAAACCTCCAGGGGAATTCTCCAGAACATAATGAAAACCCCGAGGTCATTACCCAACTTGCTGAGGCTCGGGAAGAATTGGAAAGGCTCAGAAATGAGTTGGAAATGTTAAGAATTGGGCCGAGAAGCCAGCCCACACCTCCTCCATTCTCAGCAGAGAAGACACAAATCCTGAAGATGCATCATGCAGAAGAGCTGTGGTTGGCTGAGCAGAAGAATTCAGAGCTGCAAGAAAAGTTGGCCGAGGCACAAAATGAATTAGCAAAGAAAGACCAGGAGATTGCCAAATTAAAGGACGTTTTGGCCACTACTATCGGCATACATGATAGACTGCGGGACCTCAGACCACCGTCGACAATATATGCAGTTTATATACAGGAGAAATGGGGCGAATTCTAGCCTCAGAGGTTGAAGAAAGGACTCCCTATAGAGGTAAGCACTCCCAAAGAGTTTATAGATGCATCTTTGAACTCCACAGAGTTGGAGAAAGACCAATTGAGTGAGTTCTTCTTGCATAATTTCGTAGTTTCTGGCTCGCCCAACTGGTCCCCAAACCCATATGTGGGCGATTTCCAGTTAAGGGCATTATGTTCGTGGATGAACCACGAAATTGAGCTAACCCAGGACTACCATCTTTATGTTGCATCCAAATGGAAAACCCCATTAATGATCAAACAAGAGCCAACTCACCCTGAAGGGATAATCTATAACCACAGGATCCTCACCCAAGACGAGGAACTGATACCCATTCTCCTTGCAAAACAACAGGAGGCTATGACTCACTTTGACATTACACTCCGAAGCACACAGAATGAAGATAATGATTCCATTAAGGAAAGGTTGAGAAGGGTGGCAAACGATCTGAAAAGAAGAGAACTCCACTCTCCCCTCAGGCTTGATGATGCCCTTTTCAAAACCACACTCTACAAAGAATCCCTAGCAAGAAATCAACTCAGATGGATCGGGATGAGGCTGAATCCCCCATTCTTTCGTTCCCCAATCATCAAGGAACATATTAATGAAGAGGAAGAGAGGAAGGCATGGGCCAGGGAGGATTAGAATTTTGGATATCACAGGAAGGCAGGGATACCTAAGGTGGTAGCATGGGATATCAGGGAGGTCATCGACGAATGTAATAAGTCACCCAAGGATGGGTGAATCCTAAAAGTATGGGAGAGAATGATGAGTCCAATTTTCAGGTATTTGATAAACATTTTCCCCACAGTCAATCTCAAGCAATGGTGAAGAAACACACTCAATTGTGGGAAAAATGTTTTACTTTAATTATTTAATGAAATTGTTTTTGATAATTATTCTTGTATGTTAAAGTGCATATTCGATAAACTAATTATGTGGAAACCAAGCGTGATTGAGTAGGTTCAGGAGCATTAAAGGATGAACGCGTAGAAGGCTAAGGGATCACCAAGCTCGGCACCCTGTTTCTTGATTTATAGAGAATGCACTCATGTTTAAGGGAAATCGGCATTTAGACATTTAGTTAAGTTCTGCATTACGAATTATATAAATATGGACCTCTCGGATAGCGAGAGGTCTCTGTTGACATTTTGGAGAAACATTGTTTTAAGTTTTCTGCACTATTGAGATACTGCGAAGTACAGACCTTTTTGAGGACATGGATTTTATATTTTAAATAAGAGATTGATGTTAAATTCCAGCCAGCGTTTCTAAGTCTTTTTCTCTCCTAAGTACGGGTTGGAGAGGGCCCCTCCAACACGTAAGTCATGGGATTTCCATTTTCAGGTATTTTCCAATTATGTGTTTTACATTGATGAAAAGTTATATCGCATATGGAAGCGCTTGAATGATTTATTATTTCTGTAGTACAGCAAAACGGTTTCAGTAGTCCTGTAGCTACTTTCTTCCAACGCACATTTTAACAAATGATTACATCTGTATTAGCTTTGTTTTCGAAAGTCAGGGTTTAGATTTGAGATTTATGAATGTTTCCCATCGTGATTAATTACTCTGAATTCTTAGTAAATAGATGTGTAGCATGAACGATCGCACTTCAATTTTAGTTTAGTATTTAAATGATTTAGATCAGAACTCCAGTTATATGCATAAAGTAATTATAGACCTTGTTTTCTCCAATATTAGAATAGATCTGTTATGGCATTTCACATCCTAGGTTTACCATTCTGCACTTAGGTAACTTCATAAGATTATCTCTTCTACTTTCAGCATTTTAATTATTTAAAATAGATTTACTGCTTTTAGTATCTTCATTCTTTAAAAACATATTTACTGCTTTTAGTACTTTAATTCTTTAAAATAGATTTATTGCTTTCCAGTATTTAATTCCCTAGTATAATCAGCTTTACATATTAAGTAGGAAACCCTTAGAACATTGATACCGACATCCAACTGTGACAAATATTATCCTATAAGAGCATAGATAGTGCATGCACCTCTAAAGTTTGTACGTCCCCCGGGTTGACATTTAAAGTAGGCTCTTAGTATAGATTCCCTCATTAGGCATCCCTATTGGGAGCTCACCAGGTACCAATGCAGTACACTCCGAAGTTGGATGTACATGAGGGATTTGCAGAGTTACAGATGATGGTGATTGAACATGCTGAGGCTGAAGTGAGTACAGTTCATTCAAAATTTGCTATTGTTGGCACTCCAGATTGTCAACCCCGACGGGTCAAGAGAATCACTGGCTCAGAATGTCTATAACACACTTATGACTAAGTGTATTGATGACAGAACTATGTTTCCTCCATCCGATGTTTCCAAATTCCCATATAAACATCTCAGGAATGAAAACATGGACCGCTGAATCCGTACTGCAAGTCGCACACTCTCAAGGGAGCCATTCATTTGTTGATAGAAGGAGGCCATTGAAAGAAAGAATAAGAACCAGATGATAATGCGACATAGAAATGCAGAAGTGCTAATGGTGATGAACTAGGCATTCTTTATGGAACTCTTAAAGAATTGAATGGAATACATTCACACACATGAAAATAATTTGATGAGATATGCATTCAATATCGCACAAGTCGAAGAAGGTGGTCAAGTTGTCAAAATTGAATGTCGAATTTAATAGGATATGGAAAGGTGTATGGAAAGGAAAAATTCAATTCATTTGGTCATGCGACGGAATGATGTTTCCCAAAAATCTCAAGTACGATGATGACATGCAATGGCTTCCACACAAACTAAGTATATCTACTTTAATGTTGAGGTGGCGGATAAAAGTTCCAAATCTTTGGTTGTCATGGCAAGAGATGCGAACAACATTAAATGAGACAAGGCAAGGTCACAACCCACTAAATGCAATAGATGAAGCAGTCAAGTGCATAAAGGAAGCAAATGAAAAGTCAAAGAAGAACCAGGGAAAGAATTTGCACTATGTGGTTGGCATGAAAAGATGTTTGTATGAATCACTGCGCAAAGAATGAAGTAATATTGTGACAGGAACAGGAGATCAAGAAAAAGGAATAATGTAACACCCATATCAAGAAAGCAATCAAAGATAATAATGAAAGGATATCAGTGCAGAATTACAACAAATAAATGAAGCATGAAGACAGGGGGATTCATTCTTGAAACAATTGAGATACAGGCCAACGCAAAATAAATCAAAAGAAGAACCTATATTGCGCAAGTAATGGCACCTCTTTGCCATTAATGTCAAAAAGGGATAAAATCATGAAGCTAGTTGCACATTTATTCTACATATGAGATCAAGCTGAATGCAATAGAGAAGAACCAACATAAAGAAAGGCATGAAGATGATTGAAGAAACAATATAAAGATGCAATAGACGTGAAAGAGCGTGAAGTTGATTATTGAAGAAACAACATGAAGCTCCAACAAACGTGAAAGAGTGTGAAGTAGATTACTTGGAGAAATGTCATTGGAGATGACTATACATATAGTCTATGCAGAAGTAACAGAAAGCAAAAGAGTCTACACATAAGTAACATAAAGCAAAAGAAGTACTCATAGCAGAAAGGGTAGAATTCAAAATCCCAAAGAACTTGGGGGGAGCATATACACAGGGGGAACATTGTGACATGTACAGATGAAACACACAATTCAAAGAAGATTATATAGCTTCATAAGGTGCTGACATCAATGCCAAAGGGGGAGATTGTTGAACTTTGGTTGTCATTGATATCAAATAATGTCAAAGAGGATGTCAATGAATTTGATTTGAGTCATAGATGTCAACTAATGTCAAAGTGGATACAACATTCCTATGCCAACTTAAAGAAGTATATGCACAAGATGGTGAAGGACATGGATGTCAGTATGAAGAAGAATATCTAGAAGTTGCATTTATTCTAAAGATGTGTTTCCAAGGATACAACATGCATGATCAATTTGAAGAATCATCTAATAAAGGTACATCATGCAGATCCAATTCAAAGAATCACATATGTAATGTATCCTAATACATGTGTTACTTGCGTTGATATCAACTCCATCGAGTCATACTCTCTCAAAGAATCAGTCAAAGAACTGGTTGGACAAAGGTACATGTGCACAAGCATCTAAGGAGTTGGTCAAGAAAAGGTACAAGTGTGCAATCATGTCGTGAGAAGACTCTGGAATGCGCAAGCATTGTTTTGTCAAAGATTAGGAGTGTGGAAACAGTAAGAAACAACTTATGGTTAAATAGTCCTGAAAGTGCACAAGTCCTACCATTCATAAGATGGTTTCGGTTAGTAAAGGGTGCACAATTTCCAAGAAGGGTGCAGTAATTGAAGTTGTTTATGTGCGAAACCCACAATTCGATCATATAGTAGATGTGCAAGTCCCACATGTGATGATATTTCAAGGGTCAAAGTCCTACCAATTAGAAGTTAGTTTATGCACAGATTCTACAAAGTGTTAAGACATCAGGTGCAAAATACCCACAAGAGATGGTACAACAAGTGTCAAGACTCATCAAGTCGAAGAGTAAGGAAGCGCACATACCTCAAAGAAATGGTAAATAAAAAGCGGAAGAGTACACCACTAAGGTGTAAGTCCCACTAAGTCAAGGACCATGGATGTGCAAGACCCATAAAGGATGACACATCAATAGTGCAAAAGATGACATGTGGAAATAGCACACTCCATGAAGTATGGAAGAAGGGAATCCACAACCAACTTGTGGACATACAATCTGTGTAGGACATGTACAAATAGAGATACAAGTTAGAGATTTGAAGTAATCTTGATGTCGAGATCATAGAGATTTAAGTGGAAGATAAAAATTTATATTAGGGGCATCAAGGGCTCGAGGACAGAACAACATTATCTAGTGAGAAGACGAGTGCGCAAATGGAGAGGAATGATGCAGCTAATGGTGTGCAAAATGATGTTGTAGATCTATGAAGATTGCGCAAACATTGAGAGACAAAACCACAAAAGGATGCCCAACTGCATGAATATTGAATCACAGAATTGCAAACAACACGCAGATAGTCACAGATGTTGTAAGGAAGGAAGTATCACAGAAAAAGAACCGAAGTATATTAGAAGATGTGCAAATTTTTTGTTGATGCATGGAGAGTGAATTGAAGTGTGTGAAGTTGAGAATTCCATCAAATGCATGACGGCAGAACAACAACAAAATCTGATAAGTGTGTCATGATGAGGATGATCTGAGACAATTGCATTAAACTAAAAGGACGAATCACTTGGTGCATAGTATGTCACAAATTGTCTAGAAGACTATGACACTTAAACAAAATGAACACATCAATAAGTGCTTAGTTCCAGAGTAGCAAACTATCAATTGAAAGCAAAATATCAATTGGTCAGTGCAGTTGCACAGGTGCAGATCAACAAAGCATACCTTAGTGTAGACTGCAGGATCAATAGCACATAATATATGAAGTAAGACATCGCAAAAGTGTAGAAGTGAAAGGTATGAGAATTCAAGTGATCTATGCAGTACAATGGCAGTGTATCATCTGCATACAAATATAGCACACAACAGAACTAATATCAGAAGATCAGAAATGTGTGTGCAAGTTCGAAGTTCAATAAGTTATAATCATATATTGGATATCTGGGTGCTAGGATAGGGAAAGGAACAAGAGGTTGTAGCCTCCTTCTAATTGGTTTTGGAGAACACAGGGAGTTGGTGCTTCCTTCGGGTTGGTTCCTATAAAACTAGGGGGTCGATGCCTCCTTCCAGTTGGTGCTGGTAAATACAGGAACTTGGTGCTTCCTTGAACGTATTGTTTTCATTACAAAAGAACATTCTATGGTTTTCTCTCAATTAGGTTTCCATCTCAAAAGTCATATGTGTTCAGTGTTCTTTTTCTTGGTGCATATATGGATGAATTATTTTGTTTATATTGGATGTCTAACTAAATATCAAGATTAAATTGAGACTAATCTGTTAAAGACGGTAAAAATTGTTGATAACTGAACTAATACTGATTCACCCCCCCCTCTCAATATTAAATCGATTCCAACAAGAATGTCACCTGATTCAGTTTGAGTCATTAAGGAAATTGAAGTCGAGTGGATTCGGAATTCCCATGCCAGCTTGAAGAAGTATTGAAATGCCACATTGAAGAATTATATGCACAAGCAAGATGGTGAAGCAAATTGATGCAAGTGTAAAGAAGTATATCTAGAAGTTGCAACCAGTATGAATAAGTGTTTCCAAGGGTACATCATGAATATCCAGTTTGAACAAGTACATAAGGCACATGGTGAAAATTCCATCTGGTCATATCCATTCAAGGTACAAGCTAAAGGGTTGGTTGGATAGATGGATAAAGAATGCACAAGCCAGCCAAAGAATACATGGGACAAATTATAGTGTGCACAAGAAAGTCAGTGGAGTGTGCAAGCAGCATGGAACTAGAGATGGTTGAGCCATTATGCAACTCCTGAAAGCACGCAAGTCATCACCAATCATAAGAAGCTTTCAATTGCTAGAACGCACACAAGGTCCAAGAAGGATGTATAAGTTGAAGCTAGTATATGAGAAAATTCCACAACCGGTGTGCAAGTCCCATAAATGATGGTACTGTTAGTTGTAGATCCTAATCTTCCTTATTCAAAGGTCGTGTTTCAGTTGTGTCTGTATCCAGTCCCATGATGGGGGGGTTTGCGGGGAATTTCCTCCCCAATATATTTTCCATGGGGGATCTAGGTGAGGACAACGACCCTGATCCGTATCGTGTCTAGGAATCATGAGGGGGACAACAGCTTGACTAAATGAGTCGGCTCTGTTATGGCAGAAGCTTAATAAACAGAATGAGAAAAAACAAGATTACGCAATACAGATAACACAAATACACATAGACAATATGCAGGAATTCGAACTGTTCTTTATTGATCAAGATAAGTTGTGTGTTACAGTAATTTACATGCTTATATAGAAATCTGAGATGCTTGGGTGCCTTCCCGTTACGTTCAGTTACAAAGAAGAAGTTAGAGCAGTTCAACTGTTCAACCGTTACAGTCAACTGGAAGACAGAGAGACAGTCTCTCGAAGTTCGACAGTCGTTGGTCTCATGTCGATGCTACATGTCGATGTTGTGAACTGTGAGGTTGTTGAACTTGTCAAAGTTGCAAAACATGTCGTAGCATGTCAAAGTGTTGAAGTTGTCGAAGTCCTGTCGTGTCGAAACTTGTCAAGGTTGTATCAATAGCGATGACTGATCGAAGATGTGTCAAAGTTAGCATCCGACAACAAATGCCAACTACGATGTGGATCAAACCTCCTTCCTTAAGAAACAATGGACCCCATTGTTTGTTCACGAAGATGAGGAAACTTGTTGATCACTTCAGTAGCAGAGTACCACTTTCCTTGAGATGGGATCTGGCTAACTTTGTCATCCTGAAACAAGGGAATTGTGTTCGTCCTCGTAAGGCGTACCCGTCATCCCACAATGGTGTCACAAGGAAGCGACTCTTGAATATTTGGATTGATGTCTCCAGGATTTGTTGTTGAGAAATCATTTTGTTCCAACAAAGGTGTATGGTATGGTCGAAGTAGATCCACATTAAAGACTGGATGCAGAGCCAGGAAAGTAGGAATGTCGAGCTGGAAAGCGTTCTCGCCAATCTGTCAAAGAATACTGTATGGACCATATCGCAAAGGTTTTAACTTCTTGAAAGGACCTGTGAAGCGCTCCTTCTTAAGATGTAGCCAGACCTTGTCCCCAATGCGAAATGTATGAGGAATTCAATGCTTGTCATGTCGGGCCTTAGCTTTCTCATTTTCTCTATGCAACATATCTTGTGCTTGTCATTAAATGTCGCAAATCTGTTCTTGAAACTTGACTACTTTATCAACTTCTCACTGGCTGCGATCTGTGTCGGAGTCCGGCTGTGTCGAGGAGCTGATCAAGTCAATAAGCGCTGAGGGTTGAAATCTATAACAGACTTCAAAGGGACTCTTTCCTGTAGAGTTGTGCTGAGCACGATTGTAGCTATGCTGAATGTATGGAAGACTATCATCACATGTGCGTCGATGCTGGTGATTGTACATGAGAAGCAGTTGTACTACCAAGCGATTCACGACTTCCATCTGTCCATCGGTCTGAGGATGGAAAGTTGTCGACAATGAGAATCGTGTGTCTAGCTGTTGCCAGAGGGTCTTCCAAAATATGCTGATGAATCTAGCATCTTGGTCAGAAATGATGGTTGTAGGTAAACCAAAGTGTTTCCAAACATGTGTAAAGAAGAGTTGAGCAATCTACTGTGCTGTCATGGTATTCTTACATGGTATGAGAATGGCCATCTTGGAAAATCCGTCAACTACTACTAATATTGCGCCATGCTAATGTTTGGTAGTAGGATAACCCGTCAAGTAGTCCATAGAAATAGATTCCCATGGTCGACTAGGAACTGGCAGAGGTGTGTACAATCCCTGTCGTTAATTAGGTGGCTTAGCAATGGAACAAACCACACATGATCGAATGTACTTGTTGACGTCAGATTTAAGTGTAGGAGAAAAGAAATACTTCTGCAGAATAGAAAGTGTCTTTGCTACTCCAAATTGTCCTACAGTCTTGCTGTAGTGCGCGTCCCAAATGAGCTGTTGTCGTTGCTCACCGGTTGGTACAAAAAGTTGTCCAAGCTTGTATAGCAAGGTATCTTTTAGGAAGTAGTCAGATTCTGAGGTCAACGACTTGTTAGTCTATAACTGTTGGTATACTACTGAGAAGTCGATGTCGTCCTTGTACAACTGTTGCCAAGTGGTCATGTTGTAACCCTACATACTCATCACTATCAAAATGAGAGTAATGGGTGGTCGACTAAGGAAATTTGCAACGACATTAGCCTTGCCTTTTTGATACTTAATCACCAACTAAAATTGTTGTAGGTAATTAATCCACTTGAGTTGTCGGTTTGTCTGCAACTTTGATTGTGTTAGAGCGAACTGTAGAGGCTTGTGATCAGTAAGAATGACCGTTTCCTTGCCAAGTATGTAATGCCTCCATTGGTTGAGAGCTTGCACAATGGCATACAGTTCTTTTTCGTACGTCGAGTATCTTCTAACTATGTCGTTAAAAGTCTCAGAATGAAAAGTGATTGGGTGACCAAACTGAGTGATCACTGCGCCCAAGGCATAGTCCAATGCATCCATTTCAATCTCAAAGGGATGATGCAAATCAGGTAACACAAGTACTGGGGCAGTGCAGAGCCTGTGTTTGAGCTGTTCAAAAGCTGCTTGATGTGTTTCTGTCCATTGGAATATAGTTTTTCCATTTCCCTTCGTCGACTGATTCAAGGGCCACGCTATGTGACTGAAGCCGAGTGTGAATCGTCAATAAAAATTCGACAAACCAAGAAAACTTCTTAGGTCTTGAATGCTTTTAGGAATGTGCCAATATTTAAGGATCTGTACTTTGTCTAGATTGATGTGAATGCCTGCAGAGTCAATTACATACCCCAAATATTTGATGCTGGTCATTGGAAAAGAGCACTTGTCCATGTTCAAATAGAGTTGATGTTGCTGGAGAGTGTCAAGGACTTGTCGAAGATGTCCGACATGTTCTTCCCATGATCGACTGAAAATCAATATGTCATTGAGATAGAAAATAACCCATTTGTCGATGAAAGGTCGGAGAAGGTTATCCATATGTCACATGAAGGTCACAGGTGCGTTGGTTAAGCCGAAAGGCATGACTAACCATTCGAACAATCATTCCTTGGTCTTGAAAGCATTTTCCCACACATATGAGGGCTCAATTGGAATATGATGGTATCCCGACTTAAGGTTGAGCTTAGTAAAGAATTTAGCACCTTTCAGACAGTCAATAAGCTCATCTATCCGCGACAGAGGGTACTGATTCTTCACTAATATTTTGTTGAGAGCTCTGTAGTCTATGCACATGCGCGAAGTCCCGTCTTTCTTTGGAACTAGGACGACTAGACTTCCACAAGGAGAGGAGCTGGGTCGGATATGACCTTTGTTGATTAACTCTTGGATTTATCTGCGAATCTCTTCATTTTCAAGAATGGATCTTCTGTAAACAGATGCGTTAGGAAAAGAAGAACCAGGAACAAGTTCTCTGGAGTGTTTTACCTGGAAATGCTGAGGTATTCCGTCTGGAGCTTGAAAGAGGTTCTGGTACTCATCAAGAATATGATCGACTTGCTTCTTCTGTCGAGGGTTGCATTGGTCAGTGACTCGACTCATTGCTACAGCCTTCTTAGAATGTTGCAGCTTAATCATGATTAATGCAAATTTCTGAGCATGATTGATGAGCTTCTTTGTCTGTTTGGCAGATATCAGTGCAACAGTTGGTGTAGGTTGACGCTTTGGTATGCTGAACCATCGATTTTGGATTCTAACAATCACCTTCTGAGGCCGTGACTGATAACTTCCATGTCTATCCCAAAGGTAAGGTTTCCCAAACATGGCGTCGGCTATGGAGAGTGGTGCCACGTCACAGAGTACTTCATCTTCAAAAGTTTTTATGAAGTAGGTGAACTTGCATTGTTGAGTGATCCATAGTTCTTGTCCATCCTTCATCCAACCGATGTTGAAAGGCTGAGGATGCGGAGTGGTAACAAGACCTAATTTCTTGACCAGTTATTCAAAAATGAAGTTCTTTTGCCTCCCATTGTCCATAATCAAATGTAATGGGTTGCTCTAGACCCATAACCGTGTATGGAACAGGCACTCTCGTTCCTCCTCATCGACAATAGTCGAGGATGCTTGAGTTGTTGAGGTCAAAATGGTCGCCGCGTTTGGATCAGATTCTTCCACTGTCTTGTCAAACGTGTCAAAGGTCGACACTTTTGCCAAGAATGTCTTCTGAGCTTTTCATTCAGACGTATCATGCCAAGATGAGTGGTGTTAATCGCACCATTTTTTGGTCGACAGTTGTTTGCTACATTCCCTCTTGTGAAAACAATTCTTATCATTGTCAGGCTTTGGCGGTGTCGGCTGAGAAGATCTCGACTTGTCGTAGTTGGCTGGTGTCTTCTTATCGGGTGGTCTTCCTCATGTTGGCTTTGTCGCAAAACATGCTTTTCCTTTCTTCTTGGTTTCCAGTTTGCTGGCATAGTGGAAAGCATCCGCAAGTGTATTGACAGTAAAAAATTCCAACTCCTGCTGGATGTACTGAGACAATATGTTGGTGTACTTCAGAACAAGCAATTTCTCTTCTTCTTAGATGCCAAGTCTTGCCATGAGTTGGTATAACTCGTCAGTGTAACTCTGTACTGATTGGTCTTTCCATTGCCTTAGCTACTGCCACTTCTTATACTACTGCTCAAGGTATTTCGGTGGGTAAAATTCCTTCCGGATGTGTTCGACGAATTTATCCCATGTGTTGATGGGATCTCTGCTTTTCTCCATCGTTTTCAAGAGGTTCTCCCACTAGCGGTGCACGGAGGTTAACATCTTTAAGGACGCAATTGTGACTTTTTCAGCTTCGGAGAGTTGATTTACAACATAATAGGATTCCAATTGCTGCACCCAATTGTCGACGGATTCAGTGTCAATCTTTCCTTCAAGATTCGGTATGTCGAGATTCATTTTCACTTTGAAGGGGTTGATTTATCGGAGTGAGTTCTCATCGAGGATCCTCCGGATGTAGAAGTGAATCGCAAGAGAATCTCATTGAACTGGGAAAAAATTTTAGTTCATTGTCGAGCCAGAGCTTGCTCAATAAGCTGTGCTATCTCATCGGCTGCATGTCTATCATCTATTTCTTCTGTCATATTTGGAGATCGCATCTGCTTGGATGGCTGAGATTGCAAGCGAGTTTGAACCATCATAAGTCAAGTAACTTCGAGAGAAGTGTATACGTAGAACTTAAGCAAGAAAAACTGAGTACGCTCTGATACCAATGATCCGTATCGTGTCCAGGAAGCATGAGGGGGACAACATTTCGACTGAATGAGTCGACTCTGTTATGGCGAAAGCTTAATAAACATAATGAGCAAAAACAGGTTACGCATTACAGATAACACAAATACACATAGACAATATGCAGGAATGCGAACTGTTCTAAATTGATCAAGATATGTTGTATGTTATAATAATTTACATGCTTATATAGATATCTGAGATGCTTTGGTGCCTTCCCATTACGTTTAGTTACAAAGAAGAAGTTAAAGCAGTTCAACTATTCAACCATTACAGTCAACTGGAAGATAGAGAGACAGTCTGTCGAAGTTCAACAGTCGTTGGTCGCATGTTGACGTTGCACGTCTATGTTGCGAACTGTGAGGTTGTTGAACTTGTAGAAGGTGCGAAACATGTCGCAGCATGTCGAAGTGCTGAAGTTGTCGAAGTCATGTCGTGTCGAAACTTGTCGAAGTTGTATGAACAACGATGACTGATCGAAGATGTGTTGAAGTCGGCATCTGACAACAAATGCCAACTCCGATGTGGATCAAACCCCCCCAGCAGGGGTTCAGGGACACCATCCCCATAGAAAAAATTTCAGAAAAAAATGTGTTGTAAAGTATTGTAATTTCATAGTCATGAGTCATGACTTGGTCAATAATGGGTGATTTATGGGCCCATGGTATTGGGTGTCCCATAGTATTTTCCCATGGTAATCCCTTTTTAAAAGGAAGGATTTGTAATACGGTTGGGTATTGTGGCATTGTAAAGATCTCTATGATTGTGTAAGAGAGACTATGAGAGAATGAAGAGGGAGTTGCAGTGGATGTGTTATAGGTTGTATCCCTTCAATTGTTGGATGGTATAATAATAAGGAATAGCAATTTCTGTGTGGACGTAGCCCATCTTGGGTGAACCATGTTATATTGGTGTCTCTCTTGTATTATGTTTATGTGATTTATATTTGCATCTTGTTTATTGTTATTGCTCTATGATCATGCTTTTCTAACAATTGGTATCAGAGCCAAAGGTCTATTTGGAAAATAAACTCGCAGGAAAGAAGGGTTCCTGGTTCGAGTGGGAGTAATGGAATAAGAAGGAAAGTTTAAGGTCAAGAAATTTAATGGCCAAAACTACCAGTTATGGAAGATGCAAATGGAGATTTATTTGTATCAGAAGGATCTATTCCTATCGTTGGGAGGAAATGAAAAAATGACGGCGACTATGAAGGATAAAGAATGGGATATTCTGACAAAAAGGAACTGGGAACAATATGGTTGTGCCTGGCTTCGTCGATATCTTTCAATATATCAAAATAAAAGACAACAGAGGGTCTGATGAGCACATTGGGTAAATGAAAAACTTTCGGCCCCTAACAAGGTATTTCTAATGAAGCGTTTATTTAGCATGAAGATGTCAGAAGGTGGATATGTTGCTGATCATTTAAATGAATTTAGTATGATTACAAATCAGCTAAGTTCTGTAAATGTGAACTGCGATGATGAGGTTAGGGCTCTTCTAATCTCTAGTTCAAACACTTTAAAATTTGATGATGTTGTTGGTGTTATTCTTAGTGAGGAAATGCGAAGAAAAGTATAGGTGATACATCAGATAATGTGTTAACCACAGAGAGCAAGGGAAGACAAAGGGAGAGAGGAAAGATCCCAGGTAATCACAACAAGTCTAGGAAGGGCATATCCAAGTCCAGACGGGGAAAGATCGAGTGCTAGAATTGTGGAAAGAAAGGACATTTGAATAAAGATTGCAGATCTCTAAAGAAGAAAGGAGATGGACAACATGAGACTACTCATGAAGAAAATGTAGCAGGTGATGTGTTATAAGGTGCTTTGATTCTTACATTAGACAATGCTAGTGATTAATGGGTAGTAGATTCAGGGGCTTCATGTCATGCTACACCCCATAGGAAATTCTTTCATGATTATGTTCCAAGTGATTTTGGACATGTTTTATTGGGTGATGATGAACCCTGTAAAATTGTTGGGATGGGTAAGGTATGGATAAATTTAAAGAATGGAGGTGAATGGATGCTAACAGATGTAATTCATGTTCCTTCTATGAAAATAAATTTGATCTCAACAGGGTAGTTAGGAGATGGTGGTTGTTTATTTACATTTGGAGAAACATGGTGGAAGATCACTAAAGGATTGATGGTGATAGAAAAAGGAGACAAGATAGCTATGTTATATTTATGTCCTCATAATACTGACGGTTCTATCTATTTAGCTTCCACAAGAACAAATACAACATTATGGAATTATAGGCTTGGCCACATGAGTGATAAGGGAATGCAGATTCTCCACTCAAGGAAGTTGTTGCCTGTTAGGATATTTAGACACTTACGAGTTCATTAAGATCAACTTGTGTAATATATCCGTTAGGGATAGTGTGTTTCTTTAGTATGCATTTGTAAATACTTAATCCGACGGTCATGATATGTTCCCGACATAGAGTAATCCAACGGCTCAACTTCTCTTAGATCAAACCTAACCTTGATCCATGGATTAACACTCGATTGGTCCATGATCTCTATTTAAAGAGCATGGAGGGTCATTGTTTAGTTGATCGATTATGAGAAGCTCATTTGTAACTTTCTTTCTTTGCATAATAAATTGTCCCGTAGAAGTTATTTGGCCGAGGCCGTGGAGTGTTTCCCTCAAGAGTGTTTAAACCACGTCAAAACATCAGTGTGTTAATCTGTGATCTATTTGTGTGAAGTGGTTTCTCTTGGTGTTCAGTCCTTTGGTAGTACCCTGTGTACCCGAACATGGTATCAGAGCTTTTATGAAAAGCCGCTTCCGGTTATGATCTAGATCTTGAACTGTTGTTGCCGAAACTCGAAAGGGTTTCTAGTTCTGGTATTTCTGTGCATTTTTGGGTTGTGGGAGATGTTCCATTGCATCCGGAGCATCGTTTCCATTGGGAAATAGTTTTCATTTGATCAAAAATGGTTACCGGTTGCTTCAGAAACGCGTATTTCATCAGATCTGAAGGTATAATGTTACAGTGACGCATTTTTTTATTTTCTATTTTCAAAAGAAAAAATCTCATATTTTATCATTTTTTTACTGTTAGATTTTTTTTGGGGTTCGGATTGTTGCTTTCCCGTCTATGTATGCTCTTTGTCGTGCACCTTGAGCGATCTTGGCAAATCAAAAACATAGAGGGAAAGAGTTTTTCTCGACTGCGTATGCTCTTTGCTGTGCACCTTGCGCGATCTCAGCAAATCAGAAACAGAGAGAAAATGTAGACTTTCCGGGAAAGCTAATGAGATCTAACTCCACAAGTGTGGAAAAGTTTTTTTTGTTTTGATTTGTGGTGCGTTTTGCAGGAAAAAGGGCAAGCACGCAAACCGAGCAAGAAGAATAGAAAAAAAAAGAAGCCCCCTTCCTCATTCCCATATTTTACATATCTTTTAATCTAGCTCACTTGGTTCAAAGTTGCTTTATTCCTTAATAGGCCTTGAGTTCAAGTCTTAGGAAGTTACTTTTAAAAGAAAAAGTGCATGCAATTTATATTTTCAAGTTACTTTATTGTAAATGTGCATCTCACTTAAATAATAATAAAAAATAAAAATACAAGTGAGTCACTTAAGTTTTTTTTGTTGCACTATTTAAAAGTAATATCATTGTAAAAGTGAAATCACTTATTTTATAAAAGTGGTTCACTTAAAGCAACTTTCTCGTAAAGTGATTATCAAAAGGTTCATCTTGGGAAGAGGGGGGTTCTTTTTTTTGCTGGACATTCTCTAGCTGCCACGTCACTATTGGGGACATCTTCAACAGTTTCTTTGTTCAAGCATAACTTCATCATACAGAGTCAGTTTTCAGTGTCGTTTTTTTTAAACCGCATATTTGTTCGAGCTCTTCACATCCAGACTATTGGTTTCTTCTTTTACAGCCATTAAATTACAAATATGGCCGCCCCTTGTGATATTCTACTTAATAGTTCCAACTATTTCTCATGGAAATCTCGTATGGAGGATGTTCTACGAAGTAGGGGACTTTTCAAAATTACCTTAGGGAAAGAAACCAAACCCACTGATGATGATAAGAAAATAAAATGGGAAAATATATGTGACGAAGCTCGTGGATTGATTGGGATGTCAGTCTCTACTGATTTACGATTCCACATATCTGGAATTGATGAACCTGATGCTACTTAGGACAAGTTGAAATCTATGTTTGGTAAACACAATGAAATTCGAGGTCACCAACTCGAAAATGAGTTGATTTCTTTAAATCCAAGTGAATTTTCATGCATTCAAGATTATTTATCTAATTACAAAACTCTTAAACTCTTATGTGCAAAATGTAAGATTAAGAGGGAAGACAAACAATGAATTTATCATATTCTTTCCAAAATTGGACCTGCATATTCTGTTTTTGTATCTATATTTTACTCCATGAAAGAATCCTTGAATGCAGCTAGCTATCAAGAGCCTAGTCTTGAATCCTTTTGTGATTCCTTGATTAGAGAGCAAGATAAACTCATTCATTTTGGAATAATCAACAATGTAGATACATCTGGGAAAGCCTTATTGTCCCAACAGAAAGAAAATTTCAAGCCTCCCAAGAAACAAATTTTTCACAATAATAAGTCAAACAAGGGTCCAAAACCCTCTTAGTCAGCTCCTTCTTTAAAAAATAACAAAGGATCCAAGCCAAAAGGCAAGAAGACTGAGCGTCATTGCAACTATTGCGGGAAAGATAATCATGATGAATCTAAGTGTTTCAAGAAGATGGAAGCCTTAGAAGCAGCAATGCAGAAGCACCACATCAGCCTAGATTCGCCTTCAGAATCTGCCTCTCATGGACATGCACTTTGTGCCTCTGGTTATTCTTATAATGCATCTTCTTCTTCTACTTCAAATGAATGGCTCATTGATTCTGGAGAATCTTATCATATGGCTAAGGATCAAGCCATCTTTTCTACTATGCATCAATGTAACACCAAACAAATATTTGTTGGTGATGATAGATCTCTAAGTGTTATAGGAGCTAGAACAGTTCCCGTAGATAATGGTCATTTTAGTGATGTACTATGTGTTCCAAGAATTTCCTGCAATTTGTTATCAGTCTATCAGATCACTCATTCCGGTGAAGGTAAAACTGTGACCTTTACACCTCACCAAGTTGTAATCAAGGATTTTAAAGATCCTCAACAGGTCCTAGCTACCAGAATTGTTGATGGTATTACCAAGTTGTACAAGTTTAATAACTTTGGGTCATCACCTTTCCCTTCAGTTTTTGTTGCTCATAGTGATAACTTGAGCAAACTTTGGCATGAGCGCTTTGGTCACTTAAATTACCGCTCATTGCAACAACTATGTAAAGATAATATGGTGACAGGTCTTCCAATGGTATCTTGCAGGGATGGTGTTTGTTCCGGTTGTGTACTCAGAAAACATCATCGGGATAGTTTTGACAAACATGCCTCTTGGCATGCCTCGGTTCCCTTGGAGCTTGTGCATAGTGACTTGTGTGGTCCTCTTCCATCTGCTTCCTTTTCTGGTTTAAAATATTTCTTAACTTTCATTGATGATTACACCAGATGCACTTGGGTTTATTTCCTCAAACTTAAGAGCGAAGTATTTAACATGTTCTTGGCCTACAAGGCCCTTGTTGAAAAACAATCTGGTCATCAAATTATTAAGTTAAGATCTGACAATGGAGGAGAATATGTTAACAAAAAGTTCACTACTTTCTGCACTGAACAGAGCATCCAACAATAGCACACTGTTCCATATACACCACAACAAAATGGTGTAGCTGAGCAGAAGAACTACACCTTAAAAGAAATGGCTAATTGTATGATCCAATATAAGGGACTAAGTCTTCAATTTTGGGCTGAAGCCATAAATTGTGCAAATTACATAGTTAATCGCACCCCCACTAAAGCATTACAAGGTATAACACAGGAAGAAGCATGGAGTAAAACTAAACCTGATGTAAGTCACTTCCATGTGTTTGGTAGTGAAGCATGGGCTCACATTCCAGATGAAAAATGGAAAGCATTGCAGCCTAAAAGTGAAAAGTGCATATTTTTTGGATATTCTGAAGATGTAAAAGGTTATAGACTTCTTCAACCACATTCTCATGATATAATTATTAGAAGAGATGTTAAATTTGATGAAAATCTCTTGGCCTGCGAGCCTAACTCGGCGATTGTGCCATCTTTGGCCTGCGAGCCTGATTTGGCGTTTGTGCCTTCTTCTTCTTCTTCCAACTTCCTTGACATGTTTCCACCTCCAGTTTCTGATGATAGTGAGGATGAAAATCCACCTCCTCCTGCTCATGTTCCTCTAGCTGCACCAGCACAAGTGCTTCCTCGATGGGTCTGTTCAACATGTGAAGCAGCTGGTGATCTTGCCGGTGATCCTAAAGATCAACGTCGAACACGTTCTCAGTTTCAGCGAGCCTCTTCTCTTTTGGATCAAGTTTCCGAGAATCATGATCCAGAAAATTTTGCAGAAGCTTTAGGGAATCCAGATTGGAATGCATCCATGGATGAAGAATATCGTTCCTTAATGGCGAACGATACTTGGGATCTTGTACCTCTTTCAAAAGGAAGAAAACTTGTGAAATGTAAATGGGTCTACAGAACTAAGTATGCATCAGATGGAAGTGTTGAAAGACTTAAGGAAAGTTTAGTTGCCAAAGGTTTTTCCCAAGTTGAAGGGATTGACTACAATGAAACCTTTGCTCCCGTTGCAAAAATGAACTCCATCTGCCTCGTTCTTTCCTTTGCAGCCTTACACAACTGGGAAGTTCATCAAATGGATGTCAAGTCTGCCTTCTTACATGGTGATTTACAGGAGGAAATTTACATGGAACAACCTCCTGGCTATGTTCAGAATAACTCTAGCCTTTTCTACCACCATAAGAAATCATTATATGGCATTAATCAAGCTCCTAGAGCTTGGTATGCCAAAATGGATAACTTTCTCCTTGAAACTGGTTTTTCTAGATGCCATTCTGACCCCAATGTCTATACCAAGAAAGTAGGAAACCATCTCATCATACTTTTTCTATATGTTGATGACCTTATTCTTACTGGTAGTGACCCTAAGCTTATAACCCATGTAAAATCCAGTCTTAAACAAAATTTTGAAATGTTAGAATTAGGACATTTGCATTATTTTCTTGGTCTCCAAGTCTTGCAAACCAAAGAAGGAATCTTTCTTTCTCAGTCTAAGTATGCTTGTGACCTTCTTTGTCACTTTCACATGGAAGAATGTACACCAGCCCCTTCTCCCTTCCAGTCTGGAGTCAAACTTTCTGCCACTTGTACTTCACCTGAAGTCGATGCCACCTTATATCATCAGCTTTTTGGTAGTCTCTTATACTTGACTCATTCCCATCCTGACCTTTCCTTTACCGTTGGTCGTGTTGCCCGTTATATGCAGACACCTCATGAAAGTCACTGGAAAGCAGCTAAAAGAATACTTCGATATATTCGAGGTACAGTTCAGTTTGGGATTCATTATAGTACAGGGGGGAAACCTTTGTTGGTTGGTTTCACTAATTCAGATTGGGCCAGCGATCTTGATGATCGAAAGTATACTGCAGGTTATGTTTTCAGTCTGAGATCTGGACCTATTACTTGGGCTTGTAAGAAACAACAAGCTCTTGCTCTTTCTTCAGCAGAGGCAGAATATCGAGCAGCAGTTAATGCCAGTCATGAAGCTTTATGGCTTCGACAGATCCTTTCAGAGTTTGGATTCGAGTAGCAGCAGCCTACTCCACTTTGGTGCGACAATCAAAGTGCCATCAAGCTTGCCAAAGATCCAATTCTACATCAATGCAGCAAACACATTGAGCTACATATGCACTTCATCATAAATATTGTTCATGAGCGTGTTCTTGAAGTGCTCTTTTTCCCTACAGATGATCAAGTTGCAGACATCTTCACCAAGTCTCTTACAGAAGCGAAGTTTTCTAAACTTCAATCTATGTTAGGAGTTCAGGAACTTGTCATTAAGGGGGGATAGGCTCTAATGCCTCATTCCTTCTCCTAATAGTGTCACTTTTGTAAATCCTTTAATCCTATCCCAAGTTGTTCTTAAGGGGGTATGTTAGGATATTTAGACACTTAGGAGTTAGTTAAGATCAACTTGTGTAATATATCCGTTAGGGATAGTGTGTTTCTTTAGCATGCATTAGTATGCATTTGTAAATACTTAATCCGACGGTCACGATATGTTCCCGACATAGAGTGATCCGACAGCTCAACTTCTCTTAGATCAAACCTAACCTTGATCCATGGCTTAAGACCCGATTCATCCATGATCTCTATTTAAAGAGTATGGAGGGTCATTGTTTTTTTGATCAATTATGAGAAGCTCATTTATAACTTTCTTTCTTTGCATAATAAATTGTTCCGTAGAAGCTATTTGGTCGGGGCCGTGGAGTGTTTCCCTCAAGAGGGTTTAAACCACGTCAAAATATCAGTGTGTTGATCTGTGATCTATTTGTGTGAAGTGGTTGCTCTTGGTGTTCGGTCCTTTGGTAGTACCCTGTGTACCCGAACATTGCCATATCTGAAGCAGGTAAGTTTGGAATTATGTGAGACCTGTGTTTATGGGAAACAGAAGAGAGTCATATTTCTCAGGGTTGGAAAACAAAATAAGAGTAAAAGGTTAGAGCTTTTGCATACATATGAATGGGGTATGGATCAGGTACAATCTCTTGGTTTCTCTTGTTATTATGTTACATTTATTGATGATGCAACTAGAAAAACTTGGATTTAATGCATTAGACATAAATCCGATATGTTTTCTACTTTTAAGAAGTGGAAACATTTGGTTGACAATCAGATGGGAAAAAGGTTGAAGTGTCTCAGATCTGATAATACAGGTGAATAATGCAGCAAAGAGTTTGATAGTTATTGTTCATACCATGGGGTTCATATAGAGAAGATAGTCTTAGGACCACCACAAGAAAATGGTGTGTCAAAAAGGATGAATAGAACAATCATGGAGCATGCAAGGTGTATGAGATTGCTAGCAGGGTTGACCTTACATTTTTGGGCAGATGGTGTAAATATTGTTGTTTACTTAATAAACAGAGGACCTTCAACCACTTTGGATGGGGGTATTCCAGAGGAGGCATGGACTGGTAAAAAGGTAAAATACTAATTTTTTAGAACTTTTGGTTGTGAAGCATTTGTCCATATTGATAAAGAAAATAGAAAAAAGATTGAGGCTAAATCCAAGAAGTGTACCTTTATTGGATACAAGGTTGATGATTTTGATTATCACTTATGGGATTATGAAAATAACAAAATCATTAGGAGTAGAGATGTGGTATTCAATGAAAAGGTCATGTATAAAGATTAGTTGCATGGAAAGAAACAGGAAAAGGAAAACACAGAGTACATAGTGCTTAATGAAATCAAAGAAAATGAAGTTCCAAAGGTGTCAGAAAATCAAGAATAATAGTAGGAACCTCAAACTCCTGCAAGTGTTAGAATATCTACTAGGTCAAGTAGACCCCTTGAACGATGCTCTCCTTCAATGTATTATTTATTGATGATAGACTCTGCTGAACCAGGATGTTATGAAGAAGCAATACAGGTGGAAACTAGATAGAAGTGGGAGTAAGGCATGAATGAGGAGATGGACTCATTGGTAAGAAATCATACTTGGGATTTGGTTCAATTGCCTGTAGGTAAAAGAGAATTGTAGAATAAATGGGTTTACAAGTTGAAGGAAGAAGATGGAGAAAAGAAGCGGTACAAGGACGGACTTGTTGTAAAGGGGTTTGCACAAAAGAAAGGTATAGATTTTGATGAAATAATTTCTCTTGTTGTTAAAATGACTTCAATTAGGACTATTTTAAGTCTAGTGGCGGTAGAAGATTTGCATCTTGAACAATTAGATGTAAAAGTAAAAACAACATTTCTCCATGGGGATTTGGAGGAAGATATTTATATGCAACAGCCAGAGGGGTACGGGGTCAACAGGAAGGAGAATTGAGTATGCATGTTGAAGAAGAGCTTGTATGGACTGAAGCAAGCCCCAAGGCAATGGTATTTGAAATTTGACAGGTTTATGATAGAACAAGGTTAGAGTAGATGTCATTCTAACCACTGTGTTTATTTCAAGACGCTAGATAATGGAAGATATATTATCTTATTATTGTATGTGGATGACATGCTTGTTACAGGGACTAACATGCAGGATATAAATGTGATAAAAAATAATTTAGCTAATTAATCTGTGATGAAGGGTTTGGGTGTTGCAAAGAAAATCCTTGGTATGAGAATAACAAGAAACATGATAAATCACAAATTGACACTGTCTCAGGGTGAGTACATACAAAAGGTGTTGGAGAGATTTAGAATGCAGAATGCAAAACTAGTTATTGCAAAAGGAGATGTGTCCCAAGACATAAGAAGAGATAGATTACATGTCCATGGTTCCCTATTCATCAGCAAATTGGAAGCTTGATGTATGCCATGGTGTGCACAAGACCAGATATTGCACATGCGGTGAGAGCTACGAGTAGGTATATGAAAAATCCAGGTAAAGAACATTGGAAGTTAGTATAGTGGATTCTCAGGTATTTGAGAGGTACCACTACTCATGCATTATGTTTTGGAGGTTCAGACACTGTTCTACAGGGATATGTTGATGCAGATATGGCAAGTGATAAAGATAGCAGGATGAGCACTATAGGGTATGTCTTTACTGTAGGTGGAACAATAGTAAGTTGGATTTCAAAACTGCAAAAGGTTGTTACACTTTAAACAACAGAAGCAAAGTATGTTGCTTCTACAAAGGCTAGTAAAGAGATGATTTGGTTATAAAGGTTCATGCAAGAATTGGGTAAGAAGCAAGAGAATATAAGCTTGTACAGTGACAACCAAAGTTCCATTCATCTTGAAAAGAACTCAGCCTTCCATTCTAATACTAAACATATGACATCTCAAGTATCATTTTATATGATATATTCTAGAAGATGAATTGTTGAAGTTGGAAAAGATAGACACTAGCCAGAATATTGCAGACATTTTGACAAAGGTAGTAACGAAAGAGAAACAGATTTCCTGCTCAGTTTCAGTTGGCCTTCAAGCATGAAGGTGAATATGAGAAATTTTCCAGGTCCAAGGTTTAGAGTATAGTCCAGCAAGTGCAACAACGGCATAGTTTCTATGATCAGTCTCCAAGTGAGAGATTGTTGGTTATGGAGCCAGATCTTCCTTATTCAGAGGTTGTGTTTCAACCGTGTCTAGATCCCATCCCATGACGAGGGATTTTGGGGTTCCCCCCCCCCCCGCAATATAGTCACCATGGGGGATCCAGGGGCCCCCATGGTGGGGGTTCGGGGGAAACACCCCTGTAGCGAAAATTTAGAAAAAATGCCTTATAAAATGTTGTAATTCCATAGTCATGACTTGGTCAATAATGGGTGAGTTACGGGCCCATGGTATTGGGTATCCCATAATATCTTCCCATGGTAATCCCTCTTTAAAAGGAAGGAATTGTAATACAGTTGGGTACTGTAGCGTTGTAAATATCTCTATGATTGTGTAAGAGAGACTCTGAGAAAGTGAAGAGGAAGTTGCAGCGGATGTGTTGCAGGTTGTATCCCTTCATTTGTTGGATGGTATAATAATAAGGACTTGCAATTTATGGTTGGACGTAGCCCATCTTGGGTAAGCCACGTTATATTGGTGTCTCTTGTATTGTGCTTATGTGATTTATATTTGCATCTTGTTTATTGTTATTTCTTTGTGATCCTATTTTTCTAATAGGTACCGCAAGGGTCAAATTCCCACCAAGTCGAAGATCACATATGCGCAAGCTCAACAAAGCATTGATACATCAAGTGTGCAATACCCACAAGTGATGGTACAGAAAGGGTGAAAGTCCCACCAAGTCGAGGACCATGTATGTGCAAATCCCACAAATAAAGGACAAATCAACGGCATGGAACATGACATGTGGCATAAGCATAATCTATGAAGAAAGGAAGAAGGAATTCCACATCCAACTTATGGACATATAATCCATGCAGGACATGTATAAATGTAATACCCCAATTTTGACCCTTATGAAATATTGGCTTTTAATGTAAATATTGTGTACATGCGATGTATGTTTCCCTAGAATGGAGCTCAAGGCCAAGGCTCCGCTAGTATATGTTTGTATTTTATTTTAAATGGACAAGCATTTGAAATTTTGTTACCCATGTGCTATTAAGCCATGGGATATTGTAAATTGATGTAAATATTTAATATTGCAATATAATACCAAAAACTGGCTATGGGAGCAACGAATGAGAAGGGGCCATGTGTATCCACCAGGGAGTGGTGAGGGGGATGTGGGGATGAACCATATGTTGTCAAATGTCACTGTGAGAACCCATTTGACTTTCCTTGATGACATTTATTTCTATTGTAAGGAAGTAGTTGAAGATTTCAGCCCATGGCTTCAATGGAGCATGGGAAGCCCAGAAATTCGTATGGCAGATTATGGGCTCTATTTTCTTGTACCACAAGTCACTCTACCTCATGGGAGTTGCTTCTTCCTCATCCCCATTCTATTGTGGAAGGACCCAACATCAATTTTCATCCAAAAACAAATTCCCAGCAGTGAACAAAACCAGAAATCGCAACTTTGCAAGAACCCACGTTTTGAAGAGACAAAAACACCCAGATTTGGTATTTGACAGTAACATACAATGGGGGATCCATAGATATGAACCTTGGGGTGAATTTGAGATTATTAGATACCCCGAAATCCATTGGAAAACCCAGTTTTGATAGCTCGGAAAACCAGTGAAAGGATCAAGTTATTTGATGAACAGAATTGTGAGAAATCCAATTGTGAATGACTGAACAGAGGTTGGGTTTGCTTGATAAACCCAATGAAGGCTAGAATCTCAAGGATAAGCAGCTGGACCTTTCTATACCCATCATGAAGAGCACTGGAGGGAAGGGATGCCTGAGGGATTGTGCAGCAGAGAAGGGGACCTTCCTTGTGTGGGGTGTGGTAGGTATTGTGGGTGCCTTGACTGTTGAATTCATTTGAGATGCTTGTAGCTCTGTCGATGAGCTCACTAGCTTAGCATTTCCCTCCTTTGCATTTTGTATGCTTGATAAACCCAACTGTGTGTTGGATTAGCATAGTTGTTGAGTGAAACCAAGGCTGTGAGTGAGCCTATTTAGTTCCTCCTTAGTGGATACACAACCCAGCTTGGGGGTGATCTCTCAGCTGAAAGAATACAAGCTGGACAGAGATCTATGGTTGGGTGGAACGTTTCTCTCACATAGCCAGTTGTTTGGACAGCTTCATCTTCAAGATAAGTGTTCTTTGTGATTTACATTATATGCATTATGTGTTTTGCAGTGTGTTAATTATGAATGCTAATTGCCCATATTAATGAAATTAAATGATTGTCTTAATGAAATCGACATGAAGTCTGTGCATAGCATGAGTACGAGATTGAATTCTCTGCATAGTGAACCATCATATGCCTGTGTTAGATATGATGATGCATTACTGTTTGTGTGCTTGCAAATATGTTTATTTCTGTTGTGTTTATATTAAGTATGAGTCTACATACAGAAGATTTTAATTGTTACAAATTTATGAGTAATGTATGGGGCTGATATTGTGAAATAAGCCCGGTATGTTGGCCATGTTTCCTTCCTTGCATCGGATGGATGGAACAGGATGTTACAATAAATAGGGAATCAAGTTGGAGATTTGAAATAAGCTTGATGGAGAGATCGGAGAGCTTCTAAGTGGAAGGTACAATTTATATCGAGGCATCAAGGGATCGAGGTATAGAATAGTATGATATAGCGAGTAGCCGAGTGCACACATGTAGAAGAATGATATAACTGATGGTGTCCATAATGATGTTATAGATATGTCATGATTGTACTAAGACGAAAATAGAAGAATTCAGAGGATGCGCAAGAGCGTTAGGATTGGATGATCATATTGCAAATAGCACGCAGAGAGTCATAGATGTTTTGGAAGTTAGAAGCGTAGAGACATAATTGAAGTATATCAGAAGATGCACAAAAGTTTAGCTGATGCACAAAGGTTGAAGTGAAGTGTGCAAAATAGAGAAGTCCATCTGATGCGTGATGACAGAGCAACAACAAAATCTAATGTGTGCGTCATGATGTGGATGATCTAAGTCAAGTGCATTAAACCGAAAGGACGAATCATATGATGCACAACATATTGCAGATTGTCTGGAAAACTATGGCACTTAAAATGAACAGACACATCTCAGTAAGTGTGCAGTTCCATCTGATACCGGTGCATAATTTCATAGCAACAAGCTATCAATTGAAGCACAATATTAGTTGGTATAGTGTAGTTGCGCAGAAGCATAGAAACAGAGTGAATCTTGACGCGGACTGTAGGATCAGCTGAAGTAGCACACAATACATGAATTGAGTCATCAGCCGAAGTGAAGAGTTGAGTGGAATGAGAAATCAAGTAATGTATGCAGGAAAGTGATAGAAATACGGATGCATACATAAAGTGTGCACAATAGAATGAACATCAGAATATCAATTGTGTGCGCATGTTGGAAGTTCAAGAAGGAAACATCTTATCTTGTATATCTGGGTTGCAGGACAGGGCAAGCAGCAGGAGGGAATAACCTCCTTCGAGTTGGTGTTGTATAACATAGGGAGTTGGTGCTTCCTTCAAGTTGGTTCATGTAAAACCAGGGGGTCAATGCCTCCTTCTAGTTGGTGCTGGTATGCACAGAAATTTGGTGCTTCCTTGAATGTATTCTTTTCATTACAAAAGAGCATTCCATGGTTTTCTCTTGTTTGGGTTTCCATGTTAAAATTATGTGTGTTCTGTGTTCTTTGTCTTGGTACAAATGTGGATGAATGTTTTATTTATGATGGATGCATAATTGAAGATGAAGGTTAAGTTAAGACTAATTTTTTAAAAGAAAGTAAAAATTGCTCATAACTACGCTAATACTGATTCACCCCTACTCTCAGTATTAAATCGATTCCAACATTCCCATGTAGCCTTCTGTTGATGCCTCGAAATTCGCAACACCAATCAACAAGGGATTCTCCCTGGTAAGAAAGCCCAATTAGATCGCTCACCGTTTGGTGTGGGGAATCCGTCCGGTTAATGACCCGGCTACTGTATGGGATTTTAAAGTTGAGTTTTCACCTGTTGCGGCTCGATCTACCGTTTATGTATTTTATATTTAAAGATGATATGCAAGTGCCCTATCTATAAGCATGTAATCTAATTGAAATAAATATGAACTATTTAATCTAATCTAAACTATCCTTGTAGGGAGCAAAACTGAAATATGAGTAACATGCTGGAAATACACCTAAGAATCTCGTAGGTAGCTGTTCAATAATATAGATACATTTACAATAGAATATGAAGGATATCAAAGATAACTCTGATAGAATTAAAACATTCCATTACTCATTTAACACATAAATGTATGCACAGGAAATGAAAGCATTCATAACAAAGAATTAATTCAGAATAGTTAGAAATGATCTCACAGTATATGCATGAATGGTGCATAAATAATTCAACAGACATTCAACACATCCCCAAGCAAAAATGCAGTACTATCTTTTCCCAGGAAAATGGAGCTTTCTTTATTAATGCAACAAAGTAGTTCACGTACAAGACAAATCAGTCCTTTCACCTGTTGTTGGCAAGCAACACCCTTCGGACCAATTTGATTATTAATTTGATTTGTTCACTCAATATCCTATGTCAATACTCATAAATTTATATTTTAGGAGTGCTTTCAGAATCTTTGATTCTGAAGGTACTCCCAATAAGGTTAGTATGCTGATTAGGACATTAGGATTGGGAATGTTATGGGCTATCAAATTGGTTTGACCATATTTATCCTACTTCATATCTCAGTTTCATTGTTACATTGTTGTGATTGAAATGAAACTTGAAATTCTAGTAGCTCCTAAAATTTCATGGATTAGTTCAATAATATAAACCTTGATATGCAAAATATTACATCCATTATTTATGATAATCAATTTATTGGTGATATTTTGCATTGTTCAAATGTTTCCTTCTAATCCATCTTCATGTTTCATTTTCGGTAAAATAACGGAAATATCCTAGAGCATGATTATAGTTGCGATGTTATTAAAATTTCCATTTTATATTATCATAATACTAACCATGACTTCGTAATGATTATTCATTCACTCCCTACTTAATTTTTCATTATTTTTGTATTGGGGAAGAATGTTATGATTATAAATGTTCTATTAACATCTTGCATTAAGATTAATTCCATTGGTTTTAATGTGACCGATCAAACTAATGTGCAAAGTATCTTGACCATGGTGTTAGGATGAATTTCAAAACGACAAGGTTTGTAGGATGTATTGTCAATTTGACGGATGACGGTGACCCAAATGTCCTCTATTAGCTCCATCTGCTTGCCATTATCCAAAATTCATCATCGTGCTACGTACGCTCTGCAAACTCTAATAACTCTTGACGGTTCAATGGCATCATGACCATGCGTCCCACACCTATTCATGAATGCTCACTGTACTCAGGTGAAATGAAGTCGGTTATAATTTTGGTAAACCTGCGATGGTCGATGGTAGGTCTATTTCATTTCTCATTTAGTGTTTTGAAACTACCCGTTGCAATGTCCCCAGTTTGACCCTTATAATATTTTGGGCTATAACGTAAATATTGTATGCATATTATGTATGATTCCTAGCATGGAGCTCAAGGCCAAGGCCCCGCTAGTGAACACTCGACCTCAAAGAGGCAATTATTGGATATTATGCTACCCAAGTGCTAGTGAACCATGGGAATTGTAAATATGCATTTTAATATAAAATACCCACAACTAGCTATGCAATGCAACAAGAGATGGGGGCATGATTTTACAAGGAATTGGGAGGGAAAACATTTAAATCCTTGAGCCAATCAAGTCAAGCCAAGTGTCAATAAGAGAACCCATCAAACCCTCAACTACCCATGTTGACTTTTGTACCCAATCATTGATTTCTCCCAAGAATTGGTTGAGGTAGTTAATGCCTTGGGGCATGGGAGGTATGGCTGTCCAAATTCCAGTATGGGAAAGCCACCCTGCATGGAAAAATGTGTTTGGATTATTGGGCAAGGAAAGAGCCATGAATTGCTCCCCAAGCCATTATCCATGAACCAGTTCCTCTCCCTCATGAGAGGGGAGCTACCTAGGCATTTTCCAGCCATGTTTTTATGGTTTTCCTTGATCCTTATCTGGGAGAAGGGCGTTTTTGTGCTGTATACCAGTAGGGAAGAAGGGAAAATCGAACTGGGGTTCAATAGAGACCGTGTTGTTGCAGCAACATCCCCCCCAAAAAATTTTGTACATATTGGGGCCCCTCCTTTTTTGTTTTAGAAAGGCTGCCTTAAGAGGCCTTTTCCATCTTTTATCTTTTTTCTCAACAGAAAATATTGCTTTGAAAGCATCCAAGTTTTCTTCCAGAATGATAGAATTCGTGAAGCCTGCCCGAAGATGCAGAGCTTTTTAGAATCCTTCCCTACAGTTTCGGAAGCATTCGAGTTTTCGTCCCGAAACAGCGGGAGTTAATCGCATCCCTCCCGAAAAAAGACTTAGAAACTTTCGTTGGAAAGTCACGGAAGCCATTGGATAATTCTTTCCGAAATGGCGGAACTATTCGTCAAAACCTTCCGCAGTTGCGGAGGGATTCGGGTTTTCCTCCTGAAACAGCGGAAGCCATTTAGCATAAGCTTTCCGAAAAAGGACTTAGAATTTTCAAATTTTTGCGGAACGCCCCGCAGAACAATTCAAATTTCCTCCCGAAACGGCAGGAACAAGTCGTCTAAGCTTCTCGAAAAGATTTGGAAGTTATTGCAGAAGCTATTGATAAATTCCTTCTGAAACGGCGGAAAGATTCAACAAAACCACCCGCAACTTGCGGAACCTATCCGTCAAAACCTTCCGCAACTGCGGAAACCTTCGCGTTTTCATCCTGAAGCCTCACCGAGAGAACTTTGCGGAACCGTTCGGGTTTTCCTTCCGCGATTGCGGAAGCCTTTTGCAGGAGCCTTCACCATATCTTTCCGAAACCGCGTGAGGACTTAGAAGATTTTTTGAAAGTTGCCCACCGAGAGAATTCGCTCATCCCTCCTGAAACAGCGGAAGTTTCCGCGTTATCCTTCCGAAAGACTTGAGCTTTTCGGAAGGTTTTGGATTTCCCTTCCGCGACGCGGAAGCCTTTTGCGGGGGCCATTCGCCATTTTTCCCCGAAACGGCGGAAACTTTCGTCATGTCTTCCCGTGACGACAGAGGGAATTCACAAGTCGGTCCCGTGGGTGGTGGTCACGCACGCAAATCCAGACGACTTGATATGATGCCAACGTACCAGTATTAAAGTCGCCTTTTAATGCGCCACCCACCACATTAAGACCCCGCATGTGCGCCACTTATTTAAATAAGCGGTGGGGTTCGAACCAACAGCTCATTGCTATTTGTATCGATTAACAACTGTTAGACGTCGCACGACCGCTCCAGCTCAGCTCACTCATCCACGTTCACGGCCACCTCATCCAGCCATCTTCACGGTGCCAGGTAGGAGGCTTTAACCATTAAATTTGTTTCTTCCACGCGTCAAATTACCTTTGGTTAGTGCTTTTTGAAGACGATAGGCATTGGTTCGATTTTGACGGGCAAAATGTCCGTCATGGGCTATTTTGCCCATCAATACGGTCCGAATTTCATATTTCCCGTCATATAAAAGCAAAGAAGTTGTGAAAATGTTTGTATATTGTGTAAAAACCATCAGTTCTGACGGGTGGAATCTTTCCAAATCCCTACCCTGACCGAATGCATTGTTATTTTACTTCTAAAGTCGCCAAGCCTCGTCAAGTGTCGCGTTCCTTTCATCCGAAACCATAGAGTGACTGCCCGAGAATTTAAACTGGCCGCTACCCCATTCAAATTCTAAACCAGCCATAGGACGCCTCGTCAAACATTATAAATAACAATAGCGGTTGTACTAAAACCCCTGACCTGTGTGTCAACGCGGAGGGTCCTCCCTGGTCTCGTATTAAATTGGTTTCAACCCCAGACTCGCCCGCGACTAATCATTAAAAGCACCATGGCGAAGGACACCATCCCTGCTAGAGCTGGACCGAGAGCAGGTTGCTTCCGCAGCATGCTTATCCTCTTAGGAGCATTCCAAACCCGCCCCTTTAAAAGAATTAGAATGTTTAAATCTAGATTGCTTGTTTGGAGTGGTGTATTTGCTACCTAACATGCAGCTTCACATTGTATTTATCTCATTGACCTGTTAAAATGGTGATGCTCTCTGTTGAAATCTCACAGTATGTTGCTCAATTTTATAATGACTTGTATTTGGTTGCTATCAGGGATAAGTCAAAATGATAAAAGGTAGTAGGAAGAAGGCTAAAATGACAGAAAAATAACCTACACCACTTAAAACTGAGACCACACTCCAGGATACTAGGTGCACCACCGGTATTCCTCCAGAAATCCGTTGGGGTGACATCTATAGGATGATCCGAAACCAAGATGTCCTGGACATGTTGCTAGAAGAGGGGCCGATTTATCTCAATATCAGAGCCTCAGGCATAGCTAGAGCCGCTACCCGCCCTGAACTGTTCCCCTGTGCTGAAGTAATCGGATGGATACTCTAGCATGCCGATGCGGAAGGAAGAGTAATTCATGACAGCGGGAAGACAGCCATTGCCTCATTTCACCCAGCATACCTGGCTGTGGCCTACAAGTTTCCCTGCTCCCAGCAATCTCTGACTGATGAATGGCTGGGCCAGATGAACAACGTTGAAATGGCCAAAAAACTATTGGTCGCAGGCAAGCATTTGAGAAAGAAAGGAAATGACGAATATGACGTCCAGAATCTGAGACCTCCTTTCAGATTGATCACCTTGATGTTGTGCAGAATCTTCGGCATGCCCGATGGCACCATGTACAAGATTCAGTGGGTCCCTATCATCCACTTCGTGGCATTTAAAGGAACTGTGTTTGACTGGGCCACTCTCCTGTCAGATAGTTTGGCCTCAATGATAGTTTCTACAAGAGAAGGACTAGCCTTGAAGAAGGCAGAATTTTTCATGTCCTCATATCTGATTGATTGTGTTTTGGCCAAGGTGGATTTCCTCAAATTGGGCTGCACATGGGATAAGGCCACCACCCCGGTTTATACAGCTTTCAGGATGTTGTGGGCCCAGAATTACAAACCCAGCTACAAGCTCATCTATGAGGGATTCATCATGCCCCTATATGAGCAGCTATTCAACGAAGAGCCCAACTGCTTGTCGGAAAATGCCATGGAAGTCCTTGAAAATTATGGAGATTTTTATTTCTCGGATCAAGGCACCTATCTCAGGATGTTTGGAGGAACTAAAGCTCCATATATTTTGCCAAGATATGCTATAGATTATGTGGTCCTTAAGGAGGCAGTAAGACATATTTTCCTGGATGGAATTGGATCCGTGCTCCACAAGCAGCATAAGGCCTCCTTTCCCCCTCTACCTTTCTGCATAGGAGCTTACAAGTTCTCGGGGGTCGCCTCAGCCAAAGAATTTGTTCAGGAGCTGAAAGCCTTCCACTTTGGTGAGGTAATCTTCCACAGGAATGACAGGAAGGGAAAAGTTGCTAAGCACTGTAAGGAGATTTATGCTCATTTAGAATACTCTCATTATCATGATGCCGAGGAGGAGGTATTCAGAGGCATCAGCAACATGGCTGAGCTGCGAACCTTTCGCCAAGGCATTGGAGCAAGTTCTAGCTCCACCAAGACCCAGGAGACTAGCCAGCGGAAGGAGAAAGAAGTTGATAATGCCCGAACCCAAGAAGAACAAAAGTTGAGAGAGGAAGCAAGGGCACAACAGGAAGCTGAGGAAGCAAGCTTACTGCAAGAGGCTGAAGTTACCAGATTGCAGCAAGAAGCAGAAAGTGAAAGGCTGCAGAAAGAGGCTGAGGAAGCCCAGCAGTAGAAAGAAGCGGAAGATGAAAGGCAACGGAAAGAGAATGAAGATCAGCTGCAAGCTGAACAAGCTGAGGTAGAGCGGAAAGCAGATGAAGATGCCCAGGCAGGTGGCTGCAGTGCACAGGACATGGAAATTGACATACCTCAAACAAGTGTCTCCGGCATTCAAAATGTGGGGGAGGACGCAGCACAAGCAAGTGGCTCTGGTACCCAAAATGTGGGAACAGATCCAGCTCAGGGAATCCCGACCCCACCAGCTGAAGAAGAAATAGACATTATGGACCTCCCAATTGTCCCGTACACTCCATCAGGAAAACATACGGTGTCCAGGTGGAATGAATTTGTCTATGACAAGAAGAGGAAAGCAATGGTCCTTAAATCGGAAGAGAGGATCAAAAGACTCTTCCAGGAGGATATCATTACCCACCGGGAAGTCACTGTAATGTGGAATACAGATAAGGACCCCTTTGCTATGGCATCCGCAGTGGTAGAGACAGCAAAAGCATCACTGGACAATGTAGGTGTTATAGTTAGAGAAAATGAATTGACAAAGAGGAGAGCTCGTACGCTACAACAGACTGTGGCTAATGAGCAAGCCTACACGGATCTTGTGGTGAACAAGTATAATTGCCTGTACGTCGAGCATAAGGAGCTGGCAGACAAATATAACCGGTTAGAGGAAGAGAAGGAGCAGCTATCAGTCCTGATGATGATTGAGGAAGCAGAAAAGAATGATGCAGTAGCCAGCGTGTCCCAGCATGAAACAGACAAGCTGGCATTAGCTGAGCAATTAGAACAGGCTGAGGGCAGAACGATGGATATGTCTCCCTTCCATGAGCTGTCCTGCAGCATCCTGAAGCAAATGCATGACACTCAGGAGCTAATCACGAATGAAGTCAGCAAGCTCAAGGCCATGGTGGTTCGACTAAAAGAAGTTAATGCATAGGCCCATAGGCTTAAAGCTAACCACACTACAGTTAAGGCAAATATCCTGAGCCAGATAGAATGGCAAGAAGGAAAGGTGGATTTCCCCACGCATCTCCCGCTCAAATCTATGGAGGGTTTTAATGAAGACATAGCCCTCTTGGACTTCTGCAGAAACTGTGGTAGTAAGCTAATAGCCAGTGTACAAGGGACAAGGGATAGGATCAACGGTTTATATCAAAGAATCCAGGGAGTGCATGACAGGAGCAAATTGAATTTCCCGCAATCCCTCGATGATTTCCTGGGTGAAGAGCAACGCTTGGCTGAACTAAAGGAAGGACTAGGCATCCAAACTGAATATGTGAAGAAAATTGATGTCCTAGCAATTGATGACCTCCAACATTATATTGGAATGTCATCAGTCCACAGCCATTTGCTTAAATAAGTACATCAAGCTGCAGTGACAGAAATTCAAAGCATTGGGGCAGAGCTTAGAAAAAATGTGACTTCTTAGAAAATCTTGCTTCCTGCTTCTGCCAATATAGTCATAAGGGACACTGGTGTGTGGTATAGATACATAGCAGAAGAGGAGAAGAAGGTGGGAGTAGCAGCTCTGACAGCAAATCCAAACTCTTCTCTCCCAGCAGTGACAGAAACTCCAGCTGGCTCGACTCCCTCTTACCAAGCCATTCCAGCAGCTACAGTGGGCTCGATTCCTTCTTCCCAGGTAGCAGCTGCAGCAACAGTTGAATCGAGTGCTGCTCCTCCAACTGAAACACATGAGCAGGAATGAAAGCATTGAGTTAGAGCGTTATTTCTGCTATTTTTGTATTTTTGACTCTCAGATGTGTAAAGCGTAGAAGCTATGGGACAACTGTCCCTATTTTATTTTAAATAATTTCTGTAAAAGAAAGGGAATCACAATTTTGTCTGTTATAGGAGAAAATTTCTGTAGATGACAATTATAAGAGGCCAGGTGGCATCCCAAAGGGAAAATTTTGTAACTATAACTAGAAGCTAGGAAGAATATGAAAGGACTTTTGGCAGGGAACTATTTTTCCAAAACTGTACGAGCTATCTTGTATACGTTCCAAGAAAATAAAGTTTTCTAATAAAATCCTGGAGATGGATGTTTTGCATGGGAATGAAGGATGGATGTGTATTGGACTATTCTGGTGACTTCCATACTGTAATGTGAGATCTTTCTTGCTATCTGAACTATTTCTTTGCAACAAATGATTTTGCTTCTTTCTGTGCAAACGATTTCTCTGTTTCATGAGCAGTGAATGTGTTTTATGTTAAATCAGAAGCTATCTTCTTATATCTTTATCTTTGCTGTAGCTTTCTCTTCCTGATTTAATGGCTATCCATTCTTTCTTTAAGATAATTCCTACAGCTCACTGTTCATGCCCTTTAAATTTGCTCCTTGCAGGGATCATTAGATTTATTTCAGTTTGTTTTATACTTAGATCTGTTTCTTTCATTTTTGCATCTAGATTAAATAATTTTGCTTCTCTCTTAGATGAGTAATGAAATGTGTCATTTATAATTAGAATCTATCTTCTAAGATATTTTATCTTGCTGTAGTTTTCTCTTTAAGATTCAATGGCTGCCTGTTCTTTCTTTAAAGATAACTCTCACAGCTCATTGCTCACACTTTAAATACTTTCCTTGCAAGGATAGTTAGATATATTTTAGTCGTAGACTTAGATCTGTTTTCTCAGTCTTGCATCTAGATTAAATATAACCTAGGCACTTGCATATCATTATAAAACATAAAACTCAAAAGAACGGTGGATCGGGCCATAACCGGTACAATTGGAATAAAACTCCAAATCCACGGTTGCCGGAACCGCTAACCGGACGGATTCCCTATACCAAATGGGAGATAATCTAATTGGGATCATCTCTCGGGGAGAATCCCTTTCTGATTGGTGCCACGATATCCGAGGCATCAACAGTTTTTGGCGTTAGAAGGAGGGCCTGAAAGTGCATGGCTGATAGAGGAAAATGTCCCACTGTCATAGATGCCACTGAAAACCCTCTGAAAGAGAGCATTTCAAATAGCCCAGATCTTGAATTATCAAATCAAGAACGCCTCATTTCTGATCCTGAGCCCCAAGAAGCTTTATACGCTGTCCCTTTTACAGAAATAGAGGATTTGAGAAGGCATACAAGATCCTACGTTAGGCAGCTAGGTGGTTTAAATGCTGTAAATTTCCTCCCTAAGAAAACTAACCCTAGAAAGGAGCCACAATATACCCGAGATTCGATTCTTGTGCAAATTTTTGAAGAACTTGTGAATTTGACTTTGGAAGAAATTTCAAACACTCTTAACAAGGTAGATCTTCAAAACTCAAAAAAAATTTCAGACCAAGAAAACCTTGAAGAACTTCGTACTCCCTAAAGTACTCCCCAGGATTCACCTTCCAATTCTCCGCCAAGTTCTCCACATCCAAACATGGCTGTACCTTCTTGGAGATCAAGTGGGGCGTTAAATCTAGCTAGGCCATTCTATAATCTTCCGAAAAATCCAGAAGAGGTCTTACCTAAGTTCGACCCAGGGAAAGCCATCTCAGCAGAAGACCATCTCAAAAGTTTCTACTTAGCTCTGAACCTTTTGAACGCACAACATGAAGATGTAGTCTGCAGGTTGTTTCCATATACATTCGAGCCCACAGTATCATCCTGGTACTTTAGCCTCCAACCCAGCTCGATCTCTAGTTGGGATGAATTCGAAAAATGTTTTTTAAAGAAATACGGAAACCAAAAAACTGTGGCAACACTTATGAAAGAACTCTTATCCATGAGAATGGAAAAGAAGGAAAAGGTTCAAGATTTCAATCAAAGATTCACAACACTGTTAAATAATTTTAGTGAAGCTAATAAACCAGCAGAGGAATCTCTGATTGAATACTATACAACCACTCTTGAAGGACCCATCGCAATGTTCGTAAAAGGGTCCAAGAAAACTACCCTGATAGAGAACTTTGAGGATGCTAGGAAGGTAGAAGAAGAGGCTGATAGCATTGCTAAACATGCCTTAGATGTGGAACCAAAACCAGTAGCCAGCAAAAAACCTTTGTTACTCACTAGAGGTAAAGAAGAGCCATCTACAGACATGGAAAATATAGTCAACATGATGCAGAAATTATCTAATAAAATTGTAGATCTCGAGAAAGATAAGGTTCCTAGCACATCTAGGAAACCTTTCAAGCCATTTTATAAAAGAAGGGAAGACGGTGATCAAACTCATCCACCAATGAATACTTCCCCTTTGTTAAACTTGAATGAAATCGGGATGGAAAATTTCTGCACCTTTCACCAAGAACCACATTCGGAAAAAAGTTGCCCGCAATGGATTAATTCCATGAGCTTAGTCATGAACCAAATGCTAGATTCACAGATCCCAGACCAAGATGATTCTCTAGAGGAATCAAGCCCTGATTTAGAGGAACCAACCCCAGACACTACTATGGTGTTATGGGATTGGGTACCTATGACAGAATCAGCAGAAGAGGATCCCATAGAAAGCTCTCCCTCTACCGTAAACGTTGCTACTCGCAACAAAGGCCCTATTGTGGATCCTGTGCCAAGCGCAGCTCCTCATAAGCCTAAAGTTTCAAAAGAACCACCTAGGAGGCATATAACAATTATCCCACCACAGCCCAAAGTTATCCAAATAGCAGCCAAGCAGCCAAACACTGACTCCATAGTTCAGCCACCTAAGGTCACAACGAGAAAAACAGATCAGCCAACTCGAATTGGGAACGAATCTGACATAGGATACGATATTATTGAAGATATCAAGAAAGTCAAAGTAAATGTGTCAATATTTGACATGTGCAGCTTACCCCATCAACGAGACAAACTACTGCATGTTCTACAACCCCAAATCAACACTCCATTAGCGGATTCTCAAGACAACCCCGAGATTAATGAGGCTAGCATAGGTGGGAAATCCAAATCGCAAACATTGCCATTCCTATTGACTTTTGAAATCTTCAACCATAATGTTCACAATTGTTTGGTAGATTCTGGAGCATCCTCAAACATTATGCCACTGTCAATTTGTAAAAGAATTAACGGGCAGCCTGTGCCATCTCCAGCCCAAATTATTCAATTAGATAGGACTGTTGTCAAAGTAATTGGGGAAATGAAAGACATTCTCATTAGATTATTAGCTGACCCTAGAGTCTGTCAATTCATTGACATAATGGTGGTCGATATTCCTGAAGCCTATGGGCTGATTTTAAGTAGGGATTGGTCTACCAAGTTGAGTGGCTACTTTGCTACTGATTGGTCTCATCTATGGTTGCCTTATCAGAACAGGAAGAATCAAATTAAAGTCCTGAGAGAACCTCATATGAAGCAAAATGTAACGCAATTAGAAGAAAAAAATGAGGCTGTAGCTTTCTCATCCTCGGTTCTGGGGAATTATTTCTTAGAAATGGATCCGGGTAATTATCAGTCTGAAACCATTAGCCATGAATCAGACAAACAGTCCGATCTCCTTCATTTCTCTCATACTGATGATGTTGATTGTAACATAGTTAGTTTAGTTACTGATTTAGATCACAGAGAAAGTAACTTAGTTGAATCTAAAGATATTTTTTGGACATTATACTTTGATGGTTCTAAAACTCTGGAAGGATCTGGAGCCGATTGTGTTCTGATGGATCCAAAAAGAAACAAGTATTTTCTGTCCTGTAGATTAGAATTTGATTGTACCAACAACACAGCAGAATATGAAGCTTTGGTACATGGATTAAAGAAAGCCATTGGCTTAAATGTTAAGTACCTGAAGGTCTTTGGTGACTCCGAGATAGTTGTAAGACAGGTAAGGGACACCATTCATTGTCTCTCACCTCACTTGAAGGGTTATCAAGCTGATGTATGGGATTTAATTATGCATTTTGACGCTTTCAATATAAAATCGATTCCTAGATTGCAAAATTCTGCAGCTGATTTGTTAGCAACATCTGCTTCCAGATTGGTGCCGTCAAATAATAAATGCTCAATTGAATTGATTTTCAGGCCTTCAGTTCCCGATAACATCACAAACTTCAGAGTCTTCAATGATGATGAACAAATTATCAGCTTTCTAACAAACGAAGATAGCTTCCGAGGAGCTGCAATAGATGAAGAAGAACACGATGCTGATTTGATGAAGAAGGATGAGGAGAAAGGAAATTTCATTCCCAAAGGGGTAAGGTCCCTCGAAATGCTGTTCGATCTTCAAAATAAGTTCAAAAGGCCAGCTAATGCCAAAACTAACAGCTCATCAATGCAACATGAGTTAGTTAATTTGGGTACCGAGGCATAACCAAAATTTGTCAACCTCGGCAAATGTTGTTCACCAGGAGAAAGAGATAGGTTCATCAAATTGTTTGAACAATACAAGGATGTCTTTGCATGGACTTATGAAGATCTGAAAACGTATGACGTCCGCATTATTCAGCATGTTATACCAATGAAAACGGGGGTCAAGCCATTTCAGCAGCAGTTAAGAACGATGCATCCTACTCTAGAACCGTTGATTCAAAAGGAATTAAAGAAGCTCCTGGACGCTAAGATAATCTTTAAAGTCCAGCATTCAAAGTGGGTTGCAAACTTGGTTCCCGTAAGAAAGAAGTCAGGGGAGATAAGGCTTTGTGTAGATTTCAGAAATTTAAACAGAGCTTCGGATAAAGACAACTACCCCATCCCTTCAATGGAACAAATCCTTCAAATGGTGTCAGGATCCGAACTGTTATCTCTCCTCGATGGTTTCTTTGGCTACAATCAAGTATTAGTAGCCGAAGAAGACCATCTTAAGACCACTTTCCGAAGTAAGTGGGGAACTTTCGCATACAGAAGGATGCCATTTGGTCTGATAAACGCAGGAGCTACATTCCAAAGAGCAATGGATATTGCCTTCCGAGGATTGGGTGGGAAATGTGTTGTTGTTTACTTAGATGATGTGACAGTCTTTTCAAAGAAAAGGGAAGATCATGTTGTTCATCTGAGGCATATCTTTGATCGTTGTCGGAAATACGGTATTTCTTTGAATCCCAAGAAGAGCGTATTTTCTATTCCCGAAGGTAAACTCTTGGGCCATATCATTTCTAAAGGGGGAGTGTCAATAGATCAAGAAAGAGTCCAAGCTATTAATAATATTCCAATGCCTTACAACAAGAAATCTATGCAGTCCTTTATGGGCACCATCAATTTTGTCCGCAGATTTGTTCCAGATTTCACACAAATTGTTAAGCCATTGCAACAGATGGTTAAACAAAGCATACAATTCAAGTGGACAGATTTGGAGAAGGATGCATTTAGAGATATCAAGGCAGCCATAGCTAAGGCTCCCTCCTTAAGGAGCCCATATTTTGATAAGGATTTCATCTTGTATACCTTCGCTTCAGATGACTCCCTCGCAGCTGTACTCACGCAAAAGGTAGAGCTGGGAGACGAATACCCAATTTTGTTTATGAGCACTGGTCTGTAGGGGGCTGAGCTGAATTATCCCATGGTTGACAAACATGCATATGCGGTCTTCAAAGCAGTCAAACAGTTCAGGCCATACATTCTTAAGAACAGAACTAAAGTCATAGTTCCCCACCCAACTGTTAGATCCTTTTTCGTTCAAAAGGAATTAAGAGAAAGGAGAGGGAACTGGGTCACAGTTCTGCAAGAATATGATTTAGAATTTAAACCAGCCACAATCATCAAAGGGCAAGGCCTGTGCAAATTACTTGCAGGAAACTCAATGGATGAAGAGCAACATTGGAAGAATGAAGCTGAGCTAAATTCGGTTGAAGTATGCCCTGTCTTCTCGACTCCCCAGTCATGGTATAGGGATCTGGTGCACTATTTACAGCAAGGATACCTACCTGAGCACTGGAGCTCTAATCAAAGAAGGGCACTCCGTTTGAAATCAGCTCCTTATCAAATCATTGATGGGATACCCAGAAATAATTATGATGGAGTTCTTCTTAGATGCCTAGAAAAGGAAGATGCAAGTAAAGTTGTCAAAGAATTACATGATGGCCCCGCAGGTGGACATTATTCAGGAGAGACAATATCACACAAGATACTGAGAGATGGTTATTATTGGCCCACTCTGTTCCGAGATGCCCATACGTATGCACGAAACTGTGATGTATGTCAAAGAAGTGCCGGAAAGTTACCCAAGGCAGCAAGACCATTGCAGCCGGTGATTATATCTGAGCCTTTTGAGCAATGGGGTATAGATGTTATCGGAGAGGTAAATCCAAATTCTTCATTGCAACATCGATACATCCTAACGGCTACTGACTACTTCACCAGATGGACGGAGGCTATCCCTTTGCGCAAGATCAATGAATACGCGGTCATCAGCTTCTTGAAAGAGAACATCATAACCAGGTTTGGGGTTCCAATTTCCCTTGTTTTTGATAATGCCACTTATTTTTCGTCTTGCAAGATAAATGAATTTGTTTATGAGTGGGGAATTAAGTTGCATTATTCAGCCAATTATTATCCTCAAGGGAACGGACTAGCTGAATCCTCAAACAAGAATCTGATTCGGATTCTCAAGAAAACTGTGATAGAGAACCAGAGAAGTTGGCATGTAGCCCTCCCGAACGCCTTATGGGCAGATAGGGTGACCCCAAAGAACGCTTTAGGTGTTTCCCCTTTCACTCTTGTCTATGGCAAGGAAGCCATCCTCCCCCCAAACATCTTGCTCCCATCCTTACAGTTATCCCAAGCCTCTCAGGGTTTTGGTAGCCAAGCCTTACAATCCAGGATCAATACCCTGCTTCAACTTGAAGAAGCCCGACAGAAAGAAAAAGATCGATTCCATCAACACCAAGACATAGTTAAGAGATGGTTCGACAAGAGGAAGTCCGGTAAAAGAAGTTTTGAAGTTGGGGACTTAGTCCTGAAATGGGACCATAATCATGAAGGTAAAGGAATGCATACGAAATTCCAACATCTATGGGTAGGCCCGTACCAAATTTCGGCAACATTAGGCCCATCCACTTATAAATTGACAAATCTCGAGGGAGAAGAAGTAGCCCTTCCTCTCAATGGCCTCACCCTGAAACAATACTTCGCGTAGTCTCTTTGAGACTTCCTGTACTTAAATAAAGCTTTCTTTTATTGTTGCTTTAGCCTTTAGTCACTTTATTTTCGGCCATTTTTTTTTTTTTTTGTCATTTGAACCTTTGCAATAAGTTTTTGTTTTCTGAAATCCCTTTTGGTTGAGTTCATCATCGAGGATAAGTCTCTCAAAAGAAATCTCACAACCCATGAGTCCGGAACTATGCTCGAATAAAGTCTGTCTGTTGTGCTCTCGCTGAAACATTCAGAAGAAAAGAAGCCTACTCTGCTAGTCACACTAATCCTGTTTAAAATAGCAGAGACCCATGACCATCTTCATTACTATCTTTGGGCTCCACCCACTCTCACACTTAAAGGCATCTCAAGAAGGCTATCAAAGTTGGACCCATGGAAAGTAGCACCTCTCGAGGACATAGGGTATTGAAATGACTCCATGCTGCAGATTTAATAGCCAAAATGGCTTATACTCAAGAGTTTGTTTTCCAGAGATTCTCGCCTCAATTAAAGCATGGCTGAGACAAAAGCAAAAGACATGTAAAATCAAGAAGGTTGTCCAAAAGCCTTAGCCCAAAATGGGCTCCTCTCCGTCCGTGAGGCTTGATCAAATCAATAAAATTTCTAACTCACACAAAAGGACATTATGGATTGAGGAGCCTAAATCAAAGATCATGTCCAACGAAAATATCTCTGGAAGGCTCAAACAGCTAAGCTGTCCAAAGTACAAACGTCCAAAAGGATGCAAGGGGCATGGGAATGAGGAACAAGAACAATAATGTCCATGAGAAAGTGTTGCAAATCCTGTGGAGTCTGACAGTAATAACCATCTGAAAGATGACCCTTCTAAAATGAATCTCATATGTCGGCCCTTTGAGAGTGGTAAAGATGTCTCGGTCAAAGCTCCCCTTTCCCCAATGGCTAGCAGGTAAAGTGCCTTCTTCCTCTCGCATGAATTTAAATGCTCAGCTGAGTTTTGCACCTAAGATGGATATCTTTGATGAAGTTTCGGACCATGAAGAGGAATTTTTCAGAGATCTAGATTCGCCAGCAACTCGCCATTGTTGTTGTAGCAACATCCCCCCCAAAAAATTTTGTACATATTGGGGCCCCTCCTTTTTTGTTTTAGAAAGGCTGCCTTAAGAGGCCTTTTCCATCTTTTATCTTTTTTCTCAACAGAAAATATTTCTTTGAAAGCATCCAAGTTTTCTTCCAGAAAGATAGAATGCGTGACGCCTGCCCGAAGATGCAGAGCTTTTAAGAATCCTTCCCTGCGGTTTCGGAAGCATTCGAGTTTTCGTCCCAAAACAGCGGGAGTTAATCGCATCCCTCCCGAAAAAATACTTAGAAACTTTCGTTGGAAAGTCGCGGAAGCCATTGGATAATTCTTTCTGAAACGACGGAACTATTCGTCAAAACCTTCCGCAGTTGCGGAGGGATTCGGGTTTTCCTCCCGAAACGGTGGAAGCCATTTAGCATAAGCTTTCTGAAAAAGGACTTAGCATTTTCAAATTTTTGCGGAACGCCCCGCAAAACAATTCAAATTTCCTCCCGAAACGGCGGGAACCGGTCGTCTAAGCTTCTTGAAAAGATTTGGAAGTTATTGCGGAAGCTATTGATAAATTCCTTCCGAAACGACGGAAAGATTCAACAAAACCGCCCGAAACTTGCGAACCTATCCGTCAAAACCTTCCGCAACTGCGGAAACCTTCGCGTTTTCATCCCGAAGCCTCACCGAGAGAACTTTGCGGAACCGTTCGGGTTTTCCTTCCGCGATTGCAGAAGCCTTTTGCAGGAGCCTTCACCATATCTTTCCGAAAACGCGCGAGGACTTAGAAGATTTTTTGAAAGTTGCCCACCGAGAGAATTTGCTCATCTCTCCCGAAACAGCGGAAGCTTCCACGTTATCCTTCCAAAAGACTTGAGCTTTTCGGAACGCTTTGGATTTCCCTTCCGCGACGCGGAAGCCTTTTGCGGGGGCCATTCGCCATTTTTCCCCGAAATGGCGGAAACTTTCGCCATGTCTTCCCGCGACGAAGGAGGGAATTCACAAGTCGGTCCCACGGGTGGTGGTCACGCACGCAAACCGAGATAGCTTGATATGACGCCGATGTACCAGTATTAAAGCCGCCTTTTAATGCACCACCCACCACATTAAGACCTCGCACGTGCGCCACTTATTTAAATAAGCGGTGGGGTTTGAACCAACAACTCATTGCTATTTGTATCGATTAACAACTGTTAGACGTCGCGCGACCGATCTAGCTCGGCTCACTCGTCCACGTTCACGGCCACCTCATCCATCCATCTTCACAGTGCCAGGTAGGAGGCTTTAACCGTTAAATTTGTTTCTTCCACGCGTCAAATTACCTTTGGTTAGTGCTTTTTGAAGACGATAAGCATTGGTTGGATTTTGACGGGAAAAATGTCTGTCATGGGCTATTTTGCCCGTCAATACGGTCCGAATTTCATATTTCCCGTCATATAAAAGCAAAGAAGTTGTGAAAACGTTTGTATATTGTGTAAAAACCATCAGTTCTGACGGGTGGAAACTTTCCAAATCCCTACCCTGACCGCATGCATCGTTATTTTACTTCTAAAGTCACCAAGCCTCGTCAAGCGTCGCGTTCCTTTCATCCAAAACCATAGAGTGACTGCCCGAGAATTTAAACCGGCCGCTACCCCGTTCAAATTCTAAACCAGCCATAGGACGCGTCGTCAAACATTATAAATAACAATAGCGGTTGTACTAAAACCCCTCTCCTGTGTGTCAACACGGAGAGTCCTCCCTGGTCTCATATTAAATTGGTTTCAACCCCAGACTCGCCCGCCACTAATCATTAAAAGAACCATGGCAAAGGACACCATCCCTCCTAGAGCTGGACCGAGAGCAGGTTGCTTCCGCAACATGCTTATCCTCTCAGGAGCATTCCAAACCCGCCCCTTTAAAAGAATTAGAATGTTTAAATCTAGATTGCTTGTTTGGAGTGGTGTATTTGCTACCTAACATGCAGCTTCACATTGTATTTATCTCATTGACCTGTTAAAATGGTGATGCTCTCTGTTGAAATCTCACAGTATGTTACTCAATTTTATAATGGCTTATATTTGGTTGCTATCAGGGATAAGTCAAAATGCCAAAAGGTAGTAGGAAGAAGGCTAAAATGATAGAAAAACAGCCTACACCACTTAAAACCGAGACCACACTCCAGGATACTAGGTGCACCACCGGTATTCCTCCATAAATCCGTTGGGGTGACATCTAGAGGATGATCCGAGACCAAGATGTCCCAGACATGTTGCTAGAAGAGGGGCCAATTTATCTCAATATCAGAGCCTCAGGCATAGCTAGAGCCGCTACCCGCCCTGAACTGTTCCCCTGTGCTGAAGTAATCGGATGGATACTCCAGCATGCCGATGCGGAAGGAAGAGTAATTCATGACAGCGGGAAGACAGCCATTGCTTCATTTCACCCAGCATACCTGGCCGTGGCCTACAAGTTTCCCCGCGCCCAGCAATCTCTGACTGATGAATGGATGGGCCAGATGAACAACGTTGAAATGGCCAAAAAACTATTGGTCGTAGGCAAGCATTTGAGAAAGAAAGGAAATGACGAATATGACGTCCAGAATCTGAGACCTCCTTTCAGATTGATCGCCTTGATGTTGTGCAGAATCTTTGGCATGCCCGATGGCACCGTGTACAAGATTCAGTGGGTTCCTATCATCCACTTCGTGGCATTTAAAGGAACTGTGTTTGACTGGGCCACTCTCCTGTCAGATAGTTTGGCCTCAATGATAGTTGCTACAAGAGAAGGACTGGCCTTGAAGAAGGCATAATTTTTCATTTCCTCATATCTGATTGATTGTGTTTTGGCCAAGGTGGATTTCCCCAAATTGGGATGCACATGGGATAAGGCCACCACCCCGGTTTATAACGCTTTCAGGATGTTGTGGGCCCAGAATTACAAACCCGGCTACAAGCTCATCTGTGAGGGATTCATCATGCCCCTATATGAGCAGCTATTCAAGGAAGAGCCCAGCTACTTGTCAGAAAATGCCATGGAAGTCCTTGAAAATTATGGAGATTTTTATTTCTCGGATCAAGGCACCTATCTCAGGATGTTTGGAGGAACTAAAGCTCCATATATTTTACCAAGATATGCTACAGATTATGTGGTCCTTAAGGAGGTAGTAAGATAGATTTTCCTGGATGGAATTGGATCCGTGCTCCACAAGCAGCATAAGGCCTCCTTCCCCCCTCTACCTTTCTGCATAGGAGCTTACAAGTTCTCGGGGGTCGCCTCATCCGAAGAATTTGTTCAGGAGCTGAAAGCCTTCCACTTCGGTGAGGTAATCTTCCACAGGAATGAAAGGAGGGAAAAGTTGTTGAGCACTGTAAGGAGATTTATGCTCATTTCGAATACTCTCATTATCATGATTCTGAGGAGGAGGTATTCAGAGGCATCAGCAACATGGCTGAGCTGCAAACCTTTCGCCAAGGCAGTGGAGCAAGTTCTAGCTCCACCAAGACCCAGGAGACTAGCCAGCGGAAGGAGAAAGAAGTTGATAATGCCCGAACCCAAGAAGAACAAAAGTTGAGAGAGGAAGCAAGGGCACAGCAGGAAGCTGAGGAAGCAAGGTTACTGCAAGAGGCTGAAGTTGCCAGATTGGAGAAAGAAGCAGAAAGTGAAAGGCTGCAGAAAGAGGCTGAGGAAGCCCAGCAGCAGAAAGAAGCGGAAGATGAAAGGCAACGGAAAGAGAATGAAGATCAGCTGCAAGCTGAACAAGCTGAGGTAGAGCGGAAAGCAGATGAAGATGCCCAGGCAAGTGGCTGCAGTGCACAGGACATGTAAATTGACATACCTCAAACAAGTGTCTCCGGCATTCAAAATGTGGGGGAGGACGTAGCACAAGCAGGTGGCTGTGGTACCCAAAATGTGGGAACAGATCCAGCTCAGGGAGTCCCGACCCCACCAGCTGAAGAAGAAATAGACATTATGGACCTCCCAATTGTCCCGTACACTCCATCAGGAAAACATACGGTGTCCAGGTGGAATGAATTTGTCTATGACAAGAAGAGGAAAGCAATGGTCCTTAAATCGGAAGAGAGGATCAAAAGACTCTTCCAGGAGGATATCATTACCCACCGGGAAGTCACTGTAATGCGGAATACAGATAAGGACCCCTTTGCTATGGCATCCGCAGTGGTAGAGACAGCAAAAGCATCGCTGGACAATGTAGTTGTTATAGTTCGAGAAAATGAATTGACAAAGAGGAGAGCTCGTACGCTACAACAGACTGTGGCTAATGAGCAATCCTATAGGGATCTTGAAGTGAACAAGTATAATTGCCTGTACGTCGAGCATAAGGAGCTGGCAGACAAATATAACTGGTTAGAGGAAGAGAAGGAGCAGCTATCAGTCCTGATGATGATTGAGGAAGCAGAAAAGAATGATGCAGTAGCCAGAGTGTCCCAGCTTGAAACAGACAAGTTGGCATTAGCTGAGCAATTAGAACAGGCTGAGGGCAGAACGATGGACATGTCTCCCTTCCATGAGCTGTCCTGCAGCATCCTGAAGCAAATGCATGACACTCAGGAGCTAATCACGAATGAAGTCAGCAAGCTCAAGGCCATGGTGGTCCGACTAAAAGAAGTTAATGCAGAGGCCCATAGGCTTAAAGCTAAGCACACTAGGATTAAGGCAAATATGCTGAGCCGGATAGAATGGCGAGAAGGAAAGGTGGATTTCCCCACGCATCTCCCGTTCAAATCTGTGGAGGGTTTTAATGAAGACATAGCCCTCTTGGACTTTTGAAGAAACTGTGGCAGTAAGCTAATAGCCAGTGTACAAGGGACAAGGGATAGGATCAACGGTTTATATCAAAGAATCCAGGGAGTGCATGATAGGTGCAAATTGAATTTCCCGCAATCCCTCGATGATTTCCCGGGTGAAGAGCAACGCTTGGCTGAACTGAAGGAAGAACTAGGCATCCAAACTGAATATGTGAAGAAAATTGATGTCCTAGCAATTGATGACCTCCAACATTATATTGGAATGTCATCAGTCCACAGCCATTTGCTTAAAGAAGTACATCAAGCTACAGTGACAGAAATTCAAAGCATTGGGGCAGAGCTTAGAAAAAATGTGACTTCTTAGAAAATCTTGCTCCCTGCTTCTGCCAATATAGTCATAAGGGACACTGGTGTGTGGTATAGCTACATAGCAGAAGAGGAGAAGAAGGTGGGAGTAGCAGCTCTGACATCAAATCCAGACTCTTCTCTCCCAGCAGTGACAGAAACTCCAGCTGGCTCGACTCCCTCTTCCCAAGCCATTCCAGCAGCTACAGTGGGCTCGATTCCTTCTTCCCAGGAAGCAGCTGCAGGAATAGTTGAATCGAGTGCTGCTCCTCCAACTGAAACACATGAGCATGAATGAAATCTCTGAGTTAGAGTGTTATTTCTACTATTTTTGTATTTTTGACTATCAGATGTGTAAAGCGTAGAAGCTATGGGACAGTTGTCCCTATTTTATTTTAAATAATTTCTGTAAAAGAAATGGAATCACAATTTTGTCTGTTATAGGAGAAAATTTCTGTAGATGACAAGTGTAAGAGGCCAGGTGGCAGCCCAAAGGGCAAATTTTGTAACTATAAATAAAAGCTAGGAAGAATATGAAAGGACTTTTGGCAGCGAACTATTTTTCCAAAACTGTACGAGCTATCTTGTATACGTTCCAAGAAAATAAAGTTTTCTAATAAAATCCTGGAGATGGATGTTTTGCATGGGAATGAAGGATGGATGTGTATTGGACTATTCTGGTGACTTTCATACTGTAATGTGAGATCTTTCTTGCTATTTGAACTATTTCTTTGCAACAAATGATTTTGCTTCTTTCTGTGCAAACGATTTCTCTGTTTCATGAGCAGTGAATGTGTTTTATGTTAAATCAGAATATATCTTCTGATATCTTTATCTTTGTTGTAGCTTTCTCTTCCTGATTTAATGGCTATCCATTCTTTCTTTAAGATAATTCCTACAGCTCACTGTTCATGCCCTTTAAATTTGCACCTTGCAGGGATCATTAGATTTATTTCAGTTTGTTTTATACGTAGATCTGTTTCTTTCATTTTTGCATCTAAATTAAATAATTTTGCTTCTCTCTTAGATGAGTAATGAAATGTGTCATTTATAATTAGAAGCTATCTTCTGAGATCTTTTATCTTGGTGTAGTTTTCTCTTTAAGATTCAATGGCTGCCTGTTCTTTCTTTAAAGATAACTCTCATAGCTCATTGCTCACACTTTAAATACTTTCCTTGCAAGGATAGTTAGATATATTTTAGCTGTAGACTTAGATCTGTTTTCTCAGTCTTGCATCTAGATTAAATATAAACTAGGCACTTGCATATCATTATAAAACATAAAACTCAAAAGAAAGGTGGATCGGGCCATAACCGGTACAATCGGAATAAAACTCCAAATCCACGGTTGCCGGAACCGCTAACCGGACGGATTCCCTATACCAAATGGGAGATAATCTAATTGGGATCATCTCTCGGGGAGAATCCCTTTCTGATTGGTGCCATGATATCCGAGGCATCAACAGACCGTTTTGGGCTGTTGAATGCTGAGATATTTGGGGAAGAAATCATTTTCCTCCCTGTGGTTGTTTGTTCCATCCCACAATCCGTTTTTGGTTGGAAACATTTTTGGGAAAACCCATGGCCATCTTATTCATAAATCCCATTGTTTAAAATGTGTATCCATGCCCAATGTTGTGCTTGTTGTGTGAGAAAAGAGTATGTTGGGGTATGGGTTATGGGTATCTATTGCTTTGGCTTGAGCTTGAGTGCAAGCATCCAAGGTTCAAATGTAGCCTGATAAACCCAGCTATGGACTGGCTTGGCTCAGATGAAATGATTAATTGGCTGTGTGTGAGCTTGAATGTCCCCTTTTCCTTGTAAGAATCATGCCCAGCTTGGGGGTGGCATTTGTGTTGAGAGATTGATGAACACAACTGGCCTATGGTTGGGTGGAATGTTGCAGCGACATAGCTAGTTGTTTGGGACCCGCATTATAGTGAGATGAGTATATTCTCTTATGTGTATTTACTTCTGCATTATTTTAATTAATTGATGACTGTTATTGATATATTGAGTGCATATGAAAATATGTGTGTGGATGAATTTATTTCCGCTGTGCATATTTGTTTAATTTACATCTGCACACATTTGTTTTTAACTGTATGCATCTAATGAATGGGCTGATTTTTATGAAAATCCCCATAGATTGGTAGCATGTTCCCTCCCTTGCATTGGGTCCAAGGGTGGGTACGTTACACCCGTATCCTGTAAGATCGATTTCATGGCTCCTGTTTCACAATTCGAGCTCATTGGGGATGAATATTTAGACGCGTGCCCAGAATACGAAGAGTCGGTTAAACAAGTGGGTTGGTTAGGTTTTTTACAGAAGTTCTCTGGTTTCAATGTATCTGTTTCTAGGGAATTTGCTTCTTTGTTTGATGGTGTGAAAGCACACATTGGGGATGTTGAACTCCAATTATCCAAAGAATTTTTCTTTCAGGCAATAAGGATGCCGGCAACAGGAGAACGATGGTTCAAAGGAAAGCATATGAAAATCTAGTAATGGAAATGGTTTTTAATCAAATCCAATCAACAAGTCGAGTCTAAATTCGTTTTCCCCTTGAGGATACTGAAGAAGAAATGGCGATCTCTACTTGGGTTAATTATAAGGTATGTTACTTGCGAAGGCCATTTGTCACAAACCCATTTTTATCACTTAAGGTTGCTATCGGTTTTTAAGGGTCACCCTATAAATATGCCATATTACTTCATTAATAGTTTGCAGAAGATGGCTTGTGCATATCAATCCAATATATCCGATAAGGACCGAAGCCTCTTCCACCATGGGTTAATCAAAATTTTGGTTGCACATAGGTTAAGTGAGATAGGTGATAACTGGGATTCATTTCTACAGAGAAATGGATATGGGATAAATGAAGAATGGCCTCAGTTTAGCCCAAGAACCCGACGTAAGCGTCGGGGTGATGCATTCGAAAAACTTGACCCAGAAACCAATAGTGAAGGAGAAGAAACACGTTCTATTAAAACCCTAGGCCACGGTAACACGGTAGTAAAATTGGAATATAACCCCGAAGCCGTATGTGAAAATACCCAATTCAAAATAGATACACATGTTATCACTGTTGGTAACGTAGAGAAAGATCTTCTTGGTCTAATACCAACCTATAGCTTTCTGCAAGATGAGGGTGAGAGCAGTAAAACCATGAGCGATAGAGAAACCCGCTGGACCACCCGTAGCATGACCGCGGCTCTATTTGCATAGAGGAATTTTTTCGAAGGGGATGCCCCCATTGTTGAGCTCAATGACTCATCAGAATCCTGACCAAACAATGACGCCATGGACCCAATTGACCCCAAATTCTTATACGATTCAACGTCTGAGACAAGGGCACGAAACGCCCAGTCATCCAATCCTTCACCGCAATTGAACCAAGAACTGGAGCAAGGGCCTGTGAAAATTTTGGAATCAGTTAATCAACCGAGTGAGAAAGCTATGGATGGATTTATCTCCTCGTCTAACACTCAACGAATTTCAACCCTGGAAATCAACCTTAAGGAAGCTCAACTCATTAATACATTTTCTACTGAAGAAATCACTCATTTGAAAGATGAATTGGCAGTGTGGGACGATAAATGGATTGGTATGAGGGAGAGGAAGAACAAATATAAAACACTTGTAAAAAACCTGATGTTAAGGAATAAGAGTTTGATCAAGCAGAACAGGGTTACTAATGCACGAGCCATAAAATTTAAGGCTAAGCTGGAAGAAGCTAGAATGATTACTTCAGTCCAAGTATCTTTTGAGTCATTTAAAAAACCCTGATGCTATTCTTGTAGGAAAAATTCATTTTTGCTCAATGATTTAAATTTTGTCAATATCCATGTGTTGTAAAGGATCAACGGATACAGGTAAATGATGCATTTTCTCAGGCTTGTCTTTTAATACAAAGTGTGTATATAAGGATACCTGCAGAATCAAAGATTCTACAGGCATCCTGTTCATTATTTATTTTTTTATCATTTATCACTTTGTTATTAATTTTGGTTTTGAACGATATAGGTGTCATCGTGGAGCATAATTATGTTTCCCTCAATTTTGAAACGTGCTTATTGAAGCTTATCTATTGCTCGACGTTATACAAGTGGAATGATTTGCGTGCTAGATGGTTGATTATTCTATTTTCGGGAAGATGCAGTTCTGGACTAATGGGATCCAATAATCATCTTCTTCCAGAGAGCGTGATGTTGGATTTGTCCAGTAAATTGGTTGTCTCTCCATGTTCCCCTATTCCGAACCTGACTCAATCGTGGCCTAATTCAAGGGAGGATTGACATCAATTTGTACTAGTTTTCTATTGGATATCTTGAGGATGATCCATGTAGTCACATTTTGGATAAAGTAATGAATGTTAGATGCTCTAGGGTGACTATATAATGAAGTTCACAAAATTGTATATGGGTTTGAATTCTGGGCAACTGAGAGAAACATTTTCATACAGTATTATAATATTTTCTGCATTAATTTGAAGTCTTCTTTGAATTTATTCTGGAGAACCAAGCCATTGCAAAAGTTTCAAGGCTCTGATCAAGTTTTGACATCCATATTATCTATGTTGTATCTACCTTCTGGTTTATTCTCTTTTTGTCTATCTTTTACTTGCATATATATATTGTGCTATTATATGTAGAGTTATCATTTTATGGATTTGAATTAATGTGTTAATTTTGGTATATGAGTAATTTGTATAAAACATGAATGTGATGGATTGTTTCTTGTTATTTCAGGTATTATATAATTTATTGTTCTATTCCTCCTAACTTGCATTTATGTTGTGTTCTGTGTACAAGCTAATTTGTAATTATATATATTGCAATATTTCCAGAATTACATAATAGGTTGACATTATTGGTTTTTAGTCTGATTTATATTTACAATCATTCTGTGGGGGATTTTCATCTTTTGTAGAAAGGTAACCATTTATTTTAATGTTTGGGGATTTTTCTGCCATATTAAAGTGTTAGTTGTCCTCTTGTTTCAGACTTGAAATCATAACATTTCTCATGCTCCTGGCCGGGATAGGAAATAGACATTAGATCATTGTAGTGTAGATTTAGGAGCTACTAAATATTTGCATTTTAGGATAGGATAGTTCCTAGAGTTAGATAGGTATTGAGTTCAGTTTCTTTCATTAATTAGTAGTTGATTTAATAAATCCGATACTCACCCACTCTCAAGGGACTCTCTACTTTTGAGAGCAAATCATAAAGGCAGCAAGGCATCGATCTTATGAGAAATAGCTACCAACAAACACATATAGGGTTGCATTAAGTCCTTTGTGTGGGTTGTTTTTCCTTAAGTTGACCAAGGTCTGTTTTCCAGGCCAACAAATGGCGCTAAAAGGAGGGCCTGAACTACAACTTTAATGGTTGATAAACCACATGAGACTCCTACAAGTAGTCAAACTACCTCCCTTCTCAGTAATTTCAAAACAATATCTATCCCGATCTCTAGTTCACAAACTGAATCCACAACAACACCCCTTGTCAATACGGTCAGGGATACCATACTACGTAATACTAGTTTCCCACCAGTTACCCCAGAAGATGTACACAAATCCCTAGAGGAATCACAACGTATTTTGACTAGAGGCTATTCTTGCCAGACAGGATTTCCCCCAATTAATTTTGGGCTACCTAGAAGATCCCGCAACCAAACTCAAATAATTATTGATCCGATTGGTGAAGAACCTTTTCAATCCCCAATAGGATCCCCTAACTATCATCTTAGCAGTCTTCTCAGAGGAGAAATTAATACACACACTTCACGACAAATCTTGGCCTCGGGTGGATCTAACCAGCCACCCTCACCCTTGAGTCACCTCCTGATAGTCCTCGTGACTATAACAATGAATCATCATCAAATTCAGAATCTGATCAAGAAATGGCTGACCGTGATGGAGGAAACCAAAATGATAACAGACCTTGGTTATGATGCGGTGTTGTTGTTGTACCTAGAGTGCAACATAACTTACCCAAACATCCTAACAAACTCCTACCGAAATTTGACCGCGACAATAAGGAGCCTGTTGAGAACCACATTGACAAATTCATGTTGGTTGTTCAGACCATGAATGTCCAACATGAGATGTTGTGTGTCACTTATTTCCTTTGACTTCCGAAGGGAAGGCCACAGTTTGGTATTTTGCCTTGACTCAAGGATCTATAACCAGCTGGACTAATTTCAATCAGGCATTCATAAATAAATTTGGTGAAGACAAAACTCCTGCTATATTAGCATTAGAATTGGCTAGAATCAAAATGGAAAACAAGGAGCGAATAAAAGACTTCAATCAACGATTCCTTACTCTAATGAATAGGATACCAATAGCTTCCCAACCTCCAGAGGATATCATAATTGAGTACTATGCTTCTGCTTTAACTAAATCCCTTGGCATGTTCATCAAGCAAGCTGGTAAAACCACATTGGTTGAAACCTTTGAAGAAGCAATAAAAGTCGAAAAGAATTCTATGACATATGAACCAGAAAACAATGTCAAGAGTGATAACCCTTTACGTAGAAGAAATGAAACCACATCGAGGGTTAATACATACAAAAAAGATACCTCTGCTTTCGATATGGAAAAATTACAACAAGCAGTAAGGTCTCTTACAAATGAAATAGTGATGTTAAAACAAAACAATTGAGAAGGCACTTCGAATAGAGGAAATTTTAAAACTCCATATCGACCTTTTACATCACCTAACACAAGACAAAGTACTCCTCTTGATGTTTCAACTAATGAATAAATCTTCAATATAATTAGGGATGTCTATGCCTTACCTGAAACCCAACTTGATCAAGAATTAGAAGAGAATCAGGAACATGAGCAACCCGAAACTAAAGAAGAAACTTCCGAAGATCCCCTCCCATTTAACTGTCATTTTTGGGATAGTTCAGTCAAGGAAGGAGAGTGTCATGACCATTCATTTTTTGTCAATCAACACACTCATAATACCAGGAGTAAGGGACTTGTCAATCCTCAGCCATCACCCGCACCTAAGAATAGTCCCCTGCCCACAAATCAGCATCCTGTGGTTCAAGATAAGGATCTCCAATATGACATTATAGATTATATCAAGAAAAAAAGAGCAAACATCAGTATGTTTGACTTATTAAAAATCTATCCTATTCCAGGAGGTTCGATATTCTCGAATTTGGCATCTCCATCGAATACCAATAACAAAAGAAATCATCCCTCTGTACCTACAAGCAATAGCTCTTATCCTACCACTAGTAAAGTAGTGGCAATTTTCAATAACAACAACACAGCTGCTGATAGGGATACACTGATAGGAAAGAATTCCAAATATACAACTCCCCCTTTCCTACTAACGTTTGAAATCTTTAATCGGAACGTCCATAATTGTATGGTCGATTTTGGAGCATCATCGAATGTTATGCCTTATTCGGTATCTAAGAAATTGAATGCTGAGCTCACACCTTGTGAAACTCAGATTAGCCAATTAGACCGATCTAAGGTCAAAATCGTAGGAGAGCTAAAAGGAGTGATGATTAGGATGGCTAGCAATCCACAAATGTTTCAAGTTATTGACATAGTGGTGGCAGACATACCTGATGTTTATGGGTTGTTTCTAAGTCGTGATTGGTCTCAAGCTTTAAAAGGCTATTTCTCAACCGATTGGTCACATTTGTGGTTAACTAAGAACAGGCGGACAAATCAGATTAGTATTGACAGGAAAAGGTACATGAAGCACACGGTGACTGAGATAGAGTCCCCCAATGAACCAGTCATGTTTAGTGATTCCATTTTAGGGATGTATGGGTATGACTCTAATTTAGGGACTTTTCATGCACATAAATCAGCATTTACTGATTCTGTAAATAAATCAGAAATTTTGCATTGTGACTTTTAGGAAGCGTCTCCCAGTGTATTTAATGATGTAAATACTATGAATAATGTAAATGATGTAGTTAATAGACCTTGGCATTTGTACTTTGATGGTTCGCGATCTAAGGAAGTTGCAGGGGTTGGTTGTATGCTTCTCAGTCCTATTGGGAACAAGCATCTGTTCTCCTATAGACTTGAATTTTTTTGCACCAAAAACATAGCAGAATACGAATCTCTCATCCAAGGGCTCAAGAAAGCATTAGATTTAAATGTTAAGGTGTTGATTGCATTTGGTGATTCTGAAATTATCATTCGACAAGTTCGCAATTCCATTCATTGTTTATCTAATCATTTGCGAAGTTATCAAAAAGAGGTATGGAATTTGATTTCAGCATTTGAAGCTTTTAATATCAATTTTATTCCTTGCTTTCATAACCAAGAAGCTAACCGTTTGGAAAATGTGGCCTCACGGCTCATTTCACCAGAATTTTTTTCTCCTAATATTTTCTCTGTTGAATTATTGTTTAGACTGTCGATTCCTGACAATATCACTAACTGGCGTGTCTTCGATGATGACTCATAGAAATTTTAATTTCTTAATGGGAGAAGATGCCTTCAAAGAGTCTTCAATTGACGATATCACACATGATGAAGATCTACGCAATTTCTCAATGATCCATCCACATCATTTTGTAGACAAATCATTTGAGCTGGTAAATTCGATCCCTACTTCAGTTCTCAAACTAGAGAATTTTTATGACCTGCATGATAAGTTTAAAGGAATGCCTAATTATAAGACAAATAGTTCTAGCATGCGCTATGAAACTATTAATCTAGACACAGAAGCAAATCCTCATAATATAAACTTAGGGTCAGATTGCACTCAAACAGAAAAATCATCCTTTGTGAAATTGTTCAATGAATTTAAGGATGCATTTGCATGGACATACGACGACCTGAAAACCTTTGATACACAAATAATACAACATGTAAGCCCTATGAAACCTCAATCGAAGCCATTCCAACAAAAATAAAGGAAGATTCACCCCACTTTAGAACCAACAGTAAAAAAGGAATTGAACAAACTACTTGATGCTAGAATTATATTTCCTGTACGTCACACACAGTGGGTAGCAAACCTTACTCCTGTTAAGAAGAAAAATGGAAAAATTAGGTTATGTGTAGATTTCTGAAACCTAAGCCGATCATTAGAAAAGGACAACTACTCGGTTCCACCAATGGAACAGATCCTCCATAAAGTATCAGGTGCCCAGATGCTGTCTTTGCTAGACGGGTTTTCTGGGTATAACCAAGTCTTGGTTTCTCCTACAAATAAGTTGAAAACTACCTTTAGGACCCCTTGGGGAACCTATGCCTATATGAATATTCCCTTTGGACTAATAAACGCTGGGGATACGTCCCAAAGGGAAATGGATGTTGCTTTCAGAGGTTTGCTCAACCATTCTGTTGTTGTCTACCTAGATGATGTTACTGTATTCTCCAAAACTAGGTCTGATCATATTTCACACCTCCGCAAAGTCTTGGAACATTGCACAAGGTTTGGTATTTCTCTCAATCCTAAGAAAATGATTTTTGTAGTCACGAAGGGAATTTTATTAGGGTTTGTGGTGTCGAAGGAAGGAATTATGATTGACCCTTAACGAACTGAAGCCATTTCCAAAATTCCTTTCCCTCCTACTACGAAAGCAATGCAATCCTGTATGGGGAATATAAATTTTGTAAGGACATTTGTGCCGAGTTTTTCCGAGATAGTTCGCCCACTACAAAAGATGATAAATAAAGACAACAACTTTTCATGGGGAGATAAAGAAAGAGAATCATTTATCATAATTAGAGAAGCCATAGCTGAAACTCCTGCACTCTTAAGTCCTGACTTTATGAAATACTTGTGAAAATCCTCACAGTGGATCCAAAGAGATGATGTAAACCTCACAATGAAAGAATTTAGGAAAATAGAAGATAATAGAGCAACAGAACATAGATCCAGTGGAAATCAAATAGGAGCATAATATTCACACATGTTTCATTAATCAGAATAGTAAAACAATAATTATACAATGCACAGGATTCGAATACCAAGGGTGTAATTCGAATTAGCCTACATGGAGAGATCAAAAGATCACTGGAGTGTCATCAAAGCACAACTAGAAGTCTTCATCATCATCAGTGGAATCATCAATGCACAAGTAACTATCAACCATCAGTCAAACTGAGTCTAACTGAGTTAGGTAGGTGTAACTAGGTGTACCTGGAACATGGAGGCACTAACTGAATGAAGGAGGCTCAGTGGAGGGCACATGAGGAGCTAACTGGAGTCAGAATGGGAAGTCTAGTCTCACTGGAGGTTCATCGGAGTGATACAGTTAGTTGAGAGTCATTCTAGCCTTAAATCAAGAAAAGAACTAAAGATAACTCAACTAACTGAAGTACAACTGAATGGTAGGTGAGAGAGGGCTCCTAGGATGCATGCAATTGCATGTAGGGAGCATTAAGCACTAGGAGGGCTAAAACTGATCAGTGAGAAGCTCCTGGGGCTAGCTAACTGAGGGCTAGGTGCTAGGACTGATGACTAGGATGCATGCAATTGCATGCATGCATGCAAAATCATGACACCATGCAAAATGCATGCATGACTGAAAATGAAAAAATGGATAATACTGGTAGGACTAGGATGGAGTATAGGAAAATCCCAACAATACTTTATTCTTTATACCTTCGCCTCTGACATATCTTGTGTTGCTACCCTTACGCAGAAGAATCAAGAAGACCATGAAGTACCTATCTCATTCATGAGCTCGAATTTGAAAGGAGCAGAATTGAACTACCAAGAAGTAGATAAACAAGCTTTCGTTGTGTTCAAAGCAGTAAAACATTTCTGGCCTTATCTTCTTGAAGTCGAAAACTAAGGTCGTTGTTCCATTTTCCGCTGTAAGAAATCTGTTAGTTCAGAAAGATTTAGGGGAAAAAAGAGCATGCTGGATGGCGGCTTTACAAGAATATAACCTATAGATTAAACCCTCTCAGGTTGTACGAGGGTTAGGATTGTGTAAAATGGTAGCTGAATCAGCACATCTGCCTGCTAGTCATGATGATTTATCCTTAGATGATTCACTGCTGCAAAAGGAAGTCTGCTTTATCCCAGATCTTGTCAATTCTTGGTACACTGACATTCGTACTTATCTTGAAACAGGCAGTGCTCTAGACCATTTGGATCCAAAGAAAAAGATATTTGTTAGGTTAAAATCAACACCTTACTAGTTGGTGAATAATATACTTTTTAGGAAGAATGCAGATGGTATCCTACTCCGCTGTTTAGAAAAGGAGGAATCTGATTCAGTCTTAAGACAACTGCATGATGGCCCCGTTGGTGGTCACTTCGGTGGCGATACCATTGGCGCTCATAAAGTTTTGAGAGCAGGTTATTTCTGGCCAACATTATTTAAAGATGCTCATTCCTTCGTGAGAAAGTGTCAAGACTGTCAGATGGGATATGGTAGGGTTAAAAGGCCATCCTTTCCTTTACAACCTATCATTGTCGATAGACCTTTACAACAGTGGGGACTCAACATAGTGGGACCAATAAATCCTCCCTCTTCTCTTCATCATAAATACATCATAACTGCTACTGATTACTTTACCCGATGGTCTAAAGCTTCCCCACTGAGAGTAGTCAATACAAATAAGGTACTAAATTTCCTTGAAACTCATATAATTACCAGATTTGGAGTACCAAAGTCTCTAGTATTTGACAATGCATCATATTTTTCTTCTAGAGAATTAACTGAATTTTCCTTAGAAAAAGGAATCAGGATCAGGTACTCAGCAAGTTACTATCCACAAGGTAATGGCCTTGCTGAATCAATAAACAAAAACTCGCTAAAAATTAAGAAGAGATCAATAGTTGAACATCATAAAAATTGGCACACCATTCTGTATCAAGCGATGTGGGTTGATAGGGTTACTTCGAAGTTAGCTGTTGGTAACTCTCCCTTCTTTTTGGTGTGTGGAACCGAGGCTATCCTTCCTCCAAATCTGGTTTTTCCTTCATTACAGTTGGCACACTCTGTACAGGATACATAATTCTCTTCCATTGAGAAGAGAATTAATATGTTGTTGAAATTAGAGGAAGATAGGGAAAATGCTAAATGACACTTCTCAAAACACCAGCAAATTATTAAATCTTGGTTTGATCACGGATCATCCTCAAACAGATATTTTCAAGTGGGCGACCTAGTACTAAAATGGGATAAATTGCATGAGGGAAAAGGGGAACATACTAAATTCCAACATCTCTAGTTAGGTCCATATGCGTTAGCAGAAAAACTAGCTCCTAGTACCTTTCACTTGTAGAATTTGCAAGGATAGCTCGATACCTTCCCGGTAAATGGGCATGTCCTTAAGAAATACTTCCAGTAGTCTTGCATCGTTGAATCATTCTCATTGTATATTTTCGTTGTATATATTTCTGTACATATTCATCTTTTCATTTTGGTTGTCAGATTTGCAAAATCTAATGATATTGTATTCGTTGATTATCTTCGATTCAGTCATCATTTTTATTTCACACATAATTTCAAATGATGAATCATATAAAACAATTCGTTCTCTTTAGGATCATTCTAATCCAAGCCTATTCACAAGTTGTTATTACTTCAAATAGAATTTCAGGCAACCTGGGGTATTCACTTCTGATTTCACCATTTCCTTTCAGCTGTAATTTCTATACATAATAGGTAAATAGTATTGTACATATGCTTTATCTATTACTAATAGGTTCCAATTCTATAATTATGATTCTTCATCAAATCATATTTTGTATATACGCTTACACGGCTTGAGGAAAATCAATAATTCAGCTTGATAAATCAATTTATGGAAAAGGCATACAAACTGAATTTGTTTGGGATACACCTCAAATTGTGATCTTCGATTCTGCCTAAAAGTATCTGATGTCTCCAGGGTGATTTAATTTCAAAACTATCCTAGCTATTTCAGACTTGCATGGTTTTGCAGCAACCCTTGGTTGTTATCTTTGAATTCCTATCTATAATCCAATGCCTCGGGAAATTTATTTACTGGCTCCAGTAATATCTGAAAGGTTGAAGATCAGTCGTGCATACCTAGTCATCCTTAAGCTGTCTCAAGAAGTCAGAGGGTTTTTCACTCATATTTTTAAATCCATCTATAATTAAAATCTCATTAATAAAACTTTGGTCCAAGAACAGGAGGTCTTTTCATAAATACGGTCTATCATGATCATTAGTTCTATTGGGATGACATCACCATTTTTGGTTACCAAGCCAAGGTGATGATTCTTGTTTGAAAAAATAAGGATCAGGAGGCCTCATCATGATCTAACATGTTTGTTTACAATAGTTCTCGTGAATGATGCTGCCAACATCTGGTCACCTAGCTGGGGCAGTAGTCTTGAACCAAAATTCCAACCAGTATTTTTCATTTTTAAATATGAAAAGGGTTAATGAGGGAACAGAAGGTCTCGTCATGAGCCAATCTGTTTATGATCATAGGTTCTATTGGATTGACATTGTCGACATCCGATCACCAAGCCGGGGAAATGACTCGCAGTTGAAAAATCGAGAGGCAGGAAGTCTCATTGTGAGCTGGCCTGATCAATTTCCGATAGGACTAGTGAATAATGCTACCATTATTTAGTCACCAAGCTAAGGTGGTATTTTCTGGTTAATGTTTTTCATATTTACCTATCTGTACATAATCTGTATATATTATGCTTTAAAAAAAAAATGAATAAGGTCTAGTCCTTTTGAATGTAGAGAAAATCATTTGATATTCTTGAGAAGTTACATCTTTCACTAGTGTCTACTAATCAGTCTCCGACCTTTAATACTTTCACTGTAGACAAGTCATTTTACTTTGTGCATGTCCAAGGTTGAAATAGACAAGGAATCCCCTGATAACAGTTGAGAGCAAATTGCTTATGAACCTGTCAAAGTCTAGTCATACTTTGGGATTGGTTTGGGAATTAAGCCACTTAAGCAGATGTTTGACACTTCAAGGCATCATCTTTGATCTTCTGAAGTATGGAATTCTTTTGCACATAGATAACTGGTTGGATCCCAGCATGTCGCCATTTGTTGGCAAGTAACACCCTTTTGACCAATTTGATTATTAATTCGATTTGTTCACTCAATATCCTATGTCAATACTCATAAATTTATATTTTAGGAGTGCCTTCAGAATCTTTGATTCTGAAGGTGCTCCCAATAAGGTTAGTATGTTGATTAGGACATTAGGATTGGGAATGTTATGGGCTATCAAATTGGTTTGACCATATTTATCCTACTTCATATCTCAGTTTGATTGTTACGGTGTTGTGATTGAAATGAAACTTGAAATTTTAGCAGCTCCTAAAATTTTATGGATTAGTTCAATAATATAAACCTTGATATGCAAAATATGACATCCATTATTTCTGATACTTAATTTATTGGTGATATTTTGCATTGTTCAAATGTTTCCTTTAAATCCATCTTCATGTTTCATTTTCGGTCAAATGATGGAAATATCCTAGAGCATGATTATAGTTGTGGTGTTATTAAAATTTCCATTTTATATTATCATAATACTAACCGTGACTTCATAATGATTATTTATTCACTCCCTACTTAATTTTTCATTATTTTTGTATTGGGGAAGAATGTTATGATTATAATTGTTCTATTAACATCTTGCAGTAATATTAATTCCATTGGTTTTATTGTGACTGATCAAACTAATGTGCAAAGTATCTTGACCATGGTGTTAGCATGAATTTCGAAAAGACAAGGTGTGTATGATGTGTTGTTAATTTGATGGATGACGGTGATCCAAATGTCCTCTATCAGCTCCATATGCTTGCAATTCTCCCAAAGCCATCATCGCGCTACGTGCGCTCTGCAAACTCTAATAACTCTTGCTGGTTCAAGGGCATCATGACCCTGCGTCCCACACCTACGCATGAATGCTTACTATACTCAGGTGAAATGAAGTCGGTTATAATTTTGGTAAACCTGCAAGGGTCGATGGTAGGTCTATTCATTTCTCGTTTAGGGTTTTGAAACTACACGTATCCTGTAAGATCGATTTCATGGCTTCTGTTTCACGATTTGAGCTCATTAAGGATGAATATTTAGACCCGTGCCCAGAATGTGAAGAGTCGGTTAAACAAGTGGGTTGGTTAGGGTTTTTACAGAAGTTCTCTGGTTTCAATGTATTTGTTTCTAGGACATTTGCTTCTTCGTTTGATGGTGTGAAAGCGCACATTGGGGATGTTGAACTCCAATTATCCGAAGAATTTATCTCTCGGGATATAAGGATGCCGGCAACAGGAGAACGATCGTTCAAAGGAAAGCATATGAAAATCCAGGAATGGAAATGGTTTTAAATCAAATCCAATCAACAGGTCGAGTCTAAATTTGGTTTCCCCTCAAGGATGATAAAGAAGAAATGGCAATCTCTACTTGGGTTAATTATCAAGTATGTTACTTGCGAAGGCCGTTTGTCACAAACCCATTTTTATCACTTAAGGTTTCTGTCGGTTTTAAGGGTCACCCTGTAAATATGCCATATTACTTCATTAATAGTTTGCAGAAGATGGCCTATGCATATCAATCCAATATAACCGATAAGGACTGAAACCTCTTCCACTATGGCTTAATCAAAATTTTGGTTGAGCATAGGTTAAGTGAGATAGGTGATACCTGGGATTCATTTCTATAGAGAAACGCATATGGGATAAATGAAGAATGGCCTCAACATAGCCCAAGAACCCGAAGTAAGCGCCGGGGTGATGCATTCAAAAAACTTGACCCAGAAACCAATAGTGAAGGCGAAGAAACGGGTTCTATTAAAACCCTAGTCCAGGGTAACACGGTAGTAAAATTGGAATATAACCCCGAAGCCGTATGTGAAAATACCCAATTCAAAATAGATACACATGTTATCACTGCTGGTAACGTTGACAAAGATCTTCATGGTCTAATACCAACTTGTAGCTTTTCGCAAGATGAGGGTGAGAGCAGTAAATCCATGAGCGACAGAGCAACCCACCTAACCACCCATAACATGACCACAACTCTATTTGCAGAGAGGAATTTGTTCGAAGGGGATGCCCCCATTTTCGATCTCAGTGACTCATCAGACTCCTGTCCAAACAATGACGCCATGGACCCAATTGACCCCAAATTCTTATATGATTCAATGTCTGAGACAAGGGCACGAAACGCCAGTCATCCAATCCTTCACAACAATTGAACCAAGAAGTGGAGCAGGGGCCTATGAAATTTGTAGAATCAGTTAATCAAACGGGTGAGAAAGCTATGGATGGATTGATCCCCTCGTCTCAAACTCAACGAATTTCAACCCTAGAAATTGACCTTAAGGAAGCTCAACTCATTAATACATTTGTTGCTGAAGAAATCACTCATTTGAAAGATGAATTGGGAGTGTGGGCCGATAAATGGAATGGTATGAGGGAGAGGAAGAACAAATATAAAACACTTCTAAAAAACATGATGTTAAAGAGTAAGGGATTGATCAAGCGAAACGGGGTTACTAATGCATGAGCCATAAAATTTAAGGCTAAGCTGGCATAAGCTAGAAGGATTACTCCGGTCCAAGACTCTTTTGAGTCGTTTAAAAAACCCTAATGCTCTTCTTGTAGGAAAAATTCATTTTTTCGATGATTTAAATTTTGTCAATATCCAGGTGTTGTAAAGGATCAACACATACAGGTAAATGATGCATTTGTTGGTTGTGGAGCCTGATCTCTAGATTCAGAGATATTATTATTCAGCCGTGTTTGTACCCCAGCTTTATATGATATGTAAAAAGGACTGTACACTCACCCGAACGGGGGGGGTGGGGGGGGTTATAACCCCCATGTGGGGGGTCTGAGGGAAGTGACCCCGAGAAAGGTGTTCGGGGGCGAAGCCCTCGAAGGAAATTTTTGGGGTTGTTTTACGGGCCCATGTTTTGGGTAACCCGTGGTATTTTCCCATTGTATTTCCCTTATAAAAGAAAGTCATTGTAACACAACTAGGGTTGAGGTATTAAGTTTTATGCATTGTAAAGATCTCTGATATCGAAAGAGAGACTGCAAGAGAGTGTGAAGAGGAAGTGCAGCGGTTGTGCTGCAGGTTGTATCCTTTCACTTTGCTGGATGGAATAATAATAGGACTGGCAACTTCAATGTGGACGTAGCCCAAGTTGGATGAACCGCGATATATCTCTGTCTCTCTTGTAATGTGTATGTGTGATTATATTTGCAATTCTGTTTATTGTTATTGCTCTGCGATCCTGTTTTTCTAACAACATTTTCTCAGGCTTTCCTTTTAATACAAAGTGTTTATATCAGGATACCTACAGAATCAAAGATTTTGCAGGCATCCTATTCATTATTTATTTTTAATCATTTATCACTTTGTTATTAATTTTGGTTTTGAATGATAAAAGTGTAATGTACCCACCTGCGGACCCAATTCGAGGAAGGGAACATTCTACCAATCTATGGGGCTTTCCATAAAACTTAGCCAATTTCATTAGATTGATACAGTTAAAAACATTTGTGTGCAAATGCAAATTAATCAAACATGCACAACAGAAATAAACTCATCCACACACATATTTTCATATGTATTCAATATATCAATAACAGTAGATAGAAAAACACTTATCTTCATTGTGCAATTGTCCCAAGCAACTAGCTATGTCGTTGCAACATTCCACCCAACCATAGGCTCTTCGACAGCATATACTCAGTCTATCCAAAGGCCACCCTCAAGCTGGGAATGATTCTTACAAGGAAAAAGGGGACAAAGCTCATTCACAGCCAATTAATCATTCCATCTGAGCCAAGCCAGTCCACAGCTGGGTTTATCAGGCTACAATTGAACCCTGGGTGCTTTCTCAAGCTCAAACCAAAACAATGGATTTACCAACAGGATGGCAATGGGTTTTCCCAGATTCATTTGCAGCCAAAAACGGATTATGGGATTGGGAAAAAAACCTTCACAGGGAGGAAAAACGTTTTCTCCCCAACTCTCTAAGCATTTAACAGCAAAACAGTCTCTATGGAACCCCAATTCCATTTCCCTTCTTCCCCACTGGTATACAACACAAAAATGCCCTTCTCCCAGCTAAGAATGAAGGAAATCACAGGGTTTCGATGGGGAAAAACGCCCAACCAGCTCCCAACTCGTGAGAGAGCCAAACTGGTTGATGGATAATGGCTTGGGGGAGAAATTCATGGCTCTTTTCTTGCCCAAGAAGCAAAACGTGATTTCCCATGTAGGGTGGCTTTCCCATACCTGAATTTGGACAACCATACCTCTCATTCCCCAAGGCATTAACTACCTCAACCAACTCTTGGGAGAAATCAATGATTGGGTACAAAAGTCAACATGGGTAGTTGAGGGTTTGATAGGTTCTCTCATTGACACTTGGCTTGACTTGACTGGCTCCAAGGGTTTGAATGTTTTCCCTCTCAATTCCTTGTAAAATCATGCCCCCATCTCTTTCTTGCATTGCATATCTAGTTGTGGGTACTTTTATTAAAATGCATATTACATGATGTTGAAATTCCAATGTGTCTGGCTAGCACGCAAACCGTATGCATCAATAAATCGATGGAGGGGCCTTGGCCTTGAGCTCCTCACCATGATTTTATAACAATATTACATCATTTACATTTTAATATAATGGGGTAAAAAATGGGGACATTACACAGGTGTCATCGTGGAGCATAATTATGTTTCCTTCAGTTTTGAAACACGCCTATTGAAGCTTATCTGTTGATGATCAGTTGCTCGACGTTATACAAGTGGAACGATTTGCGCGCTAGCTAGTTGCTTATTCTATTTTGGGAAAATGCAGTTCTGGACTAATGGGATCCAATAATCATCTTCTTCCAGAGAGCGTGATGCTGGCTTTGTCTAGTAGGTTGGTTGTCTCTCCATGTTCCCCTATTCTAAACCTGAATCAACCATGGTCTAATTCGAGGGAGGACTGACATCAATTTGTACTAGTTTTCTATTGGATATCTTAAGGATGATCCACGTAGTCACATTTTGGATAAAGTAATGAATGTTAGATGCTCTAGGGTGACTATATAATGAAGTTCACAACATTGTATATGGGTTCGAATTCTGGGCAACTGAGAGAAACATTTTCATAAATTATTATAATATTTTCTGCTTTAATTTGAAGTCTTCTTTCAATTTATTCTGGAGAACCAAGCTATTGTAGAAGTTTCAAGGCTCTAATCAAGTTTTGACATCCATATTATCTATGTTGTATCTACCTTCTGGTTTATTCTCTTTTTGTCTATCTTTTACTTGCATATATATATAATGTGCTATTATATGTAGAGTTATCATTTTATGGATTTGAATTAATGTGTTAATTTTGGTATATGAGTAATTTGTCTGAAAGCTGAAAGTGACAGATTGTTTCTTGTTATTTCAGGTTTTATATAAATTATTGTTCTATTGCTCCCAACTTGTATATATGATGTGTTCTATGTACAATCTAAGTTGTAATTATATATATTTCCATATTTCCAGAACTACATAATAGGTTGACAATATTGGTTTTTAGTCTGATTTGTATTTACAATCATTCTGTGGGGGATTTTCATCTTTTGTAGAAAGGTAACCGTTCATTTTAATGTTTGGGGATTTTTATGCCATATTAAAGTGTTAATTGTCCTCTTGTTTCAGACTTGAAATCATAACATTTCTCATGCTCTTGGCCAGGATAGGAAATAGACATTAGATCATTGTAGTGTAGATTTAGGAGCTACTAAATATTTGCATTTTAGGATAGGATAGTTCCTAGAGTTAGATAGGTATTGAGTTTAGTTTCTTTCATCAATTAGCAGTTGAGTTAATAAATCCGATACTCACCCACTCTCAAGAGACTCTCTACTTTCGAGAGCAAATTATAAAGGCAGGAGGGCCTCGATCCTATGAGAAACAACTACCAACAAACACATATAGGGTTGCATTAAGTCCTCTATGTGGGTTGTTTTTCCATAAGTTAGCCAAGGTCAGTTTTCCAGGCCAGCACCTACCAAAAGTCCTTTTCTTCTATTATATTCCTCTATTTATAGCTTTACAAAATTGTCTCTTCTCATACTCTAACCCTAGGGAATCACAAAAGTTTGTCTTCTAGTGCTCATATAAAAAAAAACTAGTTTCTGGCTATTTTTTAATATTTATACAATAAAACAGCCTCTAGCTGGCCTTTTCTGCTCAAAAATATATTTTTCCCATGAGTGGTAATTACAAATTCGAATTTATGTGGGTCTAGAAAAATTAGAGAAATATTCTTCCCAAGGTTTGGCTTCTTCAGAGATGGAAATAATCCTACTGGGATTTAAAACTTGTAAGGAGACTTCGTGATATGACAACTGAGTCTCAACGTATGCTCTTACTTCTTCTGTTGTTGTACAACTATCCTCTAAGAAATATGTGTTTACTGTTGCTTGTCCCACCAAATGATGTACATCCTCTTCAATGAGGACATCCAATTTTTTGATGTACTCTAATTCCCCTTGCAAACCACTCTGTAGCTCAGTCATATGCAGATCCTCTGGAGGAAGTTCATCTATTGGTGGGAGCGGAGAAAGGTGACACTTCTCGTGAACTTGCTGGATCTTCTTATAAAAAATCAGGAACATATGAGTAGTCCTTAGGATGTCGTTATTCACCTTTATGGAGGCATTTCTACAAAATTTCAAAAGTTGCATCTCTGATTTCAAATCTGCTGTTGTTTTAGGGCGCAATTGTTCAGCGTATTCAGAGCATGTCTCTCTCTAGACCATCTAGCCTTTAACCTTCTCTGCTACCTCAAGATGTCTTTTCCTAACAGCTTGCAACTCTGCAGATATCTCATCCATTCATTCCATCATTAGCTTCATCTTGTACATCTTCTCTGTAAGAGTAATATGAGAATGATATATTTGCTCTTGGACTTTACAAGCTTGACCACAGAACGGATATATGTCTAGCTTTCTACTGTCCGCTGCTTCGAGTTGTTTTGTCAAAGATCGCTTTTCCTTTTCTAACTATTCAACCTAGCTTTCAACTCTTGGACTTGTTGGTTGGCAGCTGCTTTGCTTGAATCTAACTGAGTAGTTTGAGTTTTGAGATCATTCTTCTCTCCTTCCAATATCATTAACTGAACAGTTAAGGCCTCTTTCTCCTCATCCAACCTTTGGAAATCCTCATCTATCCTCTCCTTTTCAGATAAGAGGTCGTTATGTTTCCTTTTCAATTATTTACCTTGATAAACTTATTTCTGCAACTTGTCTTTCGCTTTGAAGAGATTTTCGTTCTCCTTTTTCACCTCTTGTTGGCTTGGTTTTGCAACCAAGCTTAGTGCAATGGGCACCTATCAACAAGTGATAGCAGTTTCAAATATTGAAAGTAAAAACAATTATTATAAATCTAAATCTAAACTAAACTAGCATGTGCATATAACAAATAAAATTTTCTGAAAACGATTCAAGAACAAGAAATAAAAAGAATGAGTATTGTATTAAGATACCTCAAATGGTGAGGATTTGTGTTCAGCAACTTCCAAGGTGAGTAGCTCCAAGCTCCAAAGGTCTCTTCTTCAAGATAGCTACAATGGTCAAAAGCTCATGAGAGATTTTGACAGCATGAGGATAGGATGATGGATGGATGGAAAGTGAGGAGCCCCTACCACCTTTTTATAGTTTTTGGTGGTGGGGAATACCATTATGGTTTTGAGGAAACCAATGGTATTGACCAACATGGTTTAGGTACCTTTTCCCTCATTTTTCCTTTTTTGAATATTTTGAATATTTTTATTCCTTTTTTAATATTTTTTGGAAATTCTGGACCCTTTTTTAGGGTTTTTTATGCTTTTTGAGGAAAAATATTCATTTTGAGTGGAAAAAGGGGTGTATTAAGGTCTTTTGGTGACCTTTTGATGGCTTTAGAGGCTCAAATGGTGAAAAATTGGACAAATGGGTCATGTGAATAAGGAAATGAGCTAGTGAGCACTTTTTGGGTGTTAACAGATTTCCCCCTGATGTGTGAGGGCAGGAGATCATCGTATGGCCGATAGACATCATAGTTCTTTTGTCTTTTTTCTGGGGTTTGGGGAAGAGAAGAGATCGATTGGAGACTGGATCCACGGCCATTAGAAGCTTCAAAATAAACAATATTACATGGCCTCAATATGAATGAGGAATAATCTCTGATAATGGATGAGGTAGGCATACCCATGCTTGTATCAAGACATATACATAACAATTAGTCCCAAGAAGGGGGACCTAGAAAAAAAAAAAAAAAATCTGCTGGTGCATCATAATGGTCCAGAGGGGACATCATTTGGGGATGTACTCATGATCATAACATGACTGATCTCAATAACTGATACACTGGAATAAAGCGTCAACCGTTCTGAATAAGGTCTCAGAAGGGTTGATGAGTTGCTGAAACTGAAGGTGTCCAACATTTGTAGGGACTCAATGACTGAGAGTCATCTCTGAGAAGTACATGTACATGTAACTGTATACTCGAGGGAGTATAAAAACTGGGGTACATCTGAATACTATCGCCATGCGCAACCCGAATATCTATAGGAAAAATGTAACCAGTTGTTTTCATAAGTAGACTCTCAAATGTGGAAGAATCAGGTGGTATCTGGGGTCTTGAACAAATAACTGAATGGACCAATACCCTGTGCGAGTCTCAACGATGCGATCAAGGTGTTGAAGTCGAGCATGTGAGAAACAACCATTTGGAGAGGCACTGAGGACTCTTCTCGAAATGATTCGTAGGCACTCATCGTAAATGGTGATGAGTCCAAGACACAGGGACCTCTAGGTCTGTCCTCTGGAATAAACTTGGTTGTCGTCGACAGAGGGAGACCAGCAACTAACAAGGCAATGATGTTTCCTTGATAGGAGCATGAGGTGTAGAACTGAAGTGTGGTAGTACTGATGGTAGGACTGACATTCTTGTGGGGATGGGAAGTAACTGGGGTCATAGAGTGGGTAGACTCAAACGTCCTTTGTTCGGAGCATGATGACATGGTTGACTTGGCAGCGTAGGGAACTGACTTGTAGGTGTGGGGATCATAGCTTTTAGGGACTGAAGGGTATGTATTGACTCTGGGGGATCAAGCTGATGGGTGTTGTCGAGGGATTCTCAGGGTGACATACTGCAGAATACTTTGAACAAAGGCGACCAAAATGGGGAAGCTGCCATATGAGTAGACGTGATTTGTTCTGGCGCCAAGAAGCACCCTTCGGTCCTTTTTCATAGTTTTAATGAGCTCGAAGAAGGGATAAAAGTGTGCTCTAAAATGGTATTGTCCTATGGATTTTGTGAGCCCAGGACTGTTCTTGCACATTGGTGCTTTCATTTTTAAGGAGTCTGAAAATGATAAGAAGACTTTGCAGTGGTTGTGAGTACTGTCCTGTTGGTTTTACGAGCCCAGGATGGTGATTGCTCGTGGTTGCTTTCATGTTTAGAGAGTCTGAAAGCGATAATTGGACTCCATTGGTGTTCTTTTTCGTAAGTTAGTCTCCAAGGCCCGAAAAAGCATAAAATGATGGAAATGGAGAACTCTTCTAGCCGATGTGACTAGAGTATTCCTTTTTCGTAATTAGTCTACAAGGTCCGGAAAAGGGGTAAACTTATACCAAGTAAATGCCCTTTCAGATACGTTTAGCGAGCATGAAAGGAAGCAAGGTTGCTCGGCGATCGTTTCATTGTTTTAGGAGTCAAAAAAGAGCTTAACAGAAACTCCCTAAGTGCCTTTTTCGTAAAAGGGATTGCTCGGCCCGAAAAATGGGTAAAATTATACCGAACAAAAAAGGGATTGATGAGAGCGAGAAAAGGTCTCAAGCATCATCACGAGCGCGGAAAACTGAATCCGGCGATATTAGACTTGTCAAAAATGGACGACGACCAATGTAGCACGCAAACCGAGGCGACGAGGGGGCATGGGAAAAAATGCCCAAAAAATCTAGGCGTGAGAGCGAGAAATGATCTCAAGCATCATCACGAGCACGGAAAACTGAATCCGGTGATATAAAACTTGTCAAAAACGGATGACGGCCGATGTGGCATGCAAACCGAGGCGACGAGGGGGCATGGGAAAAATGCCCAAAAAATCTGGGCGTGAGAGCGAGAAAAGATCTCAAGCATCATCACGAGCATGAAAAAATGAATCCGACGATATAAGACTTGTCAAAAACAGACGACGGCCGATGTGGCACGCAAACCGAGGCGACGAGGGGGCATGAAAAAAATGCCCAAAAAATCTTGGCGTGAGAGTGAGAAATGATCTCAAGCATCATCACGAGAGTGGAAAACTGAATTCGGCGATATAAGACTTGTCAAAAATGAACGACATTCGATGTGGCACACAAACCGAGGCGACAAGGGGGCATGGGAAAAATGCCCAAAACATCTGGGCGTGAGAGCGAGAAATTATCTCAAGCATCATCACGAGCAAGGAAAACTGAATCCGGCGATATAATACTTGTCAAAAATGGACGACGACCGATGTGGCATGCAAATCGAGGCAACGAGGGCATGAAAAATTTGTCAAAAAATGGACCTGGTGAAAACAGGAAAAGGAAGGAACTATCATGAAGTTCTCACTGTGCTGATTCCAACGGTACCAATGGTTTGAGGAACGGACGTCGTATGACACCAGTATGCTGGTATGGATTATCGAGGAGATCCGGAGATGCCTCGAGCCTAGGGACAAGCCTGGGGTTTAGATGGTATGTTTTGTGTTTTGTTCTCTACTATATCATTTTTTAGATGTGTTTGTTATGACTATAGTTAGATATTTATATGATTGTTGCTTGCGTGATTGTGCAGATGTTGGTCCTGTACCACCAGCCGACTATGTGGCTTGTAGGGGACGGGCGATGGTGGTTGCTCCACCTCCTGTAGTGGTACCGCCTCCGCATGGTCGAGGATTTGGGGCTCGCGGTCGAGGAGCTAGCCCTCGAGATGATGCTATGGAGGGTGTCCGAGAGACACTAGATATGATTATGGCGGGATTCCCAGAGGATGGGTGGAGGGATTTAGATCGAGACATCGTCGAGCGATGTTTCGATGCGCCTCGTGAGTGGCGCTCGATCCTGCTGAGAGCAGCGTTGTTAGCGGCTGAGTGGAGGGAGGGGGCTCGGTAGGATCAGGCAGGGCCGGTGGAGGGGAGGATTCGTTTACGGGATGCTCCAGCGGGGCCGGCGGAGAGGAGAGTTCGGGCTCGGCATGATCCGGCAAGGCCAGCAAAGGAGGCGCCAGAGGAGCCTAGGGACCGTGATGATTAGATGATATTGTATCTACCCCCAAATGCTGATGAGCATATGGGGAAGCACTTTTTTGTACGGCTGATGTATTTTTGTATATTGGGTGTTGAGGGCACCTATGACATGTTTTGACTATATTATGATGATATATATATATATATGATGTTGGTATATAGTCGTGTATGCACATGGATGCATTCATTGTCTTTTTGTTCTCCCGTGGAGGCATGTTTGATTTTCTGTATGCCCGTGGAGGCACATGGTATGCACGTGGATGCAACATTTTGATTTTTTGTATATGCCCATGGAGGCACGTGTTATGCATGTGGATTCTTTTTTGTCATATTTATATATATGCCCGTGGTGGCACATGTTATGCACATGGATGCATTTTTTGTTTATGATATGATTTGATTGGTGTGCAAGTCAAGAATGTTGTTGGCCATATGGTCTGCTACACTATTGAGATTTCTTGGGACATGTGTAAATGAAATGGATTCAAACTGTCGAACCATTTGTTTAGTACGCAAGAATTTTTTGAAAAGACAGGGATCGTGTACCTAGTAATCATTGTTGAGCTGGGAAACAAGGAGTTGTGAGTCCAAGAAAACGTTAGGGTGACGTATGCTCATTTGGAGAGCTGTGGCCAGGAGACCGGTCACGGCATCGTATTCAGCTTGGTTGTTGGTGGCAGCACCTAAACACACTCCGTCGATGTGGATCAACTCATGTGAAGGGGAGTATATTACCCAAGCTGCTGAGGCCAGATTGGGGGACCAACGGCTTGCACCATCAGCAAAACCGACGTAGCGGTGTGGAAAAGGATCCATCTGTGATCAAGCAGAGAAAACAAATATTTTAGGTTTTTTGAATTTTTTGTGAAAAAACAAAATAATACTGTACAATAATGGACGGTGGTGTCCATCAGATTTACTATGGGTAAAATCGCTTGAGGTACAACCCGTTGTGTGGGTTCGGAGGGGGTTGCCTTCTGAATCGGTCAGAATGTATGCCCCCTATCCGAGGCAAGTGTGTATAATATATGGGCCTTGCCACATGGACACAAACTTTCCTTTCCCGGTTTTGTCATGAGCCTGATCGTAGGCGAGGACAAGGTCCCCTTCAGTAAAAATTTTTGGGGTGAACATGTTCGTCGATGTGATGTTCCATAATTTTAGGATCGAGGCCAGGCATCTCGGTGTAGGGCCAGGCGAAGACATCACGAAACACTTGGGAGAGTTCCTTATATGCCTGAGTTTCTACTTGAGTGCATGATGCGCCTAGCGAGATGAGCTCAGGTTTTCCAGGTGTGGTGGAAATGTCGATTTGTAAGGGTTGAACATGTGTTTCAAAGGGATCAATGGAAGGGGGCCGACCGGACAGAGGGGTATCCAGTGGAAATTGTGTAGATGGTGTTAATTTCTTCCGAGGAGGAAGATTTTGGAGGCTAGATCTCCTCGATGAGGGGAGGAGATATCTCTAAGTCGACGTTATTCAACTCGTACAATGCTGCTCTATAATCTGGGAGATCAGGGCAGTGGTGTGAATAATGGCCATAAATGCCGCATATCGCACAAGGGTGCCTGGTTAGTGCGGAGTGTTTTGTCGTGAGGCTGAGGAGGTGGCTCAAGTCTTACTACTGGAATTCCGGTGTCATCATCCAACATATTCATGTGTTCCTGGAGTGCAGGTAATCGTGGACATTGATGAGTGGCATGGCCTGCGTCGTCACACAATGAGCACTTAGGGGGAATACGAATAGCTGGGGGTTTTTTGGCTACCTTGGGGGTTGCTGGGGGGGTGCGAGTTATGAGTCCAGTGTTATAAGTTGGTGGGCCTCTACCCCCTGTGTTCCGTAACGGAGGTGGAGCATTTCTGGATGTTGATGCCGTAGTCACTATTGGGGGTGGGTGGTTGGTAGTGGGGATAGGTTGTACCGGTTGTAAAATAATAGTCGGAGTCGGCAGGAGGCTCGGAGCAGGTAAGTACCATACAGGTATCCCTAATGTTAAGCCAGGAAGGTTGAGTGTAGCCATTACTGGCGAACTGACAACTTCGGAGAATGGGAACAAGAACGGGATGGTGTGAATTGGCGTTGTGCCAATATGAGTAGGAACTGTGGGTGTTTGTGGTAGTGACGAAGGCTACTGTGTGGTGTGCGACAGGGTGCACAAATCCAATGTTTTTGTTATCGGTAAAGGTGGTGAGATCGATGGAAAAGTGGAAGTCATAGGTGACTCGGTGTAAAGTCCGGGTCCCACGGAGGATACAAACAAGGTAGTTGCACCACAAACAGGTTGTTCAACCATGGGGAGAACATTTTCGGGTGCAGCGGGGGCCTTGGGATCGTAATAGGTGAGTTGGTCAACCTTGACCACGCATCCGTCATGGGGGAACATCATGGTACGAAAAACGGATGAGGCAACCGCCCGCATGGAATACATGTAGCTGCGACCAAGTAAGAGGTTATAATCAAGTTGGGCATTGATGACCTCTATGTCAATGAGCACGGTTTTACCAGCCAGCTGGACGGAGACATTAGCTAACAGACCTTGGGGTTGAGCTGAACGGCCATCGTAGGCTCGCAACGCAGTGGTGGACTGCTGGAGAGTAGGGGATCCCAACTTCTGCCAAACGAATGTGGACATAACGCATGTAGAGGCACCTTCATCGATAATGCAACGATGGATGACAAGATTATGAACGGAAACAGAAATTTGGAATGCTAAAGTGGAAGGCAGACGTGGTTCGGACTGGTCCAAATCGAATGCCATCAGTTGTGAATCATTGGGGTCAATAGCACCAATGGCAGAGAGCAAAGTCTTGCGCTGTGAAGGACAGTTTTTTAAGACTTCTAAAGCAGACATGGCTGCGGGACACTGGGCTAAGTCATCTACAATGTTGTAATTTGACGCAGCACGAGCATTGGGGTTATTGTTAATGCAACGAAGTGGGAAGCAAGGTGCTTTATAAGTGCCATCGAGTGGAGCCGGAGGTATACGTAACGTCTGATCAGTGGGGTGAGCGTTAGTGTTTTTGTCGGCGGGAGGGTCTTCAGGGGTGGATCCATATTGGTTTCGCATGTTTGGAGGTTGACATCACCGGATGACATCATTAACAAGTGGTGGGTACCTGAATCGAACATGGGTTGATCAGGAGCGGCATAAGTGATCTGTTGTTGTGGTGGCGCGTTGCCTTGAGGGGGAGCCAACGGTTGAGTGTTCACTATGCCTTGGGTTGGTAAGGGGTTTTGCAGCACCAAAGGTTGCTGCTGAGGGGGTGGGGGGTTGGGTGGCACCTGAGGAGCCACATGCCCTTGGCGATGGGCATCATCAGTCCAGATTTGTCGAGATTGCTCCAAATGTTGGCAAGCATGTGTGTAGTGGCCATAGACCCCGCATATAGAACATGGGTGGTTTGTTCTTAGTTTATTGTTTTTGGGCTGCTTGGGATGACGATCAGGATTCTAGTTGGGAGGAGCAACATTGTTATTATTTAGAGGATTGGGAGGTGGTGGACCTTGATTATGTTGTTGGTTGTTGCCGCGGTTACGTCCTCTTCCACAGTTTTGTTGTCCAGCCTGGTTGCGTTGGTTGTTTTGATGTTGGGGCTGATTGTGTTGTGTGTACACTTTCCCATGAGCAGCGGGAGGATTTTGGTTTTCCGCAGGTGCGGGAGCAAGTTGCGGTGGATAATAAGCTGGTGGGGTTGGAGGTGGTCCAGTTACCTGCTGGGGTTGTTGGTAACCCTGAGCTATTGGAGGTGTTGGGTTAGTTGTTGTAGCTTGCTGTGGGTAATACATTGGTTGTGGCGGGAACTGAATCGGGTTCTGGGTGGCAGGTTGGTTATTGTATGTGGGAGGTACATATGCCGATGGCACTTGCCCATAGAAATGTTGTGGACAAGAGGGTCCATGAGTGTGATGAGTCTGATTCGTTGGAGCGTAGGAAGTTGTCGCTCCAGAATTAGATGTAGCCCTAGAGAGGTCTGGGGCATTTATGGTGCTCACCATGCTAAAAGGTTTCATTTGCGGTGTGACTTGGCCAATAATACCATCAGCGGCATGTGATGCCCCCGGCGCGTCATCGCATGAAGAATCGTCTCGTGGGGCGTCTGGTATGATGGTGTAGAGATAGCCTGATTAGGCGTAAATTAGGTCGAATTGCTAAGCTTTTAGGATAGCTTCTTCCTCTGACTGGGGTCGTTCGGAAGCTACGTCTTTTGCTATGAGGGGTAGGAGTGATTTAAGAAACCAGTCCAAAAATATACGGTCATCCAGTTTAATCTTACAGAGGCTACGACGCTTGCGCCACTCATGGATGTGGTCCGTGATGTGGGTAGCTGTGTTTTGTCTCCAAGACAACAGTATTTCAACTCCTGCATCGTAACGTACAGGTAGATGAAAAAACTAAAGGAAAGTGGAGGAGAGAGACGTAAAAGTATGGTGGGTCCCATGTGGTTGTTCGATGTACCACTTGGTTGCAGAGCCAATCAACGTTCGTTGCAACAGTCTTAGACGAATGGAGCCATCCACTATGGAGTTAGATGAACACCATAGGTGAAAAGACATTATGTGGTTTTGAGGGTCCTCCCCAGGTTTTCCTTCAAACTTGGGTATGTCCGAGGGGAGCTTTGTAGGCATGGGTGGCCATGTAGGGTTTTGCCTGATAGGATCGTTGGTTAGCCTGGCTAAGTCTGGTAAGTTCAGACTAGCCATGTAAGGTAAACTAGCAGATGGGTGTGGTGTAGTGACTGGGACATAACTATTCATGGTGGCATTATGTAGTGGCCCAGTAGCCCCTAAGGGTATGTTAGGTATTGAAGGTATGTGTCCTCCAACTGCTGTGGTTTGGTATGGACCAGCGTTTCCAAGTGCAACATGGGTTACACCGGGGTTAGGAATAGTGCCAGGAATTCTTGGGATCTGGGTTGTGGTAATGACAAGTGGTGTGATTCCTATGTTTGGCATACCCATAATAGGAGGTAGTCCTGTGTTGGGCATACCTAAAGGTGGGGTGTCCCCTATATTAGGCATGCCTAGAGGGGTTGTTGTTACCATGGATGGCACGGTAGTAGAAGGGTTTGTGGATGTATCTCCAATAGTACTAGTAAAAAGTGGGTCATATTGTGTTCCAGCCATGAGGTTGGTTGGTTATAATTCAGTAGGGTTTTTGGATTCAGCCTCAGAATCAGATGTGAAGTGAGGCGTGTCAGAATCGGATGACTGTATGTTTGGCCGATGACATGTCGAGTCAAGGGATAAGGCTCGACGTCACTGACGTGGAGAGCCAAGTAGACTGAACTGAGGGGGTTCACCCTGAAGACGACGAGATCGTCTAAAATTCTCAATGGTGAGAAATAAAAATTTTCAGTGTAAGGTGGTGATATAAAAAACTTGAAACCCTAATGCAACCAAGAGTGCAAAAAAAGGGGAGTGAAAATAAAGGCTCTCAGGCCAAAAATCAACCTCAAAAAGCACTTATTATAGCAGTTGTGCTATAATAAGTGGAGGGATGCAACAAAATTGGTCAGAATACCAACAGTCAAACAGTTTCTAGAAAAAAGAGGTGCTACTAGACCAAAGGTGGGTAATGTATCATGCAAACACCTAACTAGAATTATTGTGAGTCAACAAACGATATCCTCTGCAAGGTGATGAAATCCAAGTCAGACAATATAGAGTGTTGAATCAACGGCTAGATATCCCCCTACCGGGAGGGACACCGGGTAGACAATCCTAAAGAGTGGCAACTAGCATACCCCGTTCATGACACATTCGGTTGGGTGAATCTGCAGTTTGGTTCTATCGCCGCTGTACACAAGGGGGGTGTACACCGAGAACTTCGAAAGGTATCCTTCGGTTACTGAATGGATTGCGGTATTACACTCAGACTTCTGGAACCAGTCTGGCTACTTCAACCCTCCTAAGGGAGAAGCTTTCCCGATAAATTGGTTGATAACCGCATCAAAATTATAAGGGATTTTGGTACTGTAGAGGACAACTGCTATGTCTCAAATGTAATAACTGAGGGGTGTTATTGGAACACCTATCCCCTCAATTCTACCTAACTACAAAATTTTTTTAAGTGCTCCCCAAGTGGGGTTAAAAGTTGGTTGAGTTTAAGGTAAATTTTAAGGCTCAGTTTAAATTATGTGGCAGAGTGGGTGCAAGTGTGGTATTTAAACTAAAATTGATTTGCTTCGCTTGGGCGATTTTACAAATGAAAGAAAAGATGTTTCCAATTTTGCAAAAAATAAAGGCATTTTTGAAATGTAAATGCTTGAAAAAACTATTCAAAAATAATGGATCTTTGAAATAATTCGAAGGAAAGCAAATAACATGAATATTTCAAGAAATAAATGGATGTCTTAAAAATTGCTTGGGCAAAGTATCGAGCAAATAAACAGTAAAACCTTGATCTAGATAAAATGCAAAAAAAATTCTCTTTCAATTTCTGAAAATTTTTTAAAATGACTTTTAATGAAGCATTCTAAATAGTAAAAGATTTCATATGGTTGTAAAAATGCAGGAAATTTAATACTGTAAAATATGCTAAATGGGCAGAAAATACAGCAAAAAATAATCTTCAAAGAATAGGCCGAATTGAAAAAAATTGCATCGCGGGTTTCGGGAAAACCAAGCTTAGTGCAACGGGCACCTATCAACAAGTGATAGTAGTTTCAAATATTAAAAGTAAAAACAATTATTATAAATCTAAATCTAAACTAAACTAGCATGTACATATAACAAATAAAATTTTCTGAAAACAATTCAAGAACAAGAAATAAAAAGAATGAGTATTGTATTAAGATACCTCAAATGGTGAGGATTTGTGTTGAGCAACTTCCAAGGTGAGTAGCTCCAAGCTCCAAAGGTCTCTTCTCCAAGATAGCTACAATGGTCAAAAGCTTATGAGAGATTTTGACAGCATGAGGATAGGATGATGGATGGATGGAAAGTGAGGAGCCCCTACCACCTTTTTATAGTTTTTGGTGGTGGGGAATACCATTATGGTTTTGAGGAAACCAATGGTATTGACCAACATGGTTTAGGTACCTTTTCCCTTCTTTTTTCTTTTTAGAATATTTTGAATATTTTTATTCCCTTTTTAATATTTTTTGGGAATTCTGGACCCTTTTTGAGGGTTTTTTATGTTTTTTGAGGAAAAATATTCATTTTGAGTGGAAAAAGGGGTGTATTAAGGTCTTTTGGTGACCTTTTGATGGCTTTAGAGGCTCAAATGGTGAAAAAGTGGACAAATGGGTCATGTGAATAAGGAAATGAGCTAGTGAGCACTTTTTGGGTGTTAACACCTCTTCTAATAGCATATCGACATTGTCAGCATTTGCTTGAGCTATAGCTACATTGGCTGCTGCCGTGAATTGAGGGTCCTTGTTAGTCCCCTTGAAAATTGCACTTTCCGTTATCATGACCACATCTTGGTAATTTGGGTACTTCATCCTCTTTTTCGACTTCCTTATGATAGCCTTGTTTTGTGTGTCAAAGAAGACCAAATCTAACTTCGCCCCCCAATTTTTGTAAATACAAATGTATTTAGGTAAGTTCCTTATAAAAAACGAGATTCTTAAAACATTGTTTGTATGATATCGTATCTTTGCTTTTGGTTTGTGTAATTATCATCTTTTCCTTTGAAAATTTCTAAGTTTTTGGTTGTTTTCTTGATTTGCAGAAAGCCTTGGATTCTTTAAAGTGTCATTATCTTCCCGCAAAATCCGAAATCCCAAAATACTGAAACCCGCAATCCCGCAATTACAAATTGCGGGAATTGTTTTTTCTTTATTTTTGGAATTTCATAAACCCGAAACCCACAACCCGAAACTGTGGGTTGCGGAAACACTATGTTAGAATTTTTGGAAATTTCGAGCCCGCAACCCGAAACCCAAAACCCGCAAATTCTGGATTTCGGATTGCGGAAAGTCGTTATGTTAATAAATCGCGTTGTGTGTTCCCGAAACCCGCAACCCGCAAATTGCGGATTGCAGGATAGGGGAAAGTTATTTTGATTTTTTAAACGTTGTTTTCGTTTATGCAACCCGAAACCTGCAATTTCGGGTTGCGGATTTTGAAAACACTTTTATCCGTTGTTTCGCGATTTGCAAACCCGCAACCTGCAATTGTGGATTGCGGATTGCGGGAATTTTTGAATAAACTTTAAAAATAAAACTTATGACCCGATCCCGCATCCCGCAGGGGGTAACCTCAGCCGTTCGTTTCCTTTAATCTTATGGTCCAGATTTGATCCGACCAAAAATCGATAAATACATGATTTTTTCCTATTTTTCTTTATCATTTTCATTATCGAAAATTTACGCTCCTACGTGGATTTACTATGAATTTCTTACCAGGGTTCATTCTCATGAATTTTTAGTTATTTTCAGGTTGGTTTGCTGTAATTTTTGCATTTGCTATTTACGGTTTTCCTGTTTATGATTTAGTTATGATTTTTGTTTTATTTATTTCCCAGAAATTTCAAGTTTTGCCAAGATGTCACAGAACACTCGATCTAAGACAACCCATAGGGATTTGCTGACCAAAGACCCAAATTTTGGTATCTTCTTAGATACCAGTGAGAGGGTCACTCAAACGTATCAAATGGACTCGGCCAAAATATATTCAATTTTTTATAATGATGACCTTTCTGACATTAAGGAAGACCGACCTGCAGATGAGAAGATTAGGGCTTCTCAAATCCATGCCATTGCTGCCCGGCTCACCGTCCTACCTTACATAGTCCCAATTAAATGGATTGTGGAAAATGATAACCCTAAATAATGATCATTCAATGACAGTACTGGGTCACAACTAAAAACCTTCCGCCCTGAAGTTTTTATCACAGCATTTTCTCTTAAGCCAGTTGTGCAAACCCTTAGCCCTGAGTTCATACAATCCTCTAAAACTAGGTATAATTTCGACGAGATGATGAAATCGTGGATGATTAAACCTAGCAGCTTTGTGCCAAAGGATGATAACCTCTACCCGATTGTTTGGTTTAGGGAGCCTTACTCTTTACTGAAAGCCATGCTCTGCAAGCTCTTTAGCCTTCCAAATTGTTCAGTCTTCAATGCTGAATGGGAGCCAATAGCTCATCATGTGTTAACAACACGAGAATCCTTCCCTTGGGCATCTATCCTGTCTTCAGAACTTAAAACAACTTTCCAAGATTATCAAAAGGCACCTACCCTGAGACAGCCACACTTCTTCCTTTCAGCCTTCATTTTTTATGTCTTTTTCTCTGAGTTTCAATACCCTAGCTTGGGGTGGAATTGGACCCCCTCAGATCCACTAGTTCACATCTATCACTCAACATTGCGGGAGAGAAATTGTGTGCCCTTACTTTACGACATTTGTGACCATTTCATGGGTACCATTTACTTTAAGATATTCAAACAAGAGGCACCTTCCTTCTCAGATGATACCAGAACCTTCATGGATACAATTGGTGATTGGTATGTCTATGAGTCCTTTTCATATATCAGAGTCTGGGGAAGTGAAACTGTTCATCTTATGCCCAGAATAATGCCTGACAGATTGGTTATTCAAGAAGTCTCCTATCAAACTGTTACTAATGGTGTCTACAGAAATCTCACTGGTCCCGAGAAGAAAGGATGGACTAAATTTTCTTTGAACCTTGGGCCATTAGTCATCCCAACTTCAAATTAGACTGCAAGTGTTTGGTGACCAGGTTGCTCCTCTAAAGTTGGGTCTTGCTCCCAAAAGGAAGCATGATCCTAATAAGTTCCTTGATGCACGTTTTAAATAGTATCATATGAAGATGGATTATCTCCATGAACAAGTCCCAGATGATTCTATCTACCAAGGAGTGAATACATTTTCTGAGGTCCTGGATAGGGCCAAGTGTAGAAGAACATCACATTATGGCATATCAGAGAGAAATTAAAACTAAAGTCTACAGGAAAAGAACAATGGACATGAATCTGATTACACAAGTGAGAAGAGACAAAGAACAGAAGCAGATCCAGTAGGCTAATGCCCCTCTAATGCTTACTTATCCAGATGGAGATAAAGGTAAAGCTCCCATGGAGAATCCTCCTCAGGTGAAAACAATTGAACAGGTCAAAGCCTTGTTAAAGACCTCTCATCATTTCCAGTAGGAGTTAGCAAAGCTGACTTCAGTATTGGACACTCAAAATGTTGAACCTCCTAAGCTTACTGTGGATGTTCAAGTGGCTGCTGCAGCTACACAAGTAGTTGATGATTTGATAATAGCTGAGTTCAACCCATCTAAAAGACAGAAAATCCATATCCCTACATCACAGGTCCCTACTATTGATCTCATTGACAGTGATGTCGATGATGGACCCAATCCTCCAGTGTCAGTAACCCAAGAAGTGACTGAAGGAGTAACCCAAGAAGCGACTAGGGAAGTGACGGAACATGTGAGTGAAGATTCACAAGCAGTTACAGATTTGTTAAACACTATCGACATGCATCACTCTTTTTCATATCAACAGATATTGGAGGTTACTACTGCTCCTGACATTACAACTTCATCATTTTTGTTTTCATCTATTCAGGATCTTTTTTCTTTGTCTCCAGAAGTGATGCCACCATTCTCCATAACACAACTTTTCATACCTTGAATTTCAGAGCCACCCCATTTTCAAACAACTCTGTTCCTTTTTCCATTCCCCCATCTATTATTCCAGAAGTCCAGTCTTCGACTATCCCCCTACAATTACCCATATCTACTCTGTCATTACCCGTTGTGGAAGAGCCACCCCCAATTCCCTCCTCATCATCACCTGCTAATGATGATCATGTTCCACTTTCTGAAGCCTTCACTTCAATCCCTTCTCCAACCCATGTCCCATTAGTTCCTCTGATTGTCTCTACCCCTTTGACTGCTCCTCAAGTTACCATGCCTATACCCAACCCCATGGTCACTCAAAAACCTTCATTGATTTCAACAGAGAATGTCATCTCAATTTCTTCGGAAATAATAACTGAATATGAAGATGATGTGGTAGTCCCTCTTTGACATTATTTCTACAGCAAAGAAAACAAAGCAGTGGTAAAGAAGGGTAAGAAGAAGAGCAGGGATCAAGGTGAATTAGAATTATCTGTTCCTAATCAAATAATATGGGCTCAGCAAACAAATGACCCCTAGACAGGAGCAATTGAGACAGCCACAGCTTTAGGAGCATTTATTGATGCAAACCTTGAATCAGTCCATATTCTAAATAGAGAGATTGATCAGAAGAAGGAAGAATTGGAAAGGCTGGAAGAAGAATTGGTAAAGACCAAGGAGGAACATGAAATTTATGTTGTTGATGTTAGGAGGATATGGGGAGACAATTTAGAATATTTGGAGCGAAGAAATACCTCTTTGTAGGATGAACTTTGTAATGTTGAAGCTGAGAATTCTGCCAACACACAGAAGATAGCCTTACTGCAAAAGCAATGTGAGGATGCAACTGCAAGTGCAACCTCCACTAGTTTCTCTAAGTTCCCACCTCAGGAATTTAAGGACTTGGCCCTCCAAGTTAATGAAGAACATCATAAGTTATTGGAGAAGCTATTCTGCACCTTAGATGAGATTAGGGAAACTCACATGACTTTTGGTAAAATGTATGGTGCACTTGAAGGCAAAAAGGCCAAAAGGCTGCAGGATTCCTTGGCCAGTCAAAACATTGGTGAATGGAAAAGGTATATCAAGAACATACTAGAAGACATCCCCATTCTTAACAGCTTTCAATTCAAGAAAATCAGTGCTGCATTAATCACTTAGCTTGAACTTAATGAGTCAACAGAAGACATTCTTAAGAAAGCACAGGATATGTGTAGCAGGCGATGGTATGCAGCAGATAACGTATTGGAATTGCTATAGTTATTGTCCTTGGAGCTCATTGAAGAGGATTTCCCACCTAAGATGATGGTTGATCAAGTCGAGCACAGGTGTGAGGAGGCCAAGGAGAAAATTCAACACCTTGAAGAGGTCAAGATTGATGATGTGGAACAATTAATAAGGAAACCGGTCACCATGGAAGGAAAAATCCACATTTACATCTGAATTTGGAATAAGTTAACTAAGAATGAGATGGAGACATTCGAATGTAATTCCCAGCTAGGGCTTGAGTCAGCTAACTATCCGAATGTGGATGAGTTAGAGATTTGGGACAAATGGAAAGCTTTTCTAGGCCATTAGTTTAGTTTTGATTTTGTAATCTCGGTTTGTGGGAATTTACTCTTTGTATTATTATTTTGTAACTCTTATTTAAGAGGGATGATCTCTTGTAGAGTAGGATGATGGAATTTGGAGGAGAAAATCTATAGGAGAGACTAAAGATGCTATGTTTTGATACAAGCTTGTAATTTCTTACAGACTATCATTAAATACAGTAAAGTTATTCTCAGATCTACTTTTGTTTATTGATAAATTTTCTTTGATGAATGTTGATTCTACTCCAAATTGCTTATCTAATGCTGGTTAAGTCTTTTGCAATTTATAAAGCACAGTGATCTATAGTTTTGGTTTATCTCTACTAGTGATCTGTGTTCATAAAGTTTTAAGAGAGTTTATTCAACTAAAACTTTTATCGATTTCTGCAAATCGTTTTCTCAGTAAAATTATAATGGATGTTAATTTTTCAATTAACATATCAGTTACAGGTCAAATCTCTAATGCATATAACCTCAATTTTCCATTGGTTAATTTTTACTGATTAATTGTAACTTGAGCAGCTAAATCATTGATCTCTTTCACATTTCTGTTTAATTGATGAATGTCCTTACCTATTTACATATCAAGCTGATCTGCACTAAGTATATCAGACACCTTCTTAGAGTAGATCTAACTTAGTTTAGATTCTTTTTAAGTATATTTGTGTTTACAGACCTTTTTTGCTTTGTTTTCTTTATTGAAAACTGATCCCTTGGATCAAAACTTACCAACTCATAGAGTGCCAGTGGAGGCCGAATATCCGTGGGAGATTACTATACCAAACAGGCTGGGGATAGAACTGTCCTTGCGTAGGATCTTTTGAAGCCTTTCAGTCTGGGTTTTCCCCCTCTATTGGGAGCCTTGGAACCCATTCCAGCACCTTGCATTTACCCTGCACACCCAAGGCCTTCAACAAATGGCACTAGAAGGAGGGCCAGTAGTAAACTATGCCTAAACAAAGTACTCAGAAACCTCCTCCAACAAGAATACCGATTGTCACTCGTAGCCACACGCAAGCATCTACTTCTATTGAGCAACCGGTGCAACATCCTAATACTACCCCTGTCACCTCTACAGCTCACCGAGATGCTAGGACAGGAGATATTATCATTATATCACCCACAAGAGGACCTATCTCACTCGAACAAATACTCCAAATTTCTAATGATAGTACTGCCAGGTTACAGCAGAGGATCTCTGTAGAAAGAAATCAAGGATTAGCAGCAATTCACCAAGAAAATACTAATCCACAGGCAAATAATCAAGATAATCATAATTCAGTTGAGCAGAATACTGAGCAAAATAATTAATCAAACCAATAGAAATTCCCTAAATTTGATCTTGATTTATTATTTAGTGAAATAGAACAAGTCTCGCACACTACTGCTTCAGGTGGACCACCACCCTCTCCCCCTTCATCATCATCCTCTTCATCTTAAAGTGATCATTCTTCTAGGTCTTCATCTGAAGAATAAGAAGAACAACCTATGGCTGGGGAAGGCCAGAACAGACCTTGACTTGACCAAGATGCTATATTCATACTTCGGGATCAACAGAGATTGCCTAAAAACCCTGAGAAGTGGCTTCCTAAGTTCAATCCAGATGATAAGTCACCTGCATTAGATCATATCAAAACTTTTATGCAGGTCGTTATACTTAGGAGTGTTGTTCATGAATATGTGGTTTGCAGACTATTCTCTTACACATTTGAAGGGAAGGCATCCACATGGTATTTTGCCCTAGAAGCTAGAACTATAACTTCATGGGATGAGTTTGAAAATTTGTTTATCCAGAAGTTTGGGGATGATAAAACACCACAGGATTTAGTTTTGGAGTTATCTTCCATGAAAATTAAAGGTAAAGAAAGGGTCAAATATTACAATCATAGATTCTCTTATCTAAAGAATAGAATCCCTGCCACTTTTCTTTCGGCATAATAGCTTTTGGTTTCCTATTTTGAAAAGGTTCTATGTATTCCTATTGCAATGTGGGTCAAAAGGGCACACAAGGACAATTTTTTTGAAGCTTATGCGGAATCCATTCAAGTTGAAAAGGATATCTATTGTCTGAAAGATAATCCTGATGCTTTAGAAGAACAATCTTCCACATCCAGGAAGAAAACCGATAATGCACCCAAGCCCACTACCCAAAACAAAGATCCCTTCCAAATGACTGACATCAAGAAGTTTCTCCAGAAGATGTCAAATGAGATGGTTGATTTAAAAAATAATAATAATGAGAATCAAAATAATAACAGAGGTTTTCTAAGGCCACCTTTCAGGAGACCTTATCAACCTCCCCAAAATCCACCACCTCCTAATCCTAATGAAGGATTTACTTATGAATAGACCTATTCGATTTTCAAAGCCCTAGCCACTGAATCAAAAAATGTCCCTGAACCTTCCGAGGATCAAACAAACCAAGATCCATAGTTACCAAAAGGAGGAGATGTAGAAGAGGATCCACACATTAATATTGTTAGCTATTTCTCTAAACTACCAATGAATGAAGAAGAAGAAGAACCTGAGACAGTGTTCAATGTTCAACATCCTTACAATACTAGATCAAGACCACAACCTGCTCAGGAACCTTCATCTTCAACAACAACTCCCAACAAAAGAAAAACTATTCCTCAAAAGGATACGGTTATTCCTGAATTGGAGTACAGTTTGGCTGAATATTTGAAAAGAGTAAGAAAACATCTCTTTGTTTGAAATCTGAAAATCCCTTCTATGAGGGATTCCTTGCCAACACGTATGATAATCAAAAAACAAATAGAATCACAAAATAATAACTTAGACTCTTTTATCAAACCAGAAGACCAGAAATCTGGAAGCAAGAGGACACCTCCTTTCTTGCTTACATTTGAAATCTTCAACAAAAATGTACACAATTGCATGATAGATTCATGTGCCTCCTCCAATGTGATGCCCGTGTCTATCTGCATAAAACTTAATGCCACTTGGGAACCCTGTCCTACTCAGATTGTCCATCTTGATAGATCTAAGGTAAGAGTAGTGGGGAGATTGAGAAATGTGTTGTTGACATTAAATGTTGATCCTCGGATTCACCAGACCATTGATATTGTTGTAGTTGACGTCCTTGAAGCCTATGGAATGTGGTTGAGGAGAGATTGGTCAGAGAAGCACAAGGGCTACTTTTCCACTGATTGGTCTCACCTATGGCTACCCTACAATGGATAACCAAACAAGATTAAGATCAGTAGGGAGCCATTTATGAAGCAAACAGTCATTAACCTTAATGATTAAAGTGAACCTGCTTGTTATTTCAGCTCACATATTGAGCATTTCACATTTGATACCTTTTTTGGGGATTTTCCAGCTGATTCTTCACCAGATGAGAATGTGTAGAATGAATCACATATGGCCAATGTTACCACTGTACCATTCTCTGGAACTATTGTACATAATGTGTATAATGTTAATACAAATTTTAGGATTGATCCTATTGCATGGAATTTATTCTTTGATGGCTCCAGATCCAAGGATGGAGTTGGTGTAGGGTGTGTCCTTATTGATCCGAAAGAGACTAAAACCATGATTGCTTGTAGACTTGAATTTGAATGTAAAAATAATGTAGCTGAATACGAGGCTCTGGTGCAGGGACTCAAAAAATCTATTGATATGGGTGCACAAGTGATAGAATTTTTTGGTGATTCTGAAATTATAGTTAACCAAGTAAGGAATAAGATACATTGCTTGTCTCCTCGTTTAACTAATTATCAAAAAATGGTTAGAGATCTCACCAATTCTTTCACTACATTCAACATCAAATCTGTCCTTAGGTCACAGAACTTTGATGCTGACCTCTTAGCAAATACTGCATCTAGGTTGATTCCACCATAAGGCTTGTCACCTGAAACCTTTTCAATAGAACTTATGTATAGGCCTTCCATCCCTGATAATGTAACAAGTTGGAAAGTGTTTGATGATGATCAGCAGATCCTAGACTTTCTCTCAGCTCAAGATACCTTTCAAGATAATGCAATAGATGAAGTTGAACATGAAAAATATTTGACTCATCCCTCTAACATTATTCCAAAATCAGTGATCAACCTAGAAAAGTTCTATGACTTGCAAGATAAGTTTAAACACAAGACCAACTGTAAGACACGGAGTTCATATTTGAACTATGAGCCTATCAACCTTGGTACTGAACAGAATCCCTGATTTATTAACCTTGGAGTTGACTGCTCTGTTGAAGAAAGAAGAGATTTCATCAGACTGTGTAAAGAATACAAGAATGTTTTTGCATGGACCTATGATGAACTGAAAACCTTTGATACTAGCATTATGCATCATAACATACCAATGAAGCCAGAAGTGAAACCTTACCAACAAAAACTGAAAAAGATGCATCCTAGTTTGGAACCCTCAGTAAGGAAATAACTTGAAAAGTTACTAACAACCCAAATCATATTCCCTGTCAGGCACACACAATGGATAGCAAATTTAGTACCTATTCGAAAAAATAATGGGGAAATCGGACTTTGTGTCGATTTCAGAAACTTGAACAGAGCTTCTGAAAAGGATAACTACCTTGTTCCTCCCATGGAACAGATTCTACAAAAGGTAGCTGGTTCAGAGATGTTCTCTCTCCTAGATGGTTTTTCAGGGTACAACCAAGCCACGTTTCCCCTGATGACCAATTGAAAACAACTTTCGGAACCCCCTAGGGTACCTTCGCTTACAGGCGAATGCCCTTCGGACTGATAAATGCAGGAGCCACATTCCAGAGAGCTATGGATATAGATTTCATAGGTCTGATGCATAATTCTATCGTAGTTTACTTAGATGATATCACTATCTATTCAAAAAAATGACATGAACATTTTTCTGCTCTCAAACAGGTTTTTGAACGCTACAGAAAGTACGAAATTTCGCTGAACCCTAAGAAGTCCATATTTGTAGTGACAGAAGGTAAGCTCCTGGGTTTTATTGTTTCCAAGGAAGGTATGATTATTGATCCTGAATGCACTAAAGCAATTTCAAATATTGGTTTTCTTGGTTTGCACAAAGCCATGCAATCATTCCTCGATAAGATCAATTTTGTACGTAGGTTTGTTCCCAATTTTGCACAAATTGTTAAGCCTAATTTGAAGCAGTTAGTTAAAAAAGATGTACAGTTTAGTTGGTCGTAGGAATAGAAAGATGCATTTGTTGAAATTTGAAGGGCCATTGCAGAAGATCCTGCTCTGATGTCCCCAGATTTCAACAAGGATTTTATTCTATATACTTTCGCTACTGATTTTTCTTATGTAGTTGTTTTGACACAGAAGCATGACAGTGATATTGAGATTCCAATTTCATTCATGAGCTCAACGTTTAAGGGAGAAAAACTTAACTACTCCCAAATTGACAAGCAGGATTATGCAGTTTACAATTCTGTGAAGCATTACAGGCCCTACTTATTGAAATCTCGAACCAAGATGATTGTGCCATACACTGCCATAAGAAACGTGCTGGTCCAGAAAGGACTAGGCGAGAAAAGAGCCCACTGGATGACAGCTTTGCAGGAATATGACCTGGAAATCAAGCTAGCGAAGATTGTAAAAGGGAAAGGTTTGTGCTTACTTACTACCCAGTCGAATGATCCTGTTCAACAGCAGACTGAGTGGGAGCAGGAGGAAAATGTTCCTACAGGTTTTGTTAATACCATAGATACTCCAACATCTGACTGGTATGATCATATCAAGTTTTTTCTAAACCATGGGTTTGTTCGTGAAACCCTTGACTTCAAAAAACGCGGAGCTTTGAGATTAAAGTCTGCTCCTTATCAATTTATTAATGGAGTTCTGTTTAGAAAAAATTATGATGGAGTTTTCCTTAGGTGTTTGGAGAAAAATGAGACTGGTGACATTCTTTTTCAATTTCATGCCCATGTTAGAAGGTGTGAACCATGTCAAAAGTGTGCAGGGAAATTCAAAAAACCTGCTCTTCCTCTGCAGCCAGTAACAATTCAGTTTCCATTTCAGCAATGGGGACTGGATTTTGTTGGACCAATCAATCCCAGCTCCTCCCTTCAACATAGGTATATCCTCACAGCAACTTACTACTTTACCAGATGGGTATAGGTAGTCCCCCTTAGGCAGTGTAACACAAACCAAGTAATATCTTTCCTTAACAGACAGATAGTTACAAGGTTTGGTGCTCCAGAATATCTTGTCTTTGACAATGCATCCTACTTTTCCTCAATTGATTTGACACAATATGCCCTTGAAAAAGGGATCAAACTAAAATTTTATGCCAATTATTATCCACGGGGTAATGGGATTACTGAATCTTCTAATAAGAATATGATAAATATTTTGAAGAAGACAGTATCCTCTCATCACAAAGATTAGCACACACAGCTTTACAATGCTCTTTGGGTAGATCGAACTACCCCAAAGGTAGCTATTGGAAACTCTCACTATTGTCTAGTCTATGGCAAGGAATCCATCCTGCCATCTAACCTTACCATTCCCTCATTACAGTTGGCCCAATCCATTTAGGAAGATGATTCCTCCCCTCTCCAACAAAGAATTGATACCTTGCTTAAGTTGGAGGAAGACAGGGAAATGGCTAAAAATAAATTATATCGTCATCAATAGATGGTTAAGAGATGGTTCGATGAGAAATCCTCTTGTGACAGGGAATTTTCAATAGGAGATTTGGTATTGAGATGGGATAAGCAACATAAGGATAAAAATGATTATACCAAGTTTCAAATCCTTTGGCTAGGGCCTTTAGTTATTATAGAAAAGATTGGTCCTAGTACTGTTCGATTACAGACATTGGAAGGGGTCATTGACACCTCTCCAGTGAATGTTTATCTGCAATTTCTTTGTTTTGATTGGTTTTATTTTATTGGTTTTTCTTTTAATAAACTCCACACATTTGGTAATGGTTGATGATCAGCTTGTCTCAAGAATAATCTAAACTTAAGTTTTGGAATTCTCTGTCAATCTTTTCTCTTCTCAACCTATGTCAGAATTTGTTTTACAAAGAATAGATAGTCATTAATTGCAGGACTTTGATTGATACCTTTCCACCTTGGTCATTATCTTATACATGATTTATTTCTTTAATTGAGGTTGTGGAAAGTGACTGACTTTCTTGTCTTATGTTTCATTAGTGTAGCACAGCATATCTCAATAACGTGGTGAACCTTTATCTGCTCTGGATCCTATCACGGTCACCTTGAAAAATAATATTACTCAATAATTTTGGATTACAGGATGGGGGGTCTTATCACAAGCCATCCCATTAGGTTCATAGATGTGAGTGGAATGCCATCTTCACACCAAGCCACCAAAATTGGAAGATGACTTTCAGTTTCATTGAAAGATGGAAGATCCTATCACAGGTTGGTCCATTCATGATCTGCAAAGAATCAGTGAGTAACACCACTATCATATGGTCACCAAGCCATGGTGGTGTCCTGTAATTCACACCCTAATAAAAATTTTTTTTTACTTTTTCTTTATAAGACAATGTTTCATGTAAGGACAGGGGGGTCTTATCACAAGCCATCCCTGCCATGATCATGGGTTTGATTTTGGATTGAAATTATCTTCATGTGGTCACCAAGCCATGATAGTTGCTTTCAGTGTTACAACTGGAAAACAGAAGTCTTATTACTGAGCTAGCTTGTTCAGTTTCCAGGTCAAGTTTGTGAATGGCATTGCCAAAATATGATCACCAAGTTAGGGCAGTGGTCTTATGTCAACAAGGTCTTATGCACAGATTTTATGTTTGTTTAAAAAAAAAAAAAAAGAGGAATAAGAAAATGAATAGATTGGTAATAATGTATCTATATGTAAATAAAGCATTTAATAAGTCAAGGTGATTTATGATTTGGATATTCAGAGTATTGTGAAGCTTACCCCCAGGTTCATCTAAAAGCTGTCTTCCTATGATTACATAATGGCAAAAGGGTTCCTGTTGTTTCTTAAATCTCCTTATCAGATTTGCATTATCTTTAAATTAATCATGGATGGGAGTATATCGATCTTATGTTTAATTCTGCTTATTGATTGTCCTTTATGAACATTTTCTAAAATTTCAGGTTGAAAATCAGTTGGCTGACATACTTTCTTTAACTGAAGCTTTGTTTGCAGAGATAACTGGTTCTTCCCAGCCAGTCGCCATTTGTTGTAAGTACAACAGATCCCATGCTTCATTTGATCATGGGAGCCCCAATTTTTTTAAATACAAAGGTATTTAGGTAAGCTACTTATCAAAAACGAGATTCTTAAAACCTTTTTGTATGATCTCGTATCTTTGCTTTTGGTTTGTCTAATTATCATCTTTTCCTTCGAAAATTTCTAAGTTTTTGGTTGTTTTCTTGATTTGCAAAAAGCCTTGGATTCTTTAAAGTGTCATTTTCTTCCTGCAAATCCGAAATCCCGAAACCCGCAATCCCACAATTGTGGATTGCAGGAATTGTTTGTTCTTTCTTTTTGGAATTTCATAAACCCGCAACCCGAAACTGCGGGTTGTGGAAAGACTGTGTTAATATTTTTGAAAATTTCAAACCCGAAACCCACAAATTCTGGATTTCAGATTGCGGAAAGTCGTTATGTTAATAAATCACGTTGTGTGTTCCCGAAACCCGCAATCCGCAAATTGCAGATTGCGGGATGCAGGAAAGTTATTTTGATTTTTGAAACATTGTTTTCGTTTCCGAAACCCAAAACCTGCAATTTCGGGTTGTGGATTTCGGAAACACTTTTATCTGTTGTTTGGCGATTTGCAAACCCGCAACCCGCAATTATAGATTGCGGATTGTGGGAATTTTTGAATAAAGTTTAAAAATAAAACTTATGACCCGATCCTGCATCCCGCAGGGGGTAATCTCAATCATTCGTTTCCTTTAATCTTACGATCCAAATTTGATCCGACCAAAAATCGATAAATACATGATTTTTTCCTATTTTTCTTTATCATTTTCACTATTGGAAATTTACGCTCCTACGTGGATTTTACTGTGAATTTCTTACAAGGGGTCATTCTCATGAATTTTCAGTTATTTTCAGGTTGGTTTGCTGTCATTTTTGCATTTTCTATTTACGGTTTTCCTATTTATGATTTAGTTTTTATTTTTGTTTTATTTATTTACCAGAAATTTCAAGTTTTGCTAAGATGTCATGGAACACTTGGTCTAAGACAGTCCACAGGGATTTGCTAACTAAAGACCCAAATTTTGGTATCTTCTCAGATACCAGTGAGAGGGTCACTAAAACGTATCAAATGGACTGGGCCAAAATATATTCAATTTTTGATAATTATCATCTTTCTAACATTAAGAAAGACCGACCTACATATGAGAAGATTAGGGCTTCTCAAATCCATGCCATTGTTGCCCGGCCTGCCCTCGTACCTTACACAGACCCAGTTAAATGGATTGTGGAAAATGCTAACCCTAAAGACCAGTCATTCAATGACAGTACCGAGTCACAATTGAAAACCTTCTGCCCTGAATTTTTTATTAGAGCATTTGCTCTTAAGCCAGTTGGGCAAACCCTTATCCCTGAGTTCATACAATCCTCTAAAACTAGGTACAATTTCGACGAGATTATGAAATCTTGGATGATTAAACCTAGCAACTTTGTGCCAAAGGCTGATAACCTCTACCTGATTGTTTGGTTTAGGGAGCCTTACTCTTTACTAGAAGCCATGCTCTACAAGCTCTTTGTCCTTCCAAATTGTTCAGTCTTCAAAGCTGAATGGGCTCCAATAGCTCATCATGTGCTAACAAAAGGAGAATCCTTCCCTTCGGTGTCTATCCTGTCTTCAGGACTTAAAACAACTATCCAAGATTATCAAAAGGAACCTGCCCTAAGAAATCCACACTTCTTCCTTTCAGCCTTCATTATTGATGTATTTTTCTCTGAGTTTCAATACCCTGACTTGGGATGGAATTGGACCCCCTCAGATCCACCATTTCACATCTATCACTCACCATTGTGGGAGAGCAATTTTGTTCCCTTACTTTATGACATTTGTGACCATTTCATGGGTACCATTTACTTTAAGATATTCAAACAAGAGGCACCTGCCTTCTCAAATGATGCCAGAACCTTCATCAATACAATTGGTGATTGGTATGTCTATGAGTCATTTTCATATATCAGAGTCCGGGGAAGTGACAATGTTCATCTTCTGCCCAGAATAGTGCCTGATAGATTGGTTATTCAAAAAGTCTCCTATCAAACTGTTACTGATGGTGTCTACAGAAAGCTCACTAGTCCCAAGAAGAAAGGCTGGCCTAAATTTTCTTTGAACCTTGGGCCATTAGTCATCCCAACTTTAAATTGGGCTACAGTGCTTGGTGACCAAATGGCTTCTCTAAAGTTGGGTCTTGCTCCCAAAATGAAGCATGATCCTAAGAAGTTCCTTAATGCACATTTTAAACAATATCATATGAAGATGGATTATCTTCGTGAAGAAGTCCCAGATGATTCTATTTACCAAGGAGTGAATAAATTTTCTTAGGTCCTGGCTAGGGCCAAGTGTCAAGAAGAACAACATCAGATTATGGCATATTAGAGAGAAATTAAAACTAAAGTCTACAGGTAAAGAACAATGGAGATGAATCTGATTGAGCAAGTGAGAAGAGCTAAAGAACAGAAGCAGATCCAATAGGATAATTCCCCTCTAATGCTTACTTATCGAGATGGAGATAAAGGTAAAGCTCCCATGGAGAATCCTCCTCAGGTGAAAACAGCTGAATAGGTCAAAGCCTTGTTACAGACCTCTCATCATTTCCAGTAGGAGTTAGCAAAGTTGACTTCAGTATTGGACACTCAAATAGTTAAACCTCCTAAGCTTACTGTGGATGCTCAAGTGGTTGTTGCAGCTACATAGGTAGTTGATGATTTGATAATAGCTGAGGTCAACCTAACTAAAAGACATAAAATATAGATCCCTACATCACAGGTCCCTACTGTTAATCCACTAGTACAAAATGAGAGATAAATGACCCAAAAAACGACCCAAAACTGCATATAAATGACCACTTTTGAGTTGGTGACCACTGGTAGCAAATTAGCGGTCATTTATCACGCAACCAAAAATGTGGTCATTTATAGCTTATCTTGTGGTCATATATTTGGTCGTATATTTGGTCATTAATTTGGTCATTAATTGTCACAATTAATAACCAAATTTATGACCACGTTTTTTGTCACGTGATAAATGACCGCTAATTTGCTACCAGCGATCGCCAACTCAAAAGTGGTCATTTATATGCATATTTTGGTCATTTTTTTGGTCACTTATCTCTCATGTTGTACTGGTGGTCGTTTATATGCAAATTTTGGTCTTTTTTTAGTCATTTATCTCTTTTTAGTGGTTTCAAAATATATATAGGGCACGAAGGAATCAAACAACCAACCTCCTTCCTATAAGGCAGGTGCTATACCATTGAGCTAACACCCTTAAATAGAATTCCTTATGGATTGATATGAGAATAAAATTTCCAACAGTTAACACCATCTTTCCAAATTCTAAAAAAGGGTCACATACCTAGGTAACGTAAGAAACAAATATTAACCAATAGTCACCAAAAAGAGTCATGTTAATGATAACAGCTAGGTGACGTGCAATCCCCCCCACTACGAGATTCATGCGAGTGTTCTTATCGAACTCTTCCCCGTCTTTTGGGGGCCTTGTGGCACTCTGTGTTGCAGCATCCCCCACTGATGTAAAGATGTCAAATACTGGATAGTATTATAATCACTGTGTAGTTTTAACTATACCATAAGTGTTAAATGTCTACATGCATAATTTTCCTTCAATTAAAACTCTCCTTGCATGGTTAATAATAAACACAATAACAATGGATTATGAAAAATTTGCCATGTATATGTAATGGCTTATCATGATTTATTTCATACTATACACAGGTTTAAATATAAGTACTCACAACTCAGCTTGATTATCAAATAGACTAATGTACTCGAAACCAATAACGGCTAAATAATTTCCTTTTCAATGTTTTTCTCAAACTGTTCATATTCCATATATCAATGTGCAAAAAAACGGGGCTGGTGAGTAATAGAGAGTTAGAGTCGAGATTAATCAACACGATTTCTATATTTTCTTTATACCAAAAAAAAGCGAGGTAAAATTTATTGCTAGTAGATGTATAGATCTTTTAACACAAAAATTGGGACGGTACATTTGATGAAATTTGACTAATACAATAGATATATTTAGTAAAAAAACTGTCATGTATGTGTAAGCATAAGACACTGATGGCCATCCTCCATAAGTAATTAGTTCTTGTTGACATAAGATAACATGATATGCTTTTAATTACCTATAGTCTACCGATGCATGTTGGAGTTTGCATTGAGGTCACTTTGCATTTGTGTGTGTAGTGGAGGCACTGCTTGTGACATCGCTGATTTCCATCATTTAATGCGAAGACCCTTAAGACCCTTACAAGTCATTGAAGACCCTTAAGTTGGTACTCTTTCAGATCACCTCGGAACATTTTTGGGGTTTGCACAGATGAGGTAAGAGGCATTGATAAATGGCTTCTTCCTTAAATGCAGTTTCGTCTAGATCTTCTTCCTCCATTGGATTTGCATCATCAACGTTTTGACCCGAATCTACTTCAGCAGTAGAGGCTCCAGCAGGTAGCATTGAAGATTCAGTAAGCTGAGAATCCATTTTATTCTGCATAAAATTATTGTCAATCTCTGACTGTGAAAGTAAAAAGTTTAGCCTCTTTGAGTTAAAAGCAACATGTGAGGAAAAAATAAAATTTCTCGAGACTGCCATGGATGGTTAACAAACCTTCAAGGTTTCATAACTTACCTTATGTCCTATGTTTTCTAAATTGCAGTATTTATGTTGTATGATCTTTATTCATAATCATTGGATCTTCCTATGGAGGACCTAGGATCCGTGTTTCCATGGACCTAGATCCAGATTCACTTGGGATACATTTCCTATCTCGAAGCCTTGGAGGGTCTCCTCAAGATCTATTTTTGGTTTGCTAGAAACATCAAGTTGATGGATCCTCCAAAAAAGAACCATTAAAAATACATACATAAAAACATATGATACATAAGAAAGTGTAAGGCCCTAAAACCCTAGACTTTAACCTATAAAGCAGGCCCTCTCCTCATCCTAAAACACACAAATCTAGGTTTTTCATAGTTGTATTCATTGTTTAGTTTGTGAGAGCAAGTAGGAGCTAAATATATTTTGAGATCTCAATTTTCTATTCATCTAGTTCATGATTATATATATCTGTATCGTGGTTTTTCAGAAAATTTAAAAATCTGATGGATCCATATCAATATCTGTTTCCATACATCTTTTTTTTCCATCACATCAACAAGCATAGCACTGGTCAATTTCTAAAATTTTCTATGAGCTAGATTCTGATGACGAACATGGATTCATGATTATTGAAATTCGTTTCTATTCTTGAGATCAAGTTGACTCATTAATCTAACTCTGAGTATAGGCAAGATTTTTTCTCAAAGCACTTGTGGTTCATTCCATGAGAGAACAAATCTGCCAGTGGATAACTAAGACCAAATGTTGGGTTGATGAAATTATTGCACCTGCAGAATACAGGTTAAAATCTGTTCCATAGGCTCTAAAGTTTCCTTTTATGATATTATCTGATCTAAACTATTGTAACAAAATATTAAATAACATTGTTTGGCATGTCTTTAAAAACAGTTTTCTCTGGGCTTCAAATGGATTTCCTATAAGAATGTCAGCCTACCCAATTTAATCTTACTTTATGTTTTGCAGTCAATCTCTAATACATTGGGAAGATCCAGGAAATTGCACTCCATTTTTTAGGCCTCATAAATGTCCAGTGGGCTTTGACAGTCATTTTTGCTTTAATAACCATGGATTTCTCACACGAAGCTAATAACATATCTTGGATAGGTCTAATGATTTTACTGTCAAAAAATAGGTTCAATTCATTTCCAGTGGTTGTCAATTTGGCATTTACAAAACCTCTAGGTCTCGAGTTTGGACTAGTTAGTGAAATGCTATACTAAATGCCATTGCTTGGCATACCTTTCAAAATGAGTGGTTCCATCCATTGAAAGGAAATCATATGGAAAAGTGCCCCAACTCTGGAGTCAACCTTGGTTTATGTGTTGCACTTTAGCTCTATCATGCATCATGCATATTCAGGGAGTTGCTCTGCAATTTTTAGAGATTATAAATTCCCATTAGATTTTAGCACTCCGAGTGACTCCTCATCCCCATCGAGTTCTTTCTTTACCATTTTAAGGCTATAATAGGTGTACACTTTATACAAAGGAAAGACATGATAGCCATAGAGATGTTGGTTTATGTTGAGGAAGCTGAACCTTCTTTAGACTAGCTGTAAATGTGTACCAGAGGGATTGGCAATTCTGAGAGGTAGCTTGATCTAGTTTTGATGGAGCTTAACGTACCCTCAAAGATGCCTAGCTTGCTGAATCTGGTTATTATTTATGATTTTTTTCACTAGATGCAGCAAGAATTAGGTTTTATATTTGTGTTTAGATGCATCAATGCTTTTTTAAAGATGCTTAGGCTCGGACCTTTTGTGGATATTTGGACATTATTTTAGCATGGATTTGTATGTTATACTATGAGTAAACCATTATTTGTTGAAGAGATTGTTGTCTTGTCCTTACAGTTGTTATTAGGTATTGATCCCATTGAAATCCGGTATTGGTTATGGTATCTCATGACCTTCTATGATTGTAGGTATATTGTAATGACCATTTATATTCATTGTTATATGCTACATTGGTTATTCACCTTTTTTGTGACCCAGAGAATTAATTCCTGAAATCCATTTTTGTCCACTATGTAATTCAGCTGGTTGTATTGTGGAGAGATGGTGGCACCTCAAAAAGTAAATTAAGGTGCACTTGTATATATTTTTTTGCATCCATGGGTGTTGTCTTTTCTTCTGCAGGAATTTTGGTGGGTTGGCGTTGGATTCAATTTGAATAAGCACTGAATACTAAATGAGTGAATTTGGTACAAAAGGGAATGCCGTAGCTCTTAGCTTGCTACCTTTGCTGCAGATCTGAGTACTCTCTCCTTTGCATACGGTACTATATCTTTAGACTTATAGACTTGCAAACCCTAATTCACGGGTGTCTCCTTTGCGCATTATGTTTTCCTTCTCAAAGTTCTCATTTTGTGGTATTATTCTGTGGTCCTTGCATGATATATTCTTACCTTTGAGTAGTTACTTGAGTTGTTTGTGGCTACATGCGGATTACCTATGTGTATTATTGTGTGCGTTTAGATGCTCATGAAATGCTACATAAGTACATTGGCATCAATTGCCCTTCCTCTTCAATGATAGATTGGATTCCTCGAAACAACTGGCGCGACCAATCCTCTAAAATTACATCTCCACAGTTACGAAGTATATCATGAGCCAAAGAGTGTCTAACTGCACTTGGAAGACCCACATTTCCTCTCTGTTGTGCAAGGCATTGCTCGAAATTTTGCATGATTTTTTAGTGATGACCTCCTCCCCAAGGGAGTGAAGGAATTCCTCATTGGTCGTCCTTGATTATTGTGTCTTCCTCTAACTTATGAACTTAGAATTCACCAACAACTAATATCTCTAAAAATATTACTATTCAATGATATTCAAGTCATAATGAAGTGGATAATTGAAATTCTTCTTACCTGTAGTGAAAACTGGGTCATACCCATTGCAATTTCGCAATCGCAAATAATGTTAGAACCTGGAAATAGACAAAGCTACAAAATGAGTAATCAATATGGACACATTTAAGAGCATGAAAAGCAACAAAAATAAATAAAATATGGTTTACCATTGGTTATGAACTAACGGATGAAGCCTTAAAAGTTAAAATAACTAAATATAAAATATAGTTTAACATTGATTAGAGAGGAGCAGATTGAGCCCTTACCGTTATCTTTTTTATTAAGAGAGTATTCTTGCTTTAAATTCTTTTCTTATTTCTGAACCTTGCAAGGGCGATCATTCTCATATACAGATTCATTCTGAGCCGAGTCCAAATGTCGTTTGATTAACCAACTACTGGGCCATAAGGTTTCCTTTGAGGCATTATTGGATGCACTAGATGCAGATTGTTGTGAATTTGACGGTCTATGGTAATAAGTTCATAAACTGCTATTAATTTAATTTATTAATTTAAATCATCAAATAAACTGCTATTAAAATTATCCATACCAGTACAGAAAACTGAGGTAAAGCAAGTGAGAGTTCCAAATTAATGGATGCTGATTGTTGTGGATTTGACGGTCTCTCGTGATAAGTTCATAAACTAGTATTAATTTAAGTTATTAATTTAAATTCATAAATTAAACTGCTATTAAAATTATCCATACCTGTACAGGAAACTAAGGCAAATCAAGTGAGAGTTCCAAATTAATGGCAGCCACTGATCAACAACATAGTAAGAGGTACTCGATAGGAAATCATATTGGTAACTGTTAAAATTATTCAAAATCAAAGAAAAAGAAAGTATAGTTACCATTGGATGGAGATGACCATATTGCTGCTGCTTTAGAGCTTCCTCCAATTTCTTTTTGATTCAGCGACATTTCTTGCATAGAATTATCTTGTTGTTTCCATACGTTGCACGACTGAAAATCATTTTGATATATTGTTTCGTTATGAGAAAAATGAAAATATTGTTGGATTAACCAACTACTGGCCAATAAGGTCTCCGTTGAGTCAGTACTGGATGCAGATGGTTGCAAATTTGACGGTTCCTAATAAAAAATACAAATATAAAAATTTTGAATATTGAGTTTAATAGAAAAAACAATTTAAGGTTAAAAAAAAACAAAATCGATCTTAGCATGGATCTGAAAACATTATATGGTTCTTTTACTCAGCGTTACTCACCAAAGAAAGCAGCTAAATCCCTTCACCGAATAGAATGAATCGAAGGAATTGAAATAAATTTTATATCAAGTTTTAATGGAATCATTAAAATTACCCTAGTTTTGTATTAATCTAGATCATTATATTAGACTGAGCCAAACAATATATCTCTGTGTATATTCTTGGCATCTTTGCGTGGTGGTATCTTCTGCGTATCACCTCATTCTTTTAAAAAGAAACTAGTCCCCTTCTTCCCTTCCTTTATCCCTGAGCTCCAACGAAAAAGCTATAAGTTGTGTATCCTTCGAAAGAAGCACTATTCCTATAAGTTCAACTAACTATTATTTCTACTTTATTAAGCTGATTCGTATGAAACTTAGCTGTCTGTATTCTCATTGTTCGAGTATCACGTAGAGATGCGGCGAACATCATATGTATAGATATGTACTTATGTAGATATCTTCTTTGTATATATAGAGAGAGAGTAGTAGATATATCTATTTCTTTGTAGAGATCTAGATCATGAGTTAGAGAAGTATCTCGGTAGAGAGATCTATTTACGATGATCTATCTCAATTTCGAAAAGAGAAAGAGTTTTTTAAGTCAGATCCGGAACAATACGTCGGTAGGAAGTGGGCCTGGGTACAAGGGCATACCTATCAGAGTTCCAACGTTTACAAAGAGTTGCAATTGAGTAACAATAATCTCCAAGGCAATTTCCCCAGTGATCATCGCCGACATCCGACTCAATCAAAGGTTTATCTCGAAATAAAAACTAGGAACATTATAATAAGTTTTTGCGGGGCTAGAATCAATTCCAATACGAGATTGTGAATGCGACCTAAATAAGGTGTCTCCTCAATGGGATCTCGACGCCCACAACTAGTTCCTTGTAACCTTGTTCTTCTTCTCCATTTGCCCCTTCTCCAATTATTTATTCGCTGGTCTCTTGTGTGGTTATTTTATGACAAAAGATGTATTTTGTATTTATGTATTTATTTGGTTATGATTGGCAGGTGTTGGTTGGTTCGAATTATCCATACTATGGATGCGCGCTACAATGTGAGTGAGTGTGTGGAAAGTTGAACTCATAGTGGTAAGGTTCTACATGGTATCGATCCTCACAGCTTGGTAGCACCCATTCTATGCCAGGCTCCTCCTTGATTCTTTTTGGAAGTTCCTAGAAATTTCACACACAAATCCAGTTTTGTTCATTTAATAATTTACAATAATTTACGGACACGCAAACAGACATATTGATACATCCCATAATTCATCTTATGCCACTTTAATTCATCTTATGCCACTTTACACATGCACTAAAATATGAAGGATTTGGTCAAACTTTCGCTTTACTTAACTGAAGATAGTAGCAACATGAATTCTCGAATCATGAAATTCTGATACAGGAATATATCAATTTAAGAAAGGATCAATGCAAAGGCCCTTACTAAATCATGTCCACCCTAATCCCTTTCGAACATTCAAATGCGACCAAATGTCATATTAATAAATATTATGTCAAAGGCGAAGTCCATGGTTGCTGCTTTAAAAAATTAAAATATTTTTTGGTGAGATCTGAACAGTAGGATGTAAAATAAGGCTAATTTACTTCATTTGGGCCAGCTCCCAAGCAACTACTTCTGTTAAGTTTAGAAATAGATGCTACATTTAGGTATGCTTAGGCTACATTTAGGTATGCTCACGTTAAATTCTCAAAGATTTGCCAAAATATTACCCTCAGAATCTTTTACTAATTCCACCACAAACCCATCCACCATGGATAGTCTCGGTTGCTACTTGATCAGACCAGGAGGGGGCAGACTATACGATTTTGAATTACCCAACATGCTATCAGGAAACCCTCGATCTAAAATTATACTGAAGAAAACCCTAGATCTACAGGAAAACAAAACAAGAATTTAGATAATTTAGTCCACTGACCTGGATCGTAGAGCGAGTAAAAGTCGTTGACCTCTGCAAGAAAATAAAAAGCAGACAAAATGTAGGAAAGGTCAATGAGATGAGAAGCAAAATTGATTGAAACTAATCAAACTTTAGAGAGAAAAGAACAAATTTAAAAATAAAAAAAGAAGAGTTCCTTACCAGTTTTAAGACAACAAACGATGGGAGTTCGATGGCCTCTGTAGTATCTAAACACCTCTTCAACAATGCGAGGGTTTGAAGAAATTCATGCAGCGGCCTCCATGGAAAGCACCCCGCTTATAATAATAATATAAAAAAAATTGGATACAGAATGAAAAAATTGGTCTCTAAAGACCTCTTCAACAGTGCGAGAGTTTGAAGAAATTAAGGCGGCCGTCTCCATGGCAAGCACCACACTTATAATAATAATAACAATAATATAAAAAAAATTGGATACTGAACAAAAAATTGGATGCACCTGTTTTAGACATCTACATGTTGAGACCATTAAGTTAGGAATAGTGTTGTATGCTATATCTTACTGTTGAGACCATTAAACTATGAATTCAAAGATTAAAGAAAGTCCATAAATACAATGGAAGCAAAGTGATAGGGTAGGAATTGTTATCTGAAACATGATTGTGCTGCTCTAGTTGAGCTAGGGTTTCGAACCCACCCGAAAGATTGTTGAAAAAATTGATGGTGAATAGATGATCTGAAGCAAAATCAAGAAGCTTATCACATAGAGATCCTTGCAACTATATGGAGAACTTTGCTTCGTGTGCGCACAGATCACATGGAGATCCTTGCAACCATATGGAGAACTTTGCTTTCTCTCAACAATTCGTGGAGATCATATCTATTAGAGGCCCTATTTTCTTTTATCTTTCCTCTCAATCTATTTTCTAATTTATCGCTCATTCACTTTACACTTCTTTTGAGTTTCCTTCTATGTGTTACATTTGTTTTGTTTATATTCTTCTTTATCTTAATTTGTTAATACTAGTTACGTCATATATTAATTATATAAATATATATATATATATATAATAACTATACAATATATTAATATTATATATGAGTGAAAAGATACAACGAAAACACGTTTTTCATAATTTATTTATTTGATATGTGAAAGGAGAAGGGGTTAGCTGATATTATGGGGGTATTATTATTATTATTATTGAAGGATACGGGAACAAATGGATTTTTACAAAAATGGAAGAATTATTTTTTCTTCAAAATGGAGGATATTGGCTATTTCTTGTAAGGGAGGGACCCACGGTGACTTTAAAGATTTTCGAACTTAGGTGCAAAGCGAACCATGGTGAATGAATGCATATGGAGAATTAATGGAGGTTGTGAAATTGACAATTTTTAGCTAACATGACACAAAATACATGAACTTATCAAAACTTTAACTCACTGCCGAGATGGTCAAATGACGATGGTTTTGTTGAAACAAAATATGAACACAACCAATACAACAAGCTAAACGGAGTGACACTAAATTCAAGACATGACAATTCCAAAAGGGAAATACAACAAGTATCTAAGACTCGACTCAACCACATGTACTAGAAGAACTCATCTATCACTTGATAAACTATATGCAAGACATGATGTATTATCTAGATATCAACTCACCACTCCCAAGGCATTAATTAGTAGAGAAACCCCTAAATGAGCATCTCAATGATTCTCCTATCATCTAACACAATAGGTATCGAGATTCAATGGCCTCAACGGAAATGATCCCTTGGAAGACATGTATTGAAAAATAATCCAAGTTGTGTACTATTAATGTTACAATTTACTAAATTTTGACACTACACAAGGGGGTCTCCGAATCCATCTGCAGTGTCAAAATTTAGTAAATTGTACAAATTCATTATCAAAATTATAATTTTGCATTGCTGGAATGACAAAACTAAAAATGACCACATAAATGACCAATTGTTATGTGGTCATTTTTAGTTTAGTTCTTATCTCCTGACCAAATTGGTCATTTTTAGTTTAGTTCTTATCCCATGACCAAATTGGTCATTTATCTTGGTCATTTTTAGCTAGTTCACTTAACATTTCTCAATTTTGGTCATTTATCCCTTGAAAAAACTATGGTGACCAAATGTTTTGGTCGCTTGGTCACTTATCTCTCATTTTGTACTAGTGATATCATTAGCATTGATGTTGATGATGGACCCAATCCTACAGTGTCAGTAACCCAAGAAGTGACTAAAGGAGTAACCCAAGAAGTGACTGAAGATTCACAAGTAGTTTCATATTTGTTAAACACTATCGAGATGCATCACTCTTTTTCATATCAACAGGTATTGGAGGTTACTACTACTTCTAACATTACAACTTCATCATTTTTGTTGTCATCTATTCAGGATCTTTCTGCTTTGTCTCTAGAGGTGATGCCACCATTCTGCATAGCACAACTTTTTCATACCTTGACTTCCAGAGCCACCCCATTTTCAGAATAATCTGTTCCTTTTTCCATTCCCCCATCTATTATTGCAGAAGTCCAGTCTTCGACTGTCCCCCTACAATTACCCATATCTACTTTGTCATTACACACTGTGGAAGAGCCACCCTCAATTCCCTCCTCATCATCACCTGCTAATGATGATCATGTTCCAATTTTTGAAGCCTTCACTTCAATCTCTTCTCCAACCCCTGTCCCATCAGTTCCTCTAATTGTCTCTACCCCTTTGACTGCTCCTCAAGTTACCATGCCTATACCCAACCCCATGGTCACTCAAACACATTCATTGGATCTTCCTATGGAGGACATAGGATCTGTGTTTCCATGGACCTAGATCCAGATTCACTTGGGATACATTTCCTATCTCGAAGCCTTGGAGGGTCTCCTCAAGATCTATTTTTGGTTTGCTAGAAACATCAAGCTGATGGATCCTCTAAAAAAGAACCGTTAAAAATACATACATAAAAACATATGATACATAAGAAAGTGTAAGGCCCTAAAACCCTAGACTTTTACCTATAAAGCAGTCCCTCTCCTCATCCTAAAACACACAAATCTGGGTTTTTCATAGTTGTATTCATTGTTTAGTTTGTGAGAGCGAGTAGGAGCTAAATATATTTTGAGATCTCAATTTTCTATTCATCTAATTCATGATTATATATATCTGTATCGTGGTTTTTCAAAAAATTTAAAAATCTGATGGGTCCATATCAAGATCTGTTTCCATACATCTTTTTTTTCCATCACATCAACAAGCATAGCCCTGGGCAATTTCTAAAATTTTCTATGAGCTAGATTCTAATGACGAACATGGATTCATGATTATTGAAATTCGTTTCTATTCTTGAGATCAAGTTGACTCATTAATCTAACTCTGAGTATAGGCAAGATTTTTTCTCAAAGCACTTGTGGTTCATTCTATGAGAGAACAAATCTGCCAGTGGATAACTAAGACCAAATGTTGGGTTGATGAAATTATTGCACCTGCAGAATACAGGTTAAAATCTGTTCCATAGGCTCTAAAGTTTCCTTTTATGATATTATCTGATCTAAACTATTGTAACAAAATATTAAATAACATTGTTTGGCATGTCTTTAAAAACAGTTTTCTCTGGGCTTCAAATGGATTTCCTATAAGAATGTCAGCCTACCCAATTTAATCTTACTTTATGTTTTGCAGTCGATATCTAATACATTGGGAAGATCCAGGAAATTGCACTCCATTTTTTAGGCCTCATAAATGTCCAGTGGGCTTTGACAGTCATTTTTTCTTTAATAACCATGGATTTCTCACACGAAGCTAATAACATATCTTGGATAGGTCTAACGATTTTACTGTCAAAAAATAGGTTCAATTCATTTCTATTGGTTGTCAATTTGGCATTTACAAAACCTCTAGGTCTCGAGTTTGGACTAGTTAGTGAAATGCTATACTAAATGCCATTGCTTGGCATACCTTTCAAAATGAGTGGTTGCATCCATTGAAAGGAAATCATATGGAAAAGTTCCCCAACTTTGGAGTCAACCTTGGTTTATGTGTTGCACTTTAGCTCTATCATGCATCATGCAGATTCAGGGAGTTGCTCTGCAATTTTTAGAGTTATAAATTCCCATTAGATTTTAGCACTCCTAGTGACTCCTCATCCCCATCGAGTTATTTCTTTACCATTTTCAGGCTATAATAGGTGTACACTTTATACAAAGGAAAGACATGATAGCCATAGAGATGTTGGTTTATGTTGAGGAAGCTGAACCTTCTTTAGACTAGCTGTAAATGTGTACCAGAGGGATTGGCAATTCTGAGAGGTAGCTTGATCTAGTTTTGATGGAGCTTAACGTACCCTCAAAGATGCCTAGCTTGTTGAATCTGGTTATTATTTATGATTTTTTTCACTAGATGCAGCAAGAATTAGGTTTTGTATTTTTGTTTAGATGCATCAATGATTTTTTAAAGATGCTTAGGCTCGGACCTTTTGTGGATATTTGGACATTATTTTAGCATGGATTTGTATGTTATACTATGAGTAAACCATTATTTGTTGAAGAGATTGTTGTCTTCTCCTTACAGTTGTTATTAGGTATTGATCCCATTGAAATCCGGTATTGGTTATGGTATCTCATGACCTTCTATGATTGTAGGTATATTGTAATGACCATTTATATTCATTGTTATATGCTACATTGGTTATTCACCTTTTTTGTGACCCAGAGAATTAATTCCTGAAATCCATTTTTGTCCACTATGGAAGTCAGCTGGTTGTATTGTGGAGAGATGGTGGCACCTCAAAAAGTAAATTAAGGTGCACTTGTATATATTTTTTTGCATCCATGGGTGTTGTCTTTTCTTCTGCAGGAATTTTTGTGGGTTGGCGTTGGATTCAATTTGAATAAGCACTGAATACTAAATGATTGAATTTGGTACAAAAGGGAATGTCGTAGCTCTTAGCTTGCTACCTTTGCTGCAGATCTGAGTACTCTCTCCTTTGCATACGGTACTATATCCTTAGACTTATAGACTTGCAAACCCTAATTCACGGGTGTCACCTCTCCTTTGCGCATTATGTTTTCCTTCTCAAAGTTCTCATTTTGTGGTATTATCCCTGTGTTTTACAAGTTTGCAGTATCATTCTGTGGTCCTTGCATGATATATTCTTACCTTTGAGTAGTTACTTGAGTTGTTTGTGGCTACATGCGGATTACCTATGTGTATTATTGTGTGCGTCTAGATGCTCATGAAATGCTACATAAAGTCCATTGGCATCAATTGCCCTTCCTCTTCAATGATAGATTGGATTCCTCGAAACAATTGGCGCGACCAATCCTCTAAAATTACATCTCCACAGTTACGAAGTACATCATGAGCCAAAGAGTGTCTAACTGCACTTGGAAGACCCACATTTCCTCTCTGTTGTGCAAGGCATTGCTCGAAATTTTGCATGATTTTTTAGTGATGACCTCCTCCCGAAGGAAGTGAAAGAATTCCTCATTGGTCGTCATTGATTATTGTGTCTTCCTCTAACTTATGAACTTAGAATTAACCATCAACTAATATCTATAAAAATATTACTATTCAATGATATTCAAGTCATAATGAAGTGGATAATTGAAATTCTTCTTACCTGTAGTGAAAACTGGGTCATACCCATTGCAATTTCGCAATCGCAAATAATGTTAGAACCTGGAAATAGACAAAGCTACAAAATGAGTAATCAGTATGGACACATTTAAGAGCATCAAAAGCAACAAAAATAAATAAAATATGGTTTACCATTGGTTATGAACTAACGGATGAAGCCTTAAAAGTTAAAATAACTAAATATAAAATATAGTTTAACATTGATTAGAGAGGAGCAGATTGAGCCCTTACCGTTATCTTTTTTATTAAGAGAGTATTCTTGCTTTAAATTCTTTTCTTATTTCCGAACCTTGCAAGGGCGATCATTCTCATATACAGATTCATTCTGAGCCGAGTCCAAATGTCGTTTGATTAACCAACTACTGGGCCATAAGGTTTCCTTTGAGGCATTATTGGATGCACTAGATGCAGATTGTTGTGAGTTTGACGGTCTATGGTGATAAGTTCATAAGCGGCTATTAATTTAATTTATTAATTTAAATCATCAAATAAACTGCTATTAAAATTATCCATACCTGTACAGAAAACTGAGGCAAAGCAAGTGAGAGTTCCAAATTAATGGATGCAGATTGTTGTGGATTTGACGGTCTCTCATGATAAGTTCATAAACTACTATTAATTTAAGTTATTAATTTAAATTCATAAAATAAACTGCTATTAAAATTATCCATACCTGTACAGAAACTAAGGCAAATCAAGTGAGAGTTCCAAATTAATGGCAGCCACTGATCAACAACATAGTAAGAGGTACTCGATAAGAAATCATATTGGTAACTGTTAAAATTATTCAAAATCAAAGAAAAAGAAAGTATAGTTACCATTGGATGGAGATGACCATATTGCTGCTGCTTTCGAGCTTCCTCCAATTTCTTTTTGATTCAGCGACATTTCTTGCATAGAATTATCTTGTTGTTTCCATACGTTGCACGACTGAAAATCATTTTGATATATTGTTTCGTTATGAGAAAAATGAAAATGTTGTTGGATTAACCAACTACTGGCCAATAAGGTCTCCGTTGAGTCAGTACTGGATGCAGATGGTTGCAAATTTGAATGTTCCTAATAAAAAATACAAATATAAAAATTTTGAATATTGAGTTTAATGGAAAAAACAATTTAAGGTTAAAAAAAAAACAAAATCTATCTTAGCATGGATCTGAAAACATTATATGGTTCTTTTACTCAGCGTTACTAACGAAAGAAAGCAGCTAAATCCCTTCACCGAATAGAATGAATCGAAGGAATTGAAATAAATTTTATATCAAGTTTTAATGGAATCATTAAAATTACCCTAGTTTTGTATTAATCTAGATCATTATATTAGACTGAGCCAAACAATATATCTCTGTGTATATTCTTGGCATCTTTGCATGGTGGTATCTTCTGCGTATCACCTCATTCTTTTAAAAAGAAACTAGTCCCCTTCTTCCCTTCCTTTATCCCTGAGCTCCAACGAAAAAGCTATAAGTTGTGTATCCTTCGAAAGAAGCACTATTCCTATAAGTTCAACTAACTATTATTTCTGCTTTATTAAGCTAATTCGTGTGAAACTTAGCTGTCTGTATTCTCATTGTTCGAATATCACGTAGAGATGCGGCGAACATCATATGTATAGATATGTACTTATGTAGATATCTTCTTTGTATATATAGAGAGAGAGTAGTAGATATATCTATTTCTTTGTAGAGATCTAGATCACGAGTTAGAGAAGTATCTCGGTAGAGAGATCTATTTACGATGATCTATCTCAATTTCGAAAAGAGAAAGAGTTTTTTAAGTCAAATCCGGAACAATACGTCGGTAGGAAGTGGGCCTGGGTACAAGGGCATACCTATCAGAGTTCCAACGTTTAGAAAGAGTTGCAATTGAGTAACAATAATCTCCAAGGCAATTTCCCCAGTGATCATCGCCGACATCCGACTCAATAAAAGGTTTATCTCGAAATAAAAACTAGGAACATTATAATAAGTTTTTGCGGGGATAGAATCAATTCCAATACGAGATTGTGAATGCGACCTAAATAAGGTGTCTCCTCAATGGGATCTCGATGCCCACAACTAGTTCCTTGTAACCTTGTTCTTCTTCTCCATTTGCCCCTTCTCCAATTATTTATTCGCTGGTCTCTTGTGTGGTTATTTTATGACAAAAGATGTATTTTGTATTTATGTATTTATTTGGTTATGATTCGCAGGTGTTGGTTGGTTCGAATTATCCATACTATGGATGCGCGCTACAATGTGAATGAGTGTGTGGAAAGTTGAACTCATAGTGGTAAGGTTCTATGTGGTATCGATCCTCATAGCTTGGTAGCACCCATTCTATGCCAGGCTCCTCCTTGATTCTTTTTGGAAGTTCCTAGAAATTTCACACACAAATCCAGTTTTGTTCATTTAATAATTTACGGACACGCAAACAGACATATTGATACATCCCATAATTCATCTTATGCCACTTTAATTCATCTTATGCCACTTTACACATGCACTAAAATATGAAGGATTTGGTCAAACTTTCGCTTTACTTAACTGAAGATAGTAGCAACATGAATTCTCGAATCATGAAATTCTGATACAGGAATATATCAATTTAAGAAAGGATCAATGCAAAGGCCCTTACTAAATCATGTCCACCCTAATCCCTTTCGAACATTCAAATGCGACCAAATGTCATATTAATAAATATTATGTCAAAGGCGAAGTCCATGGTTGCTGCTTTAAAAAATTAAAATATTTTTTGGTGAAATCTGAACAGTAGGATGTAAAATTAGGCTAATTTACTTCATTTGGGGCAACTCCCAAGCAACTACTTCTGTTAAGTTTAGAAATAGATGCTACATTTAGGTATGCTCAGGCTACATTTAGGTATGCTCAGGTTAAATTCTCAAAGATCTGCCAAAATATTACCCTCAGAATCTTTTACTAATTCCACCACAAACCCATCCACCATGGATAGTCTCGGTTGCTACTTGATCAGACCAGGAGGGGGCAGACTATATGATTTTGAATTACCCAACATGCTATCAGGAAACCCTGGATCTAAAATTATACTGAAGAAAACCCTAGATCTACAGGAAAACAAAACAAGAATTTAGATAATTTAGTCCACTGACCTGGATCGTAGAGCGAGTAGAAGTCGTTGACCTCTACAAGAAAATAAAAAGCAGACAAAATGTAGGAAAGGTCAATGAGATGAGAAGCAAAATTGATTGAAACTAATCAAACTTTAGAGAGAAAAGAACAAATTTAAAAATAAAAAAGAAGAGTTCCTTACCAGTTTTAAGACAACGGACGATGGGAGTTTGATGGCCTCTGTAGTATCTAAACACCTCTTCAACAATGCAAGGGTTTGAAGAAATTGATGCAGCGGTCTCCATGGCAAGCACCCCGCTTATAATAATAATATAAAAAAAATTGGATACAGAACGAAAAAATTGGTCTCTAAACACCTCTTCAACAGTGCGAGAGTTTGAAGAAATTAAGGCGGCGGTCTCCATGGCAAGCACCACACTTCTAATAATAATAACAATAATATAAAAAAAAAATGGATACTGAACGAAAAAATTGGATGCACCTGTTTTAGACATCTACATGTTGAGACCATTAAGTTAGGAACAGTGTTGTATGCTATATCTTCCTGTTGATACCATTAAACTATGAATTCAAAGATTAAAGAAAGTCCATAAATACAATGGAAGCAAAGTGATAGGGTAGGAATTGTTACCTGAAGCATGATTATGCTGCTCTAGTTGAGCTAGGGTTTCGAACCCACCCGAAAGATTGTTGAAAAAATTGATAGTGAATAGATGATCTGAAGCAAAATCAAGAAGCTTATCACATAGAGATCCTTGCAACTATATGGAGAACTTTGCTTCGTGTGCGCACAGATCACATGGAGATCCTTGCAACCATATGGAGAAATTTGCTTTCTCTCAGCAATTCGTGGAGATCATATCTATTAGAGGCCCTATTTTCTTTTATCTTCCCTCTCAATCTATTTTCTAATTTACGGCTCATTCACTTTTCACTTCTTTTGAGTTTCCTTCTATGTGTTACATTTGTTTTGTTTATATTCTTCTTTATCTTAATTTGTTAATACTAGTTACGTCATATATTAATTATATATATATAATAACTATACAATATATTAATATTATATATGGGTGAAAAGATACAACGAAAACATGTTTTTCATAATTTATTTATTTTATATGTGAAAGGAGAAGGGGTTAGCTGAGATTATGGGGGTATTATTATTATTATTATTCAATGAGATGGGAACAAATGGATTTTTACAAAAATGGAAGAATTATTTTTTCTTCAAAATGGAGGATATTGGCTATTTCTTGTAAGGGAGGGACCCACGGTGACTTTAAAGATTTTCGAACTTAGGTGCAAAGTGAACCATGGTGAATGAATGCATATGGAGAATTAATGGAGGTTGTGAAATTGACAATTTTTAGCTAACATGACACAAAATACATGAACTTGTCAAAACTTTAACTGACTGCCGAGATGGTCAAATGACGATGGTTTTGTTGAAACAAAATATGAACACAACCAATACAACAAGCTAAACGAAGTGACACTAAATTCAAGACATGACAATTCCAAAAGGGAAATACAACAAATATCTAAGACTCGACTCAACCACATGTACTAGAAGAACTCATCTATCACTTGATAAACTATATGCAAGACATGATGTATTATCTAGATATCAACTCACCACTCCCAAGGCATTAATTAGTAGAGAAACCCCTAAATGAGCATCTCAATGATTCTCCTATCATCTAACACAATAGGTATCGGGATTCAATGGCCTCAACGGAAATGATCCCTTAGAAGACATGTATTGAAAAATAATCCAAGTTGTATACTATTAATGTTACAATTTACTAAATTTTGACACTGCAGAAGGGGGTCTCCGAATCCATCTGCAATGTCAAAATTTAGTAAATTGTACAAATTCATTATCAAAATTATAATTTTGCATTGTTGGAATGACAAAACTAAAAATGACCACATAAATGACCAATTGTTATGTGGTCATTTTTAGTTTAGTTCTTATCTCCTGACCAAATTGGTCATTTATCTTGGTCATTTTTAGTTTAGTTCTTATCCCATGACCAAATTGGTCATTTTTAGTCAGTTCACTTAACATTTCTCAATTTTGGTCATTTATCCCTTGAAAAAACTATGGTGACCAAATGTTTTGGTCGCTTGGTCACTTATCTCTCATTTTGTACTAGTGATATCATTAGCAGTGATGTTGATGATGGACCCAATCCTACAGTGTCAGTAACCCAAGAAGTGACTAAAGGAGTAACCCAAGAAATGACTGGGGAAGTGACTGAAGATTCACAAGTAGTTTCATATTTGTTAAACACTATCGAGATGCATCACTCTTTTTCATATCAACAGGTATTGGAGGTTACTACTACTTTTAACATTACAACTTCATCATTTTTGTTGTCATCTATTCAGGATCTTTCTGCTTTGTCTCTAGAGGTGATGCCACCATTCTGCATAGCACAACTTTTTCATACCTTGACTTCCAGAGCCACCCCATTTTTAGAAAAATCTGTTCCTTTTTCAATTCCCCCATCTATTATTGCAGAAGTCTAGTCTTCGACTGTCCCCCTACAATTACCCATATCTACTTTATCATTACACACTGTGGAAGAGCCACCCTCAATTCCCTCCTCATCATCACCTGCTAATGATGATCATGTTCCACTTTCTGAAGCCTTCACTTCAATCTCTTCTCCAACCCCTGTCCCATGAGCAAAGCTTTAAGAGATAGTTGCTACCCCGTTTGATTTCTCTTTATTAGTGTGTGTTTTGTCCAAATAATAAAAGGAATCCGCATGGAAATATGTACGGAAGCCTGTGTAAAAACCTCGTTTTATTACTTTCCTCGTGTCAACTAAAAACAACTAACTCTTCAACCAGGTGAAAAGCAGCGACTATATAAGTTGAAATGAGATTCATATAAGTTGAAATCCCTATTAATGTAGTTATTCGCCTTTAAGATCAGAACACTTAGGGGTTAAAATATAATATATTTTTGGAGTTGCTCTTGATCTTTGTTAAAATATAATTTATTTAATTAAATTATGTTATAAAATAAATATAAAATATTGTTATTTTTCATGTTAATTAAGGATAAACATGTTATTTATGTAATCCTTAAAAATTCTATAAATTAAATACATGAAATTACACTCACTTATTATCATGGGCTTGATAAAAGTCTTCATCAAGACTTTTGATAAAAGTCTTCCTCAATAGTGTTTTTCATGGTCAGCCTTTGTTTTTACTTTATTATAATATTTAAGAGTGTTTTTCATGGTCAACCTTTGTTTTTACTTTACTTTATTATAATATTTAAGTAAGTTGATAGAAAACTAATTTTAAAGATAAATCATAGAAAATAATAAATATTTTTTATTTTTTATATTTAAAAAAAAATTAATATATATAATTTTAAAAAATGTTTATTTATAATTATTAATTATAAATGAATTAAAACAATATTTTTTTTTTTCTTTTTAAATAATGAGTGAATTATTAATCATAATTAAAATCAAACAAATTAAAATAATCAATTTTATATATAATTCATTATGAGAGTAATATTAATTATAGTAACGTAATAGATATCTTTATTAAAAATTACTCAAAACAAGTTTTGTTATTAAAAGAAACAAATTAAAATAATCAATTTTATATATAATTCATTATGAGAGTAATATTAATTATAGTAACTTAATAGATATCTTTATTAAAAATTACTCAAAGCAAGTTTTGTTATTAAAAAAGTATTTGTTCTTATTAGTAGTGAAATTTCTAATTAAATAAATTTGTAGAAATTTTTAATTAAAAAAATTTGTTAATGTAATTATTTTATTCCAGCACCTTTTATGAGTGATAACTTCCATTCACATTAAATCATATCACATCCATAATAAACCTTTTCTAAAAACACAACCTTAATAAATATAGTGTTCTTGTGCTTTTTTATTGCACTATTTGTTATTTTATGGTGTTTTACACCATACACAGGTGTATAATAATAATAATAATAATAATAACTATAATAACTATAATAACTACTATTATTATTATTATTATTATAAATTTCATAATAACACAATTTTCCTAAATGTAGCATTGTTTTGTTTCATTTTTTTGCACCATTTGTTATTTTGTGGTGATTACACAATATACACGTATTAAATGATTATATTTATACAGGTACATTACTTTTAATTTTGACGTTTTACATCACAAAATTACAATCCATGTAGGATTAGTTTTAGTGTTTTGCACTACAAGATTTTAATCCAAGTAGGATTGGTTTTGGTGGTTTGCACCATACACCATGGAATGCAATGCATTTATTTAACACCAAAACTGACATGTTTTACAAACTCCACTTTTGCACCATAAAGATTAGCACCACTTTCATATCCCCACATAATCTCCACTTTTGCACCACTATTTGAAAATTGAGGATTTTGGAAATCCTTCACAAATAGTGGTGCTAATGTGGGGCTAAAGGCCCATTTTTCTTGTAGTCTATGCAGGGCAAGAGCCTTTGTTGTTATCTTATTGGAAACATTCAACAGAATTATGGGCCACCAACCACCTATAGAATCTGGTGCTAAAATTTTCAAGATTAATTATGTAATAAACCCTTGATTTAAATTTTTTGAAGGAGAACCTCTTCTGAGGACCTTTTGAGACATTATGTCTAGGTAATCACTAATTTTATCCCACAAAGACTTATAAATTCACAATGTAGTCTATGTGGGGTTGATGCATCCAGAAGTTACTGAATAAGTTGCAATGTTGGATGTTTAAAGCTCTTCCATTTGTTGGAAAGTTGACATTTATTTCTAGAATCTTGCAAGTTATGAATCTCTATTATGTCTTTTGTTGGCTTCCTAGGAAAGCTAACTTTGATAACATTGAATTTTTTTGACATCTTTCCTTTGGACAAAATACATTGGAGAAAGGAGACTACCTATAGTTCATTTTATCTATTTTTTTTACATAAATGTGGAAGGTTAATCTTTTTACAATTTTTTAAGTAACCTTTTCCATCTAGAAATCTCCCCCACCTCGCGCTATAAAAGCACCTCCCTTCTATTAGTGTAATAATATTTTTTTATTAGAAAATCTATTCTACTAAAAATGTAATTCTAAATTCAAATTTAGAAAAAATAAAATTTGTTGGAACTAATTGTCTAGTTCTTCTTATTGAAGCACCCAAACTTTAAAGTAATCAACGAGATGTCTATATTCATTATGTGAAATGTTGAACCTAAGTCAAGGATGTCCCAATCGTAAAACTCTATATTGTCTTTGGGCCCAAAAAATTCCAACTATGTACCTCATTAGGCTTTGTGAAATGTTTGTGAGGCCACTATATGCAAAAGTATTAATGTGGCTATGAACTTAATTTGTAGGATGCCAACCATATTGTTTTGGCTATTGGGTATGGTGTTAGCTAGGAGAGGACTCCATATGGATCATCAATAATTCCTGGGAAATAACAGGGGTGATGGAGGATACATTAAGATGGAGATGGGGAAAAATATGCGTGGTTAGTTATCTTATGTTTTCATGTTCATATCATTTATTTTTTGTTAATGAATTTGCATCTTAGAGGCTTTGCACATTAAGGGAAATATGATAACACATTTTTGAATTGTGTGTGTGGGTGTTGCAACTTGTGCTTCTTACCTATTGTCGAGCAAAGTATTGAATAGTAAATATCTACCCATAAATGCGTGAAAGCATCATCAAGTATGATGTTAAAAAGAAGAAAAGATGTGCACTCGAGGTTAAGAAGAAATGTGTAACATCTGCAATATCTAAATATTTTATAGAAATTAAAAGTGTTATGAAGTAATGTGTAATATATGCAATATTGTTAGGAACCAATGTATTTACTTTGTTAGTATGTTGTTGTTGGACGCATATGCTTTGTAAGTTGTCCCGTAGTATTTGTTAATCAATAGTTTATGTTATTGTTGTTGGCGCATATGCTTTGTAAGTCGCCCGTAGTATTGTTGATCCATAGTTTGTAATGGCCCATGGTTTTGATCCATAGTATTGGCGCCCAGAATTAGTATATAAGTGTGTGCTGAGACCTATGAAGGCACCATGAAGTTAATTGTATTGAGCTTGCTCAAAGGAGGTTGCCCCCTCGAAGTGGCCTGTGATCAATATAAAAGTGATTATGAGTTCTGTCATTTCTGCTATTTCGCATATTCTTGTTGCAGGTGTATCACATCTGGTATCAGAGCACTTTCTTGGGCTCGCTGGGTGAAATTTCTGTCAAATTTTTTTTCGCATCTGTTGCAGGTTCGGATTTGGGAATAATCCCTATCCGCTTAACTGTGGGAAGTACTTGGGCATAAGCCCTAAAACTCAGTGTGAGGAGTACCACAGGAACCCCGAAGTAGTTGGCCCATTGAGAGGACCTGCTAGCGAAAAGGGCAACGACCCCTAACTGATTGACTAGTTTCCACCCATGAGGTAAACCAAGAGCTGTCGTTTGTGGCAAAGCGGTTATCAGTTTTACCTGAGTTGTGGAGTGAGGGGTACTACCCCAATACGCAAGCCGTGAGACAACATTGGTGGCCGAGTGAAACCCCTGAACTGTTAGGAAGCCGCACATCCCTGGGGTCCATATCTACTTTCAGTTGAACTATTGTCGATCACTGCTGCGCCGTTTCAGATCCATTTTGCAAGCTGTTCCAGATTCAGCCGTTTTCAATCCATTCGGCGCTGTTCCAGATCCCTTTCGAGCCGTAGCCGCTTCAGTCTGGAAAAAAAAGAGTATAAAATTCAGTTTTTTCTCCATATCTTCCTTATTTTCACTCTGTTTCCCTTGAAATTTTCGAGGAACCCCTGTCATCCCATTCTGCATATTTCAGTCCTGAGGACCATATCCCCGATTCCCCTTCCCAAAGCCCGAAATCCCACATTTGTCTATTTTTAAGGTTTGCCATAACTTCCTCAGATTTCACCCAATCACCTTCAAATTTTACCACAGAGTTCCTTTCTGAATTCTTCTTTTTTGTTCCCCTCTGCCAAATTTTCCCATTCTTTCACCCCGCTTCTGAAATCCTCATTTTTGCTTCCCTGTCTATCCAACAGTGTCCAAAACCTAGTCAAACCCCAATTACCCTTCTGATTTTTTCCCAAGTCCAGATTTTCCTTTACTGAAATAGTTTCTGTTTTTGTTTTCCTACCCAGTCAATCGATTTTAAAAAAAAAAAAAATCCTGGTTATGGTTGTCACCCGTGCAGGAGCAAAAACCATGGAGGATGTCCTTGCAGCCATCCAAGCCAAACTCCAGGATCTGGATGAAAAATTTATCGGTCTCCATCTTGAACATTCAGATATGAACAACAAACGGCAGTCCGAGTCTTCAGCAGACAATGGGTTCTCTTCTTCCAGCAATTTTCGTGGTCCGAAGCTTGATTTTCCTTGCTTCAATGGTACCGATCCAACTGGATGGATCTATCGTGCAGAACAGTATTTCAGTCTACATAATACTTTTGATGTCAATAAAGTTCCGTTGGCATCCTTTCATTTGGAACAGGAAGCTCTTCAATGGTACCGTTGGTACATCAAGGCTCATCCAGAGCCCAAATGGCCAGACTTTTGCCAGCTCCTTTTGCAACGATTTGGTCCTAGTGCTTTTGATGATTTCACAGGAGCCCTCACTAAACTTCGCCAAACTGGCATTGTGAGAGAGTATCAAACCGAATTTGAGAATCTAGCCAACCACACCGAAGGATTGTCTGATGACTTTTACCGGAGTTGTTTTATCAGTGGTCTAAAGGATGCCATCCGCTCTGAGGTCAAAATGTTCTGTCCCAACACAATGATGGAAGCACTAGGGTTGGCTAAGTTGGCAGAAGACAAGATTGCAGCCCAACAACACTCCAAGCCCACTTTTGTTCCCTTCCGAAATATGGGTTCTCAGCAACCACCTATACCGCAAGCTCCTCGACCGACTCCTATCAAGCGTTTGTCTGAAACAGAGATGCAAGCACGCAGAGAAAAGGAGCTTTGCTATAATTGTGATGAGAAATTCACTCGGGGACATAGATGTGTTCAGCAAAAGCTCTATCTCTTGGATGTGGAGTCTCCGCCTGCCTCTGGAATTGGTGACGAAGATCCAGAAACACTGGATGCTCCGGTCGACATTCAAGAACCGCCTATTGACCCTCCGTCTCAGTATGACCAACCAGAGATATCTCTCCATGCTTTAGCTGGAATCACCACCCCCCAAACAATGCGGGTCAGGGGTTACTTCAAGAAGCTTCCTCTTACAATACTCATTGATTCTGGTATCACTCATAATTTCATTGACCCTCGGATCGCCAAACAAGCTGATTGTTTTATCCATCCTTGCTCCAATTTTGAAGTCATGGTTGCCAATGGGGGCACCTTACCTTGCAAAGGGAAGTGTCGAAATGTGTGTATCTCTATGGGATATTATACCTTGCACTCTGACATGTTTGCCTTGCCATTAGGCGGATGTGATGTGGTTTTGGGCGCTCAATGGCTACGCACACTTGGCCCTATCTTATGGGATTTTCCTGAACTTTGGATGCAGTTTTCCCTCAATGGACACAAACACACATTGACAGGATTACAACCAGGTTCTGTCAGCATCATCAGTTCACATCGCATGGAAAAACTCCTCAAGAATAATTCACATGGTGTCATCGCTCAGATCCATTCCATCCAGATGCAACCCGTAGTGGTCTCCACTACTCCTTTGGATCTACAACAAATTCTGGATCGATATACAGGTGTCTTTGCTGAACCAGTGGGATTGCCACCTTCAAGGCCAGAAGACCATCGTATTCAGCTCCTTCCTGGCAGCGTTTCTCCCAACATCAGGCCCTATCGCTACCCATTTCACCAAAAAATGAAGATTGAAATGCTCGTTTGGGAATTATTGAAGCAAGGTATTATTCGCCCAAGCACTAGTTCCTTTTCTTCTCCAGTTATTCTTGTCCGCAAAAAAGATGGGTCATGGCGCCTCTGCATTGAATTCCGAGCACTTAATCACCTCACCATCAAGGATAAGTTTCCAATTCCTGTTGTTGATGAGCTTCTTGATGAGCTTCATGGGGCTCACTTTTTCTCCAAGTTGGATCTTCGTTCTGGGTATCATCAAATTCGGGTTCATGAGGATGATATCCCTAAAACAGCTTTCCGCACACATGATGGCCATTATGAGTTTTTGGTCATGCCCTTTGGCCTCACTAATGCTCCTTCCACATTCCAGGCCTTAATGAATAAAATATTTCGACCCTACTTGCGGAAATTCATTCTGGTATTCTTTGATGATATCCTCATTTACAGTAAAACATGGGATGAACATCTCCAGCATTTGGATCTTGTCATGCAACTTTTCTCTGACCATCATCTCCATGCCAAGAAGTCTAAATGTGTTTTTGGACAGAAGGAAGTTGAGTATCTCGGGCACATTATCTCAGCACAAGGGGTTCGCGTGGATCCTGCCAAAATCGATGCCATGAACAATTGGCCGCATCCTCAGACACTCAAGAGCCTTCGTGGTTTTTTGGGGTTGACTGGCTACTACCGCAAGTTTGTCAAGGATTATGGGAAGATTGCAGCTCCATTAACTGCTCTATTGAAAAATGACGCCTTCACGTGGACACCTGTTGCTCAGTGTGCATTTGACAAACTAAAACAAGCTATGTGTACTACACCTGTGCTAGCTATGCCCGATTTTTCCAAGCCCTTCACTATTGAGAGTGATGCTTGCGGCAATGGACTTGGTGCTGTTCTCCTTCAAGATGAACACCCCATTGCGTTCAGCAGCAAAGCCCTTTCAGGTAAGAATCTAGCTGCCTCTACCTATGAGAAGGAAATGATGGCTATTTTGCATGCAGTACAGAAGTGGCGCCCATACCTATTAGGGAATCATTTCTACATCAAGACTGATCACCAGAGTCTAAAATATTTCTTGGACCAGCGTGTCTCCTCCCCGGTACAATAGAAATGGGTTAGCAAACTCATGGGTTATGACTATGAGATCACTTACAAGAAGGGTAAAGACAATATTGTGGCAGATGCTCTTTCTCGCACATTTGAGGCCCAAGGTTCTCTTTCAGCTATTTCTATGCCTGTTCCAAATTGGTTGCAATCTGTTCAACAGGGTTATGTCAATGACTCCTCCTTATCTCAAATCATCCAACGCTTGACCAACAACCCTTCTGTTGTACCACATTACTCTTGGGATGGTGCTTCTCTGCGATACAAGGGTCGTCTGGTGCTTCCCCAGAGCACAGATCTTCAACAGGCTGTCTTCTATGAACTCCATGCTTCTCCATCGGTAGGGCACTCTAGGTTCCTCAAAACGTATGAACGAGCACGGCGTAACTTCTTTTGGCAGGGCATGAAAAGGACAATTCAACAGATGGTGGCCGAATGTGATACCTGCCAGCGCAATAAGGGTGAAACAACACTCCTTCCAGGATTGCTTGAACCCTTGCCCATACCTACATGGATTTGGACAGATATTTCTATGGATTTCATTGAAGGGCTCCCTAAATCTGGCGGGAAGACAGTGATTCTCATTGTGGTTGATCGCCTCTCCAAATATAGTCATTTTTGTGCTCTCAGCCATCCCTATACAGCCTCCTCTGTCGCTCAAATTTTTTTGGACCAGATCTTTCGTCTTCATGGCATCCCTTCTTCCATTGTCTCGGATCGTGATACGACTTTCACCAGTCATTTTTGGACAGAACTATTTCGCTACACTGGCACCAAATTGAAGATGAGTTCAGGGTATCACCCACAAACAGATGGTCAGACTGAAATTGTCAATAAACGCTTGGAAACTTATCTTCGTTGCTTCACCTCGGAACAACAACATCAGTGGGCAAAATGGCTCCCTCTCACTGAATGGTGGTATAATACCTCTTACCACACTGCCTCTAAAATGACCCCATATGATGCAGTCTATGGTCAGGTACCTCCAGCTCTTCTTCCATACACCCCCACCAGTTCACCAGTTCAGGAAGTTGACACGGTCCTTCAAAACCGCGATCAGATTCTTCGCATTTTGTGGGACAATCTTCACATGGCAAGAAATCGCATGAAGCAACAAGCTGATCAACACCGTTCTGAGCGCACTTTTCAAGTCGGCGATATGGTTTTTCTTCGTCTCCAGCCGTACAAACAATCATCCTTAAAACTCAAAGGGCGTCATAAGATCGCTCCAAAGTTCTATGGGCCATATCGGATTCTTCAGAAGATTGGGTCCGTTACTTATAAATCGGAACTTCCTCCTCCTTCCCGCATTCATCCAGTCTTTCATGTCTCTTGTCTGAAGAAAGTTCTTGGCACCAACATCAGTGGACAAACGATTTTACCCGAACTGGATAATGAAGGATCCATCCTTTTGGAGCCAGAGGCCATCCTCAATCGGCGCACGCATCAGCTTCGCTCTCGCTCTATCACATAGGTCTTAATTCAGTGGCACAACATACAACCAGAGGATGCTACATGGGAACCACTCCTTCAGATTCAACAACAATTTCCACATCTAAAGCTTTGAGGACAAAGCTTTTTTTAAGGGGGAGGGGATGTTAGGAACCCATGTCTTTACTTTGTTAGTATGTTGTTGTTGGACGCATATGCTTTGTAAGTCGTCCCGTAGTATTTGTTGATCAATAGTTTATGTTATTGTTGTTGGCGCATATGCTTTGTAAGTCGCCCGTAGTATTTTTGATCCATAGTTTGTAATGGCCCATGGTTTTGACCCATAGTATTGGCGCCCAGAATTAGTATATAAGTGTGTGTTGAGACCTATGAAGGCACCGTGAAGTTAATTGTATTGAGCTTGCTCAAAGGAGGTTGCCCCCTCAAAGTGGCCTGTGATCAATATAAAAGTGATTATGAGTTCTGTCATTTCTGCTATTTCGCATATTCTTGTTGTAGGTGCATCACAAATATCTAAATATTTTATGGAAGTTAAAAGTGTTTAGAGAGACTCCATTGCTCTTGTAAATTCTATATCAAGGTTATTCAATTATTAATAATTGTATGATTAAATTGGATGTTAGATTCATTTATGATTCACTATTATTAAGCAATTATATTGGTCTATGTCCTATTGATTCTTACTCCTATATACACATGAGGTTGTAGAACATCATGTAAACTATCGCAATGTGACTTATTGATTATCAATCATATTTTGTGTTCTATATTATTAATTTGTTTTCTACTTCACTCTTATATACACGAGGCTGTAAAACACCATGTAAATGATCATAATCTGATTTATTGATTATCAATCATATTTTGTGTTCTACATTGTTTTCTTTTTCAAAATGAAAAAGATCTATACTTGATATTGAAGTATAAGTAATTACAAAGATATCGTCTAGACAGTCCCCTGCCATAATGGACCATAACCACAACTGAACCGAAAATCTCCAGACAACGATAAAAAAATGCAATAAACACAACAGTTCTACATTGTTAATTTGTTGTTTGTGACTTTACTTTCCTAATAACATTAATGTTTAATTTCAAAATTGATTTTAAATAGATAAATGTTATTTTGAAATGAATTGTAATTATTTTCAATTGTTCTATTTCAAAATCAAGTGATTTTAAATACAAGTGCTATGAATCTTTCCTAATAGTTCTATTTAGAATGAGAATTTTCCAAATAGAATATACGGACTTTTTTAATTCTTTGACAACTATTATAAATAACGTCTATTATTTTGAAATGTATTTCTTTATTGGCAATTGTTCTATTTAGAATAACACATTATTCTACAAAATTATACTTCTTTTTAATATATTGAAGATTCTTTGTAAATCTTTTATAACAATTCTAAATAATTCTATTTAAAATGATACTTTTTCCAATTAGAATTATATTGATTTATTTTTTCCAAATATATTTATTTAAATTTCCAAATATCATTATGTTTTTCTTCAAGGAATATTCTTGTTGAAAACCCTCTTGAGTACTTCCCCGTGGTTGGTGAATGGGTAAACCATCATCCTTGATTATGGAGCCTAATCACTTCCCCATTATTGGTGAACTTGGTAAACCATCAACCTTGATTATGAATCCTAACCTCAAGGGGATGGAGAGAGAAATATTAGTGTGTTTTATAATCATTTTGATTATAATATAGTTCTTGACAAGTCATGTGTGATGGCCCTATCCCAAATGAGGCTCATCATTCCCCAACAATAATCTTTAGAAAACACTATTGTATGACTCATGTTTAGATAGGGATAATGTTGGTATTCTTTAGGGGTGGTTCCTCTTCACTTGGTGAAAAAAATAATTTACAAGTAAGGAGAGGTGGATTTGTATTTGTTTTTGTTCAATTATTGAAGTTTATTCTTATAATTTTTATAGCATCAATGCATATGTCTCAAAATTAAAAATTCTTGTACCTTTATGCCTAATTATTGATAGGAGTGTTTATATATTTTCTAACATCAAACCAAACCTCTCAAACTTAAAAATAAGTTGATTCAATTGCTTTTTGATATCAAACCAAACCTCCCAAACCTAAAAACAAGCTGACTTAATTGTACAACCATTCTTCTTAGAGGGTGACAAGCCCAATTGATAACCCCTTAATAAAAAATATGCCAATTGAATAAGCGTTGGAAAAGTAAATGTAGATAATGACATATGCCTACTTAATTTAGATGAATTTATTTCAAAGTCTCACACAATATAGACTATAGTCTTCATATAAATTTATGCTCCCCCATTGATACGATCCTCATCGTGTAGTTTATGTAATCTTTTCATGTTTGCTTCCATTGCATATGTTAAGTTTACTTGTAGTGTATTGAGTTTTAACAAAAAAAATATGAATTTGTGGAATCTCAAGCAATAGGGAAATGATGTCAATGGTCGATTGAGAGGATAAATTGTTGTCTTCACTTGAGTTCAAATCCCACATTTGACTTGTTACTTAATTTTAAATACACTAATTTTGCATAATAGAATAAGAGTTAAGGTAGTGATGGTTGTAATGCTTATAATTATGTCGAAGTCCCTAATTGATGATAATATATCAATACTACTATTGAGTTGCATTTAGAATATACATACTCCCTCTAAAAATGTGAGGTTCCTTCCACTCATCAACTGCATATGTCCCTCATATCAATGCAAATGCATCGCACATATGAACAAAACCTATCATATGATTAGGATTTAAATGTTCTCGAACTTTGACTCAATTCAAGCCACAAATATTGTAGAAAGATGTCAATTTATAGTTGCATAACACCCCTTTGATTTGAAATGGTGTGGACCTCTTTTCCAGTCTTTAGGGATATTGATTTATAACATCGATGGGATCAATGGGTATGGTTTCACAACTCTACAATTCATGTGTTCTTAACAAAAGTCAAAGTATCTCTACATTAACATTAAGATATAGAATAAGATAGTATTTTCTATATAGTTTAGAGGGAAGACATATATATGTAGATATCATAGTTATACACTTAACAATTACCAAGGAATCATTGAGCCTCCAAGTCAAAATGAGAAATAACTTATTCATAAGGTGCATGACGCACGGAGAAAAAGGAGCTTTATTTTGAGTCAAAATTTCCAAATATGGTGGCTAAGGGAAGGGGATTTAAATACAAAAAACTTCTTCCAAGCAACTATGAAAATTTAGACTTGTAATATAACTCCCTTCCTTTGAAACAAAATATTTAGAATCAAACCAAGAGATCGCAAATGAGTTTACATAATACTTCAAAGACACTTCAATTGAATTTCCCTTACACCACACAAATGAAACCACATCAGTATGCTCTCTCCCATTCCCTCTTTGATCATTGCAAAACATAACCCAATTATCGAGTTACTACATGCAATGATGGATTTTCCTTGGGTTTGTATGGTTTACATGCAGATTTGATTTCCATTAGCACATTTTAGAGAATGACATTTCATTTGTAGATTAATCATGATGGGCTAGGAATTACCTCAAAGGGTTTTAATGCTACATTAATTACTCTTGCCATATTTCTTTATGCAACAACATTTATAAAAATATATCCAAAATTATGGAAAATTGCCTTGGCCCCTTCATAGTTTCCCTATAACAAAGAGGATTTGTCTTTGGGAAGAAACTATTGCAATACATAATTAAAAATGAGATATTATTCATTCTTTTAATCAACAAAATATATAGGCCATGCTCATTAAATGTATGTCTAAATTGGTAGACTATTTGAATTGGAACTTTATGTCGCAATATTCTTATGGACTTATGGTTCAATGGTTCCTAGATTAAGTGGGTTATAAACGAATGTGTTTCCACAACTTTCTATTTAGTCTTATTTAAATGTGCTCCCATGGAATTTTCCATTCTACCTTAGTAGTAATATAACACAGAGACATGATATGTCCTTAAGCTAATTTATAATCCTGGAACAAGTTCATTGTCATCTTATGGCTTCATATATAGAAATATTGTATAGATTACTCCTTAAGTAGTTCTCCCCATACATATCCCATTTCTCATCTCCAATTTTTTCATGATACCATGTTTGTAGGAGTGGCCAAAACCCTTGAAGCCAAATCCTTTCAATCGTGTTTCAACTATTTTTTAAGGTTTTTGTGGGTGAGATCAACAAGGATAGGTAGTACTTTTTTTCTTCAATGCTCTCACGGTTGTATAGTTTCTTGTTACACCTCACTAGAACATCCCTTCCAACCAATTGTTTGGATGTTGCATCCCTTCAATTAACTTGATTGTGCATTTGGGTCATCCAACAATCACACAACAAAGTCAGCCACTGCTTTTCCTACATGCTCATCAATTGATCTAAATGCACAATTGAATTATAATGACAATATTGGTTTGTGATAACAACCATCACTGCAAGGCATATATACACTTCTATATAATTGTGTGACACATATACTTTAATCCAAACATAAGAAGCACATAATGGAAATATGCTATGTTTCTAAACAATTTTTATTACTATTTTCATGTCATCAAGCCACATCAAAAACCCAAGAGATACCAACCATAACTCTAAATTGGTATGGGAAAGTGTCATTTTAGGTAGTTGTTATCAAATATGGAATGGAAGACACATGGATTTTTCAATCACTCCCTTATTATGAGTGTTTGGCCCTTGATGGTCACAAGCGATAGCACATGCAAGAGGCATCCACTCTAGGGAAGATAATTTATATTAAGCTTGTTTCTTTCATTCATTACTAATTAGAAAATGATGTGTTTCTTTCACTTTAATATTGTGGTTTACTTTCCATATATGAAATTCCATTGTGAAGAGGATAAATGAATGACTTTAACTTAAAATAAATTGCAACCTTGTAATATCCATATTTTGTTGTTAAAAATTATTCAAGCCTATCTAGAAAGATGCTTGTACATATAAGATGCAATTACAAATTGACATCATCATTATAGATTAAAGTTATCTTCCCTTCTACACTACCACGTGTGCCATCACATATTTTCTTCTACTTTTATTAAGAAATCATGCATTGAGTTTATAATTTATGTAGATGAATGTACACATAATTTATGTTTTGTATTTTCAATATATCAAGTTGTTTTGTACATAAACTTTACTTTATTGTAAATAATATATTCATTCTTTGTTTGTCCTAGAACTTTCTCTAGGTTTCAATGCAATATTCTTTTACTAGGCTAATGCCTATTGATAGCCTTGTACGTTTGTGCCTCTGCCTTCCAAACACAACTTGTATCCTAATCAAGTCATTAGTATTATGGATATTATATATATATATGGTTTCAAACAAAAAAAAAATACACATATTTTTTGGGTTCAAATTTGGTTTCTCAATATGTCAATTTAAATGTCAACACTGAATACATATATATACATGGCTTTCTATATCATTTAAATTAATTGATTCCTAATGATTTCCATCAATCTCAACTACGGTGTACCTTCTCATTGATAGTTAATATTACATTATATTGTCTTCATTGTTTGTATAGTTTTAAGAATTTTTCAAACTCACTTCAATTTGACCTTTTTCTTTTGTTTTTTCATGATGCTTTACCAAATGAAAAGGGACATTATTATGATGAGGAGAAAGGTTTTCATGGCAACTCTTTTACTACTCTATTTTTCACTTCATCGCATCTACTGGCGTCTACTTTACTTTTTATTTTATTTTTCTTTCGGTGTTCCTTTGCACCTTCTGGAGCAATTGCTAGTAATAATTTTCCATGCTCTTATATCATATTGGGGCTCTGCTTTTACTTGGCATGCCTCGGCGTGCCTTATTCTACGTGTGCCGATGGGACTCTTGACTGTCGGGTTCTACTTGGCATGCCTCGGCGTGCCTTATCCTACGTGTGCCGACGGGACTCTTCACTGTAGGGCAAGCCTGGAATTTGACGGCCCACAGAACGTATTTTTCATTTTTACATGTATTTGACATGTAGGTTTGAAACTGGAACGTCAAAAATGACAGGTAATAAAATATTTGAAACGTTTGTATGACATCTATGAATTTAGATGTCCCGTCAAAATTTTTAATACTTGTGATCCTAGACCTAGCCTGAACGTACCCTTGGCCATTGTTCTGTGCCCGCTTCTCCATTGCTCGTAATTTCCTTTGGCCATTGTGCTGGATTGCTTTGCGCTGCTCGTCCAAAAAAATTAGTTTCTAACCCACATGTTATGTTTTGTAGTACTTAATACTAGTTGTCTCGGGCAGTTGGGCGCTAGAGGTTAGCGGTGGCATTTATGATTCATGGCATACTGTTGCTTGCACTAATCAAGTCCAATGCCCACTTTCGTTTTCCATCCATCGCATACAGTGAGCGACGGTTCTAGGTCTAAGGTAAGGGATCAACTCATCCAAGCAATCCGGTGCTTCTAAGGTCTCATACATTCTCGACATTGATCCGCTCTTCGGACAAATCATTACGTGAACAAAGTATCGAGGTGTGTGGTCAATCACCGGGATCTCCCCGGAACATAGGTTAAAATCTTGTTCAGTACATAAGGTTACCATAGGTTCTCCTGTGGCTGGATCGAATCTCGTAACTACCAATTTTAATTTTTGTGACTGTACAGGAATCGACAGAGATCCGCAGAGACATTATTTCAGGCTGTTTTTTTGTGTTCGGGCTGTTTGATTGTTGGAATAATGGGAGCTACGAGAAAAAATTTCAGGCATTTCAAGATTTGACACCCTTCAGAAGCATAGTCATTCTTTTTCACTCTGGGCATTAAAGGTAATTTAACGCATTTTTACGGATCAGTGAGGTTACGGGAGCATTCTCACAGGATATTTAAGTTACAGGTCACTGGTTCTTATCTTTAACATGCTTTTAGTTTTTTCTTTTTTGAATTTTTATTTGCCTCATTTTCTAAGGCTAATCAATGTAAGTTATTTTTATCTGAATATTTCAGCACAAACCGATCAAATAGTTCAAATTTTAAATTTTTAAAAGAAATTTAAATTAAATCTATAAATTACTGATTACAAGTTATTTTTATTTCATTTTTCAACACAAATCTATCAAATAATTGAGTCTAAATTTAAAAAAAAAATTAATATGTATGGAAATCTTCTCTGATGTATTTTCCTTTCATTTTGAGTTTTGGGAGGTAGATTCCATTCGGGAAGAGGGCTACTTAAATCTTTTTTGATACATTACGGTTTTTAGTTATCTTTTCCAGATTGGTATGCTCTTCTTTGTTTATGCGGCTATATGGTGGTTGACATTTCTGGGTGTTTGATTCATTGGTGGATGTCTTGCCTGGGTGGGTGGACTCTATTCTTTATCCTATTGGCCGGGGGCAGCTTGTAACAAGTTGGACATTGTCTCGACTCATTGAGTGAGTTTTTACTTAATAGTCCGGTGGGACGGTTACTACTGATATTTTCCCGGGTAGGGAGTTGTATTAGGATCTTTCTTTCATATATATACTTGTTAATAAAGTATAATTTTTTCTTGATTGAAAAAACTTATGTTAAAGAAGTTATTTGTTTTTTTATTTTTTGCATTTTTTTACAATCTAACAAATATCATTTCACCTTGATGTATCTAGAAAATATGGACTTTGCTTGATGTATGTTTTCTAGCTAGATTATCCCTGGACTCTTTTTCAGGTTTTTCCCTTTTATGAAGTTTTTTTTATAATTTTAGAATTTCTTTGCTGCATATTTAGAGTTGAATAAATTTTTGTGCAAATATTTTAATAACATTTAGATATAACGTAAAAAAAAATTGACACTCAGTTAAATTTCCTACACCGTAAATGATAGGTACTAAAAACTTGAAACCGTCCTCAAACAAAATTTGACAGGCACAGGAAATTTGAAATTCCAGGCCTGCTGTCGGGTTCTACTTGGCATGCCTCGGCGTGCCTTATCCTACGTGTGCCGACGGGACTCTTCACTGTCGGGTTCTACTTGGCATGCCTCGGCGTGCCTTATCCTACGTGTGCCGACGGGACTCTTCACTGTCGGCTTCTACATGGCATGCCTCGTCGTGCCTTATCCTACGCGTGCCTCGGCTGCTGTTTATTTTGGTCGTTTGCTTTTGTCCTGCACTAGTCGTAGCAGGATTCTATACTGGTATCTGCCTCTTGGTTTTTTTTATGTATTTCCCTAGCGGGAATGGTTACTTTATGTTCGGTTCTTTGGACTTTTGGTTTGGGTTGTTGTGATCTTTGTAGGTCCTTGTGGAACTCGTTATTTTGTTTCTGGTTTGGTTTTTGTTCTTGACTTATCCGCCAACGAGCTCTTTGTGAAATGTTCTTACCTTATCATACTATTTTAATATAATGTTCTTGTCATTTTTCTTTTTGAAAAAGATATATTTGAATATTAAATTGCTTTCAATGAAAAGCATCGTTTCGCGTCCAAACAAAATCACGAATCATTTCAGATGTCATCAACAGCCGTGCTTTTTATCTTAAAATATCTTGATAGTAATTAGTTGCTTTAATTTAAAAGTCTCTGTGACAACTACATTGTTTTTATATCTTTTATAATATATGTGACAATAACATTTTAGACTGACCCAAGCTCATGGGTTTAATATCCAACAATGATGGCTGGGCCGTTTGGAGAGGTTCCCACAGCCCAGAATTAAATAAAAAATATTATAATTTTTTATGTTTTTATATTTTTTATAATATCTAGATATTAAGCTGAGCTGTTTGGAGAGGTTCCCATTGCCCAGAATTAGAGAAAAAAAAATCATAATTTTTCATGCTCTTATATCTTTTATAATATCTAGATATTAAATTGCCTTGAATGAAAAGTTTGTCTTCATTTCTCTTCCCACCAAACGAATCATTTCACACGTCCCGACTCCAGACTCCTCAACACGTTTGCCTTTTTATTTTAAAAATATGTAGATGCTAATTTTAATTGCTTTAAATTAAAATTAGTTGTGACAACGAAATCAGTCATTTTCCTTTTTATTAAGGGAATCATTTTCTAGCGGGTGGGGGGTGGGGAAGCTCAAGTTGTTTTGTTAAAGTTGTGAAATTGGTTGTGAATAGCACGATTTCCCCAATTTGTATTGTGCTTCCCCCCAACTTGCATTGTGCATCATGACTCGGGCCTTGTCAAAATTTAATTATGTTTGAATTAAAAATAAAAATATGAAAAATATTGTTGACTAATCTTAAATCTTAATTACGGTTAAAAATAAAAGTAGATTATATTTTTATTTTATGGCTATAAAAATAGTAATGAGGATTATTTATTAAATAGTTATCATAAATGCAATGAAGATTTAATTTAGAGTTATAAATAAAAATAAAATAGAATTTAAAGCTATTTCTTAAAGTGTAGAAACTGTAATTAATCTTTCTAATTCTAATGTTTGGTGATTCTTTTATAAAAATGTTCAAATTCCAAGGACTTTATATAGTTTTTAAACAATTTTGGTGTTTCTTAAAGTAACAGAAATTATCCCATGGAAATTGGGTGAATCATACTCGAAAAAATGCAAATTCTTGAAACTTTTTTGAAAAAAAACATTGAAAAATAGCCTATGGGCTTAATTTTGTCCCTAAAATTTTCCCTTTTAAATGAATATAGGAAAATGTTTGTTTCTTTTATTTATTAATAATGAAGAAAGACAAATCCCAAAAGGGTCTAATCCATCATTAAGGAATGAGCAGTTTTTCACCAATGACCAAGGTTCAACTCCCATGAAGGTGTTTGGTCCCTAAAGTTGCCATGGGGGCACCCGGAGGTAGTGGTCAAACATGTGAGGCTTTCATTGCACTCCCTATTTAAACATAAGTATATAAAAGCCCACCACTTTGTCATCCTTAAGAATGAACACTAATCGTTAATATGGCTACAACCATAATTCAAGGGGTGATAAGCACACTAAGGTGGAGGGGGTGAGGGTGTCATCTTTGATCTCGAAGGAAATCATGAAACTTCATTTTTCTAGTGAATTGAAGAAACCAAAAATAACCAAGCCGAAGCACCCTAGCCCTTTGGAAATGAGCCCTAAGTATGAAGAGTCAATGAAACAAAAATATGATAGTGGTTGGTGATTCAATGATCATCATACACCGCGTGCTCTTTAAAACTCACATATGAATAGGCTTCTTAATCACATTCAAAAATTTATAGAAGGATTCAAAAACATCAAATTCTAACACTCTTTGAGAGGATTAAATTCTTTGGATGACACCATGGTTAACATGGCTTACAATTTGGCTCTTGTGTCACTATGGGAAAAGGGGGGGGGGGGGGAGGTTTATTACAACATTTGTGAAGTTAATAATCCACTTCACATTACTTAATGACTCCAATAGAGGCGAGTGGCAAATCCACGACAACGGGTAGTGGTATATGAGAAACAATATAGATCAGCATGCTTCTCATCTAATTTCACATGCATTCATCTTTATTAAGCTAGGCAAGATGAGATGGTGAAAAGTGGGTGGGATTTTTTCCTCGATTTTCGATGTGCTCTTGGATTCCCCATCATTGCTTTCGGATGAGAGGTTTGATGATTAGCATCCTCCTCTTTCTTTTATGTTGGAGTGTCAATCGCCTGGTTGAAGGAATGTTATTTAAGGTGCAAGGTTATATCATAGCCTCTAAAAGCAATTTGTTAAGTCATCTAAGGATGTGGATTCGTCACTCGGGCCTAAGGAAAGAGATTCGTTGACCCATTCTGCTATAGACGGACATTGGTGGCCACCCACCTAGTCCATTATTGCAAAGACATAGTTTTCTAGCTTTACAATTTTTCAGATCTCGATCTTTCGGGGTCGTTTTGAGGCTCTAAGCAACGCTTTTTTGGCATGGCATCGCCCATGAGATTACCAAAGGCATTGTCTGGAACAAAAACATGGATTCATTCTCGGCTAGACCTTTCCGATGGGATAGAAAGCGTCCCAAATAGAGATCGTATGCAAATGTTGTGCCCCAGGGAAGTTGATGTATCAACTAACCACATCGATGCCCACAAACCTTCTGGCGTTTCATCTCCCAAGGATAGGGTTTTTTATGTTTAGGATTTTCTCGTTGATTCTTTATGTTAAAAATAATTTTTTGGCCTCATTGTAACTGACTTCTTGCAGATGAGCATAGCCGACACATTTCTTTTCAAAGATAAGCTACCACACATCTCTTTTCAAACATAAGCGGATCCTTCAACGAATGTCGACGACGAAAGATGCACCTTCAATGAGCAGTCATTTCAGAGGTGTGACTCCCTTCAAGGTACAAGTTAACTTTGGCATCCCTTATTTGAAGGCCAAATAACTACAAATGCTTTGGAGAAATGGTTAAATATGTTAAAGGGTTACTTCTTTGTTCAAAATTTTCTAGCAGTGAAAAGATAACCTGCGTGCTCCTCAAGTCCCTCTCCCATATCAAAGACTGGTGGGATGATTATTGCAAGAGGAATCCAAGAGATGATTTTGAAACACACAAGATAGAACCCACTTGGGCGACTTTTGTTGATGATGTCAAGGAGGAATTCTACCCTGTTAGAAACTATGATGGACAGTACACCAGGTGGACGGCTTTGTGCTATGAGAGTGACCAAATGGTGCCATAGTTTAACAATATATTCCATACCTTGCGTTTAAAGTTGGGTATTAGGGACTTTGAACGACACTTGGTCCTAAAGAACTGTAGTGGCCTACACAGGTACATTCAGATAGAGATGGATTTCCTAGACATCTCCTCATTGGGAGTTGCTTATCGATACGCTATCAAAGTCGAGAAAAAGTTTAAACAAAAGAATAAGCGAGATTTTGGGTTTTCAAATAAACAACAACAAAATCCTAGTAAACTAGGTGGCCCTGACTCACAAAACAAAGGACAGAGCAAAGAAGGCCAAAATCATGACAACCAACCCAAGTCGTTGGAAAAGAAGGGTAACGGGAAATTAAAGAAGGACAACGGCAAGTGGTGTGAATTCCACAAAATCCCCTGGCATAACACTGATGAATACCACTCAAGACAATCACTCTTGGTTGAGACGAAATCCCTAGAGCCGGACTCTGGATCAAACTTTGATTCATAGAAAGAAAGGGGAAAGTGGATCATTGATGTAGAACCTAGTGCCTCCATCGCAACCACAAAGATCCAACTAGAATATTTGGAGGATCCAGAGGAAGGGGAGCACCTCTTCCTTTCACAATTGTGGGTGAAGGGGAATCTGCTACATTTTGTTGTTGACAGTGGTAGCCAAAAGAACCTCATCTTGGTCGAGGTCATCAAAAGATTGAAGCTTCTGACAATGCATCATCCCCATTGATACACCATCGGTTGGCTGAGCAAGGGACAAGACATCCACATCAGTTAACAGTTCCTCCTAACCTAAGATATAAAGCTTTTCAAAGATGACGTATTGTGTGATGTTTCCCCACTTGAAGCTTGTGATGTTCTTTTAGGACAACTTAATATGTGGAAATGCCATGTTGTTTATGAGTCCAAGCCCCATAGCATCATTGTTATTTTGGAGGGTCAACTCTACAAGATACCCAAGTTAGTCTCGACTACTGTAGTTTCCTTGATCACCATGAAGCAATGTTGGAAGTTCATCTCTTAGAGCGGGAAATTTGTCCTCTTGATGGTTCAGTCGGAAGGTGGACGGAAGGTCACTACAACTTCCAGACCTCAGCACAAGTTCTCTCTAAAAAACATAAGCAAGTTGACAAGATTGTAAAAGGGTACAAGGACATCTTCGCTTCTCCTACAGGGGCACCTCTACACTACCATGCCAAACATCCAATCGACTTGGTACCAGGTGCTCCTTTACCCAATGGCCCAATATACATGCACTCTCTTTTGGAGAATGAGGAAATAAAAATCCAAATTCATGAGCTCATCCAAAAGGGCCACATTCGACTAAGCTCCTCACCTTGAGGGAGTCCAATTGTGTTGGTGGAGAAAAATGATGGGACATGGAAACTCTATATCGATTATAGAGCCTTGAAAAAAATCACTGCCAAGAAACGATACCCGATCCCCTAGATTGACGATCTTCTTGATCAGCTTAAGCGTTCCAAGTTCTTTAGCAAGATTGATCTGAATTCGGGCTACCACTAGGTTCCAGTTGAATAAACCGATGTATGGAAGACAACCTTCAAGTCTAAAGATGGCATCTTTGAATGGTTGATCATGCCCTTTGGCTAGTGACTAACTCTCCAACAATGTTCATAAAGATGATGGATGATATCTTGTGGTCGTTCACAAACTCTTATGTGGTTGTTTCAAAATTCAAATTTCACTCACAACTAGAGAGGGATAGTGCCAGATAACTGGTTTGTGCAGTTGCTGATCTAGCGAGGAATAGTGCCAGATAATTGATTTCCTTAAAGATTGATCATCTCTAGGCATACATTTTTTCTATTGCAGTCGAAAGGCTTCCATATAGCCCTCTACATAGAAGGGAAATTGAAATGACCCTCCTTGAACCATTGTTGTTGCAGTTGACACCTTCCCAACCACATGGATCCAAATCGAAAGAACCGTCATTTCTCTAGACTGAAAGAACATTTGGAGGACTTGCAAAAGGCGATTTGATTTCTAAAAGTGTGATTCCATCCGTGGACAGAGCGTGAACACTACAAATCAGTACATTAAACAATCCACTAAAGGAGTTGAAATGACTATTGAGAACAAGAAACAACAGTAGACACACAAAACTATATCCTTTCATTTTCATTGTTGCGAAAATATATGGTCAATGACCAAAAGTATAGATTTCATACAAGTCAAAGAAAAGCAATGATCCTTCCATATATGACCAAATGAACGATTAAGTTTTTGACCTATTCCAATTGTTACTGAAGCTGAAGTTGCAGATCCGGTTCCAAGAAGTTTTTAATTCCAACGAATTGGTATTCAATGAGAGAACATGAATGAGAGCTATGGGAGCTAAAAAAAATTGAATTGAGCACAAAAGGAACTACTTATGTACACAAGAGAGTGGGTGTTTCAAAATTCAAATTTCACTCACAACTAGTGGATGAATGAGACCTTCCGAATGCCATGGAATGCACACATAACATGCATGATAGACATGGAAATGTTCCAATAACTCCAAGTGGATTGTCGATATTTCTAACCGAAAAGTTCTTGCTGCGCACGGAAGACTAAGAGTATGTCATGGTGCATATTTTACCTCATTTTACATGTCCTCAACTTATTTGTATTTATATCTTAAAAAATATTAATTAATTGCTTTGACTAAAAAAAACTTTATAGAAAGCATTTCCCCTCCTACCTTAAGAATCATTTCATGTGTCATGCTCTTATATCTTTATAATATCTGGATATTGATCCTTTTTCATGCTCTTGGGATATTGAATTGATTTGAATGAAAAGCTTGATTTCCCATTAAACAAATGATGAATCATTTAAGATGTCATCAAGCGTGCCTTTTTACGTTAAAATATCTGGATTATTTAATTGCTTTAAATTAAAAGTCTTTTTTTTTCCCGCGAAAAAAAACATACTATTGTTATTCAAAAGTTGAATCAAATAGTACATGATTAGATCTATCAAAAACCAGATTGTCCAAATAGCATCTCTATCAAAGAGAGTCTCGATTATACAAAATTAACACCTTAAAAGTTGCCAATTGTCCAAAAGCATAGAAAATCAGAAAACTGAATAAGATCATGAAATTATAAGAATCGGAATCAATCAACTGATTCTCCCAAAATTCCTCCCAAAGCAAATAATCCTCCTCTCCCTCAAGAGCCAACTTAGACAGACAGTCTGCCTGATCATTGAATTCCCTGAAAATATGCTCCAAAGAAACTGAACTGAAAATATTGAGTTCATCCTTGATTCTCCTACACCAATTGTCCAAATCCAGAACTTTAATGTCATATTCTCCTCGAGCCCATTTGATAGTCACACGTGAATCCCCAAAGATCTTCACACATGCTAACCCAAAGAGATTTGCAACTCTGACGACACACCATAGAGCCAAGAGTTCTGCCTTCATATTAGTACCTCTGCCACACTTTAGACGAAGTGAATAATAATGAGAATGATTTATAAATATCACTCCACCCGCACCACAATCTCCAAAATTGGAAGCACCATCAAAAAATAAAACAAGCTCCTTAATATTGAAATGAAATTCCCCAATATTTCTATGAACAAAAACAGATATATCTGTCTGATACTGCAGAAAGTGTGAGAGAATAATATTGAAAGAGCCCTACACATTTGGAGTATGATCTTCAAAGGTTACCTTGTTTCTAACAAACCAAATGGACCAGCAAATGAATATAGGCAGTGTAAGATATTGTTTACAATTCCGCATCCAATCTAGAAGACAAGCATCTACAGTAGAACCACTCCATTTAAAAGCAATACCAAAAAGCTGATAAAACTTATCCCAAAGTTCCACAGCAAAATAACATTCTATGAAGAGATGTGAAACAGTCTCCTGATGAGATTTACATAAGATACAACAATTAGGATCGACCCAGCCTATCCTAGACAAATTGTCCCATGTCTTTAAACGATCCAATAACAAAAATCAGCTAAAACATTTCAGCTTCAATGGCAAATTCCAAAGCCAGATCTTCCTATACCACCAATTGTTAGGAAAAATACATCTTCTTTTAATAATACAGTCATAAGCCGATTTAGCTGTAATATTACCCAATGCTTCATTACCACCCCACACCACCACATCATCATCAGCATTAAGCCGGATGCCGACAACATTTAATCCATGTATATATGTTTCCCATTCAATGATCAAATCCGGTGGTAGATTTAGATCAGCAGCATTAAGCCAATAACATGAGACAACATTCTTAACAATAGAATTTATTGTAAACAGACTAGCCCTTCTCAAAAAACTGGACAATTCAGGCGAAAATTTATAAGTCCATTTGAGGCCAAGAATCGGATCTACTTCAATAGCCACCTCCGAACCATTACCAATTTTCCAGCAAAGATAATAAGCAAACCAACGGTAAACCTTCATAAATCCTTTCCATCTTGGGGAGACTCCCCTCACCTTCTTCTTTGGCTGTCTTAACTAGAAATAAATCTTTGTATTAATGTATTTTAGATCAATAACCTTTGACCAAAGGGATCCACCATAAATAGCCCTCCACATACTCTTCAAACGCAAAGCTTCACTGAAAGCAGTCAGATCTTTTAACCCCCAACCCCCTCAAGTAAAAGGAAGAGATAATCTCTCCCACCCAACCAAGGTCAAACTAGCACGTTTCAGACCTCCAGTCCATAAGAAGTTGAAAAGAAGTCTCCTTAGAGAATTGATGACAGAGCAAGGCACTGGGAGCAGAGAAAACCAATAGACTGGCGTCCCCAACAACACAGACTTTTCCAGAGTAAGTTTACCGCCAATGGATAGCAACCGATAAGTCCAATGTGAGATTCTAGATTCAAAACATTTAATCATCCATTCCCAATCTTTAACCAGATAACCATTAGGCTTTAGGTGAAAGCCCAAATAAGTAAAACCATCATACATCATGCCACATTTGTAAGGGAGAAAAGATTGAATTTTTGAAACCCTATCATCACCGACCTGATTTTGATAGAGGCAAGATTTCATTAAACTAACCTTCATGCTAGAAGCCTTACATAAGAGATCAATAATACCATGAAGCATTCTCCATTCATCAACTGACACAATCCCAACAATCAGCACATCGTCAACAAAAAGAACGTGTGTCAGGGATAGATCCTTTGAAATTTTAATACCTTTAAACTTACCCTGCTCATGAGCTTGCTTAATCAACCTGCTCAAACCATCAATCACCAAGAGAAATAAAAGTGGTGACATCGAACATCCTTGACGAATACCTCTTGAGCAATTGAAAAAAGACGTAGGAGCCCCATTAACTAAAATTGCTATATTCATCGTATTAACACAAGCCATGATCTAGTTAATCACTAAAGCTGGCACACCAATCTGAATCAAGAGAATCCTCAGAAAATCCTAATTGACCCTATCATATGCTTTCTCAAGGTCCATTTTAAGCAGAATGGCACTTTTCTTTTTACACTTAATAGAATGTAGTAACTCTTGAGTAATACCGACAGCATCATGTATCTGTCGATCTTGTAAAAAAACAAACTATTCAGGAGTAATGAACTTAGAAAACACAGGCTTGAGACGTCCTACAATAATCTTAGAAACAATTTTATAAGTAAAATTGCAAAGAGCAATGGGTCTGACATTTGCAAAGGTCTTCGGGTCATTCACTTTTGTAATCAGAGTAATGAAAGTAGAATTCAAAGCACCTGATAAATACCCCCGACTTCTCGTATATTCCACCATCTTGACAATATCCTCACCCATAATATCCAAGAAATACAGAAACAACTCCACAGTCCAGCCATCCTGCCCTGGACTTTTCTCTTTAGTAAACATTTTAAGAGTTCTTTCCACTTCTTCAAATGTAACCTCCGAACATAACATTTCTGCATCTTCCTTGTCAAAATATCTTGGATAAAGTCTAGCCACTTGAAGTTGTGAGGTCAAATCGCAGTTGTTATCATCCGAGTAAGCCTGACAGAAATGTTTGGATAAAGTCTAGCCACTTAAAGTTGTGAGGTCAAATCGCAGCTATTATCATTTGAGTAAACCTGACAGAAATGTTTGGATAAAGTCTAGCCACTTGAAGTTGTAAGGTCAAATTGCAGCTGTTAAATTAAAAGTCTTTGTGACAACGAAATGAATCATGCTCTTATTTTGTGAAAAAGAAATGTGGCATGCTCTTATATCTTTTATAATTTTTTCCAGTAGGAAAAAATCGTACTATTGTTATTCCATAGAATCAAATAGTACAAAGATAGTATGATTATCCAATGTCATGATATCCAAACCATAAACTGTTTTCAAGATATCATCCAGTAGATATGACAAATATGTTCGCCCATCCTATAATATTTACAAACAAAAATAGAGCTCCATGCCAAAAATCTAATTACAAAATAACTTAAAAGAAGTCTAATTGACCCCTGTCAATCAGACAGGCATCCAACCATTCCTCCCATAAGAGGATCCCCACAGGACCAGCAAAAGCATCTTTCGATAACATATCAGCCTGTTTGTTGTGTTCCCTATAAATGTGTTCAAAAGTGATCTGACTCATTCTTGAAATTTCCTGACGAGCTTGCTGACACCAATAATTTAGATCAATAACATTAATACTGTATTCCTGCAATGCCCACTTAATAGTCACCCGAGAGTCTCCAAAGACTCTGAGATTCACCAATCCAAATATATTTGCTGTCTTAAGCCCCATCCATAGCGCCATCACCTCAGCTTTCATATTAGTTCCTCTTCCACCATTGAGATGGAGCGAATAGAAATGGTTCTCATTTATATAGATAACCCCTCCTACTGCGCACAATCCATCCTGTGCAGCCCCATCGAAGAACAATATAGGTTGAGAGACCACAAAAGAAAAAGATGAATGCCTAATATTATGATTACCAGATTCCTCTTCAGGATAATTCTGTAACATCATGCAAACAGTACTAGCACAATGCATAGGATCAGCTTTCTTATCCTGAAAAATAACTTCATTCCTTTCATACCAAATAATCCAAGATATAAATATAGGGAGAAATAAAGGCTTTTTATTCCCTCTTATCCAGTTGTGCAGTCCTTCACCAAAATCCTTATCATCCCAAACCACCTGCAAATTTTGCTCTTTACAGCATAGTTTCCATACAGTTTGCAAAAAAGAGCAACTCATCATTAAGTGTTCTGCAGATTCAGGTCCTAACCGACATAAGCAGCACCATCCAGGCCCCGTCCACCCGCGTTTGATCAAATTATCCCATATTTTAAGACTACCATTTAATACATGCCAGAGAAAACATTTTACTTTCAAAGGAATAGCCCACTTCCAGATCAATGAGAACCACCATTGACACGGATAAATACATTGAGACTGAATAATCCTTCTATAAGCTGAACTTGCTGTTACACTCCCTTCTTTAGAATTGCCAGCCCAGAATAATTTATCATTTGATCCTGTAATCAAAATGCCAGCTGCTTTGATAGCCTGAATATAGCTTTTCCACTCCAAAACCTGTTCCCGATTCATCCACGGAAAAGATTCCAGCCATCCATTGCCAGAAATACTAGAAAGATTATTATCATAAATATCATTTAAAGTATACAAACCCAGATTATTTAAACTTGTTATCAGATTATCAGATAATCTGTAATTTTCCTCTAAACCAAGCACGGGATCTACTCCGATAAGACTGCTACATCCATTACCTACCCTCCAGCAGATATCACTTGCAATCCAGTCGTAAACTTTAAGAAATCCTCGCCAAATCGGAGACATCATTCCAGAGATCAACTTAGGTTTCCTCAGCCAACTGATGAAATCAGGTTTAATATATTTGAAATGAAGCACTTGCGACCAGAGCGAGTTACAAAATAGACCTCGCCACATACTCTTGAGTCTCAGAGCTTTGCTGAAAGCATAGATATCAATAATACCCCAACCACCAAATTTCACCGGCTTAGCCAATACATTCCATTTCACCATCACCAGTTTGGAACCTAATCTAGAACCAGACCAAAGAAAGTTGAACATAATCCTCCTAATCTTATTGATAATAGAACCCGGGATAACAAGAAGAGATAACCAGTAAACTGGAATACTCGATAATACAGCTTTGACTAAAACAAGTCTGCCACCCGTTGAGAGTAATCGAAAAGCCCAATGATCAATTCTCTGTTCAAATTTCTTAATTAACCAACGCCAATCTTCCACCTTATATGAATTAGGCTTTAAAATAAAACCTAAATACTTCATACCATTAATCATATCTTTACAGGAAAAAGGCAAAATGGCTTCTATTTCACTTCTCTTTCCAGGATCCACCAAATGCTGATAAAAACAAGATTTAGATATGCTGATTTTCATACCTGATACCTTACAGAAAAAGTTGATGATATTTGAGAAAACCTTCCATTCTTTGACCGAATCAATACCAGCTAGCAAAACATCATCAACAAAGATGAGGTGTGACAAGAAGCATTCAGTCCCCACCTTTATTCCTTTTATCAATCCCATTTCTTTAGCTTGCTTGATAAGACGACTGAAGCCATCAATAATAAGGATAAATAGCAGCGGTGATAGTGGGCAACCCTGTCGAATACCTCAGCTGCATTGGAAAAAGGAGGTGGGATTCCCATTGACCAGAACAGCAATACTCGATGTTGGAACACAAGCCATAATCCATTTAATCACTAAAGGAGGGGTACCAATTTGGATCAAAACCAATCTGAGAAAAGACCAGTTGACACGATCATATGCTTTTTCTAAATCCATCTTCAGTATCAATGCCTTCATCTTCTTAGACTTGATAGTATGAAGTAATTCCTGAGTAAGGCCAATAGAGTCATGAATTTGCCTGCCCTTAATAAAAGCAAATTGCTCAGGAGTAATAATATCCGACAGTATAGCCTTTAATCTCTGTGCAATAACTTTGGAAACAAGCTTATAGATAAGATTGCACAGCGCTATCGGTCTGTACTCACCAAATGAAATAGGTTTATTACTCTTAGGAATCATTGTAAGGAAAGTAGCATTTAGAGCACCATATATGAAGCCATTAATCCTAGTGAATTCCACAAGCTTCAGAATATCCTTCCCCAAAAGATCAAAGAAGTGTAAATAAAATTCCACCGGCCACCCATCAGGACCAGGACTTTTGTCCTTGGCAAAAAGCTTTAATGTATCCTCAATCTCTTCTAGCGAAACTTCCATGCCCAACCCTTCGGCTACATCACCATCAATGCATTTTGGATAAAGCTGTGCCAATCTAATTTGATCTAATAGATCACCATCACCTTCTTCCTTGTAGTTATTACAAAAATACCTGTGAGCCTCTGCACTCAAAGCCTCCAATCCCTTCACAGCATTTCCATTAACATCATTAATATCCCAGATATATTTGAAGTTCCTCCTAGCAGAGGCATAAGCATGAAAAAACTTTGTGTTCCTGCCCCCCTGCCCAATCCACACTGCTCTGCTCTTTAGCCTCCACTCCTTTTCCTCCATTAAAAGAATCTCCTCCTTTTTTTTCTCATAATCCTTTAATATGACAAAATCATCCATATTCAGAGAGCCATCAAATTTTTTTATACAAGCATTATGTATTAAAGATTCCAACCTATTCAGTTCAGCAGCATCGGCCTTCTTTCTTTCTTTAATCCAGCAGTTAACAACCATCTTAAGTTTCTTCATTTTCAGACAGAAAAAATCAACCGGGTTCAAATTCTCCACTACCGAATTTATCCAAAAATCTTTCACCATTCCACAAAAATCCTTATCCAAAAGCCAAGAGTTATTAAATTTAAACGGATAAACAAAACTTTGACCATAATCTTCAAACTGAAAAACAATCGGCCAATGATCGGAGAATTTTACTTCATGAACCCAGGATCTAGTATTTTTGAAAACATCAAAAAAAGATGATTTAACCAAAAAACGATCCAGTCTTTTATGCACACCAGCATCCCCCTGTCTCCCATTAGTCCAAGTAGGAATTAACTTGGCAGGAGCCACATCAACCAAGTCATACCGGCTTAAATAATCCAGAAAGTACTCCGCCAATGGATCAAGTCTAGCACCCGAACCCCAAATCTCGGATGCTGAAGAAGAAAAATTCAAATCACCACCAATCACCAGATTGTGCAACCCAAGAATCCCAGAGGCAGCCAATGCATCCCAGAAATTCCGTCGCCCATCATAAGGCGCATAACAGTTGATTATATGGATCTGTGTATTCAAACTGATACAGAATCCATTCAACAATAATCCCCAGGGAGTGGCAAAGGCCTTGAAATTATACAAAGCAGGGTTCCATGCAACAGCCAATCCACCAGAGAGTCCATTCGAACAAACAGCAGCAACTTCCCAGCTAGGCAAGCGATCACTTAACCACTTGATAGCCACCGAACTAACACATATAGTCTCTTGTAATAAAACAATACCAGGACAAATAGCATTATATCTTTTATAATATCTGGATATCTTATATCTTAAAACATCTTGATGGATATTAATTAATTGCTTTAAATTAAAAGTCTTTGATGGATATTAATTAATTGCTTTAAATTAAAAGTCTTTGTGACAACGAAATGAATCATGCTCTTATTTTGTGAAAAAGAAATGTGGCATGCTCTTATATCTTTTATAATATCTGGATATCTTATATCTTAAAACATCTTGATGGATATTAATTAATTGCTTTAAATTAAAAGTCTTTGATGGATATTAATTAATTGCTTTAAATTAAAAGTCTTTGTGACAATGAAATGAATCATTTGCCATTTTCTTACTTTTAATTGATTATCAATGAAGAATCCTAAATCTTAACTAAGTTTGAAAATAAAATCAGTATAGATCTATCTTAAACTTGGATTTATTAAGCATTGAGAGGGATCCAAAATTTTTTCTCTTTTGATTGATAGATCCAGGTTTAAGTTTAAAGTTTTTTATTTTGTAGATGAACATCAATTTTTTAATTACTTTTCATAATATTTTATTTTATGAGCCAACGTGGATTTTTTTTAAATACTTTCCATATTTTTTTATTTTATTTTATGAGCTGACATGAATTTTTTTAATTATTTTGTTAGGAACAAACATTACGACATCTCCCCCATACTGAGCTGTAGAGCACCTCGCTCCTCTTGGTGCAATAGACATATAATTAAAAATAGATCATATTTTTATCATATGGTTATAAAAATACTAATGAAGATTATTTTTATTAGATAGTTATCATAAATGTAATGAAGATTTTTTTTTTAAGAAATAGAAATAAAGTAGAATTTATAGTTATTAGATATAATTGTAATAATAATATGGAAATAAAAAAATGACTGTTGATTAATTTATGTTCAAGTATTAATAATGAAATTCAAAGAAAATTTTAAAGATCCATAAATTTCTTGAAGTATAGAAAATTCGAGGAATTTTACTATTTCTAAAATTTTCAACCATAAAATGTTTGGTGAATTTTTTATAAATTAGCATAGATCCATTTTAAATCCAGATATATAAAGCAACAAGAGGCATCCAATTTCTTGATATGTAATTTTTTTTTTTAATTTTAAATTTTTTACATATCTAGAAAAAATTACACTTCAAGATAAAAAATTTACACATCCGACATTGATTTTATAATTAGTTTTTATTTGTTTTTAATTTTTTATTATATGAGCCGGCATGACTTTTTCTTAATTACTTTTTATTTTTGGTAACATTACGTTACGTTTCAACATCTCCCTCATACTAGGTTGAGAGCACCTCACTACTCTTGGCGCAAAAATATTCACATTTATAAGGACTTTATATAGTTTTTGGACAATTTTGGCGATTTTTAGAGTAAAAGAAACAAAACGTTTTTTGGAAAAAAAAATCAAAAAATAGCCCATGGAATAAATTTCGTTTCTAAAATTCTCCCTGTAATGAATATATGAAAATATATGTTTCTTTTATTTGTTAATAATGAACAAAGACAAATCCCACAAAGGTTGGATCCATCATTGAGGAATGAGCATTTTTTTCACTAGTGTCCAAGGTTCAATTCCCATGAAGGTGTTTGGTTTTTAAAGTTTCCATGGGGGCACCTGGCATTAGTGTTTAAACATGTGAAAACATGTGATGCTTTCATTGCACTCCCTATGTAACGTAAGTATATCGAATCCCGCCCTCTTGTCATCCTTAAGATCAAACACTAATCATTATGGTTATAACCATAATTTAAGAGGTGATAAGCAAACTGAGGTGGAGGGGGTGAGGGTGTCATATTTGATCTCGAAGGAATTCATGAAACTTCATTTTTCTATGGAATTGAAGAAACCACAAATAACCAAGCCGAAGCCCCCTGGCCTTTTGGAGCAGTGAGCTCTAGTTATGAAGAGTCAAGGAAACAAAAATATGATAGTGGTTGGTGATTTAAGATCACCATGCACCCTGTGGTCTTTACAAATATGCCCAAGGGGCCACATATGAATAGGTTTCTTCATCGCATTCAAAAGTTTATAGAAGGATTCAAAACTATCAAATTCTAACACTCTTTGAGAGGATTGAATTCTTTGGTTGACACCATGGCCAACATGGCTTACAATTTGCCTCTTGGGTCACTATGGGAAAATGGGGTGGGGTGGGGCGGAGTTAATTGCAAGATTTTCTAAGTTAATAATCCACTTCACATTACTTAATGACTCCAATGGGGTGGGGTGGGGGGGAGTTAATTTCAACATTTGCTAAGTTAATAATCCACTTCACATTACTTAATGACTCCATTATTTCACTAAGACAAGTCGCAAAGTCACAACAACATGTAGTGGTATATGAGAAACAAGATAGATTATCATGCTTCTCATATGATTTAATGAGCATTCATGTTTATTAATCCAAGCAAGATGTGATGGTGGATTCAAGTGTGTCAGATTTTTTCTTTGATTTTGGATGTGTGACTTGGATTCCTCGCCATTGTTTTTGGATGAGAGGTTTGATGATTAGCATCCTCCTCTTTCTTTTATGTTGGAGTGGCAATCCCTTGGTTGAAGGAATATTCTCTAAGATGTCAAGTTATAGCATAGCCTTAGGAAGCAATTTGTTAAGTCATCTAAGGATGTGGCTTGGTCACTTGGCCCTGAGGAAAGAGATTCTTGGACCCATTCTCAGGGAGTTCATTAACCTCATATAGTGAATCCAAGTAGTTAGATAGTTTGTAAAACCTTCTACCTTGTTTGAGAATCCCTTTCAAATTTGTTACTTATAATGCTTTTAATTTGAATTAGTATACTAATTTAGGAGGTTTTTGTGAAATACCACATAGTAAGCATCACTTATGTGGTATTATCTAGGAATTTCATATTTGTTGTTGGCTAACTAATTATTCTACCAGTCCAGTTGTCATTATTGAGATAATCCAATCATTCATCTTGTATCTTAGCATTTCACATATTGAACAATTAGATGCTCCTTAGGACTTTGTTTTAAAAATTAATTCAAGAATTGGTGTTATTGAGAATCATAACTCTCTGAATCGTTGTGTGTTTTGTGAACATTTTACTCTTTGAAACTAAATTTGGAGATGTGAACATCATTGTAATAAAAACCAGGAAAATATGGCATTAGCAATGAAAAGATGAAAAACTTGAAGAAAATAATGGAAACAAAAATATTCAAGTGACTTAAAAGCAACTCAAAGCCAAATGATAAGGATGAAAGTTCAACTAGAAAAGCACAAAAGGAAAATCATTCTCTTGGAGGTAGGGGAAGAAGGAAACAAAAAGAAATAGTAAGAATATATGATAAAAAAAATTGCAAGATGGGGAAGACCATCTAGGTTTGAGGAGATGAGGAATCCAATATCCCTAACTATCTACAAGTCCAAGAAAAAACATGATGGAATAATATAATGTTGAACAATAAACTAAGCCAGTCATGAGTAAAAACCTTTATATTCAAGTAGGAAGAAGGACTAGTACCCATCTCCAACATGATAACAATAGTATTTGAATTTCTTTGATAACAATAGTATTTGAATTTCTTCATTCCTTTTTAGACTACATTCTTTTTTATGTAATATGTAAGGTTTTACATAAGTAGCAATAGACTATGAAAATAACAAAGATAGGAAATAGCTTTCGGCTCTTTTTAACCCCTTTTGTCTCAATTGTTTGTTTGAAAAGGTTAGATGATATAGCCATAGCCCTTTCTTTTAATATTAAAAAAAAAAAATTGAATTAAAAAATAAAGACAAAATAAAAGAAGATTAGACATAGATAATAAAGAGACATAGATGCAAGTTTGGTTTGGACCAAGCTTTAGCATGGTAATAATAGGAATGAAGTTAAATGTGAAAGTATTTGGATTTTAGATGATGTTATGGTATCGATGAAAATTTTGTTTGAATAAATTGGTGATCCTATTTTTGTGTAGATCTATGAAATAAAAGAAATGAAATGGATATTTGTCTTCACTTAGTTAGAATAAGTTAGAATAGGGAATATAATATATGGATGTAGTTTCAAAAGTAATCTCTGAAATAAGAAAAATGAAATTGATATTTGTTTTCCCTTAATTAGAATAGGGAATAAAATATACGGATGTAGTTTTATTTGATAATTAAGAATGAGATTGTTTGGTTTTTTTTGTTAAGAGGAATTATAAGTTTATTTTTATATATAATTTATAAATATTATTTAAATTTAATGTTTTTATGCACTTTCATTAAATTAGAATGTAACATGGGAAGACATAACATTTTAAATGGGAAACTTTACACTAAAGATTATTATATCTTAAAGAAACATCGGCCTTATCCCCGGGTGAAAGAGCACATAAAGCATCGCGTTTCCCAATAAACCATTGCTTTCTAAGGTTATAATACATTAATATGGTTCAAAAAGATCGAAATTGTAATTTTTAACTTTACTTTTTAAAACTTTACTATAATATAATTATTGGCTTCTAAATTAACTTAAATAAATAGATTTATTATTTAACTAGCATATATTATAGATTAAAAAAATATTGTTCGCAAGATTCCGATGCCATTCATATTACTTTACAAAATGGCGGCCGCATGACCCAAAAAAGCACATAATCTTACATATTTTGTTTCGCCCGCTTCCCATTCTCCGATCAAACCCTTGTAAAATGATAATGATTACGATAATATTTTGACGACTCAAAAAGCTTTAGCTAACTTTTATTTCAAAGAAAAACATAAATACTTAGGAAAGCATTTATTCAAAATAATTAAAAAAAATATTCATTGTTTCTCCGGTAATTTTTTTATTTTTAAAAGACGCATTTTATTATTTAAAATAAAACACTTTGTATAGAAACTTTAAGTATGTATCTAACCCTTTAGCTCAATGAAAACTAAATACAGAAATATATTTCAGAAAGTTTTTGATTTTCGACTATTACATCAAACATAATGATGTAGTACAATTCAAGCATTATAGCATTATAGTTGAATTTTTTTATTTTTTTTATTCTATTGTTGAATTATATAACAAAAGTGGAAAAGTGACAATTTACAGACTACATTTAATATCACTAAATTTCTATCTTAATTAATAGTATGTTAAAACTTATCAAAGTAATTGGGTTAGTGCAAGTTAATGATGGTCTCTCATGTTGTGTTAGTAGCAATGTAAACATGGAAAAACAACAATATGTTGACGTGGAGGGACGATTCAAGGTATTTTCTTAATGAATTTGAATATGATGTAAGAAGATGAAATGTAGGAAATCAAATTAGCTTCCAAAATTTATAAGTTTTATTTATGAAATTTTTGTATAAGTGTGTTAAATTTGAGTTTTTTTAGCATTGGTTTGTTATTTTTCTTCCAAAGCATAATGCATGTGTTCCCATTAATGTGAGTGTTGAGTACCTAACTAATGGAATTTCATTAAAAAAAATTGTACAATTGTAGAAAATAGATTGTTCTTGGGCACAACTATTTTTTCAAAATTTATAATGTTAGTTTTATATATATTACATTACGAAAGTAATTATACCCATGAATTCACTTGGCCATGCATTACTACAAAGTGCAATGGTATTAACATAATCAAACAATATTTTTTTATAGATTGAAAATCTTTGTTTTGTATTAGTGCAACGTGTAAAGAAACATCTTTACATCATTATCATATTTGATAATATATATATATTTATAATATTGAATTGATGTCTTTTACAATCATAACTTACAATATATATATATGGTAGCTAACCTATGAATGGTCGCACCACGAAAAAGAGGTGCCCTTTGACCAATAATACTAATTTAACCTAATTGTTATATTAATTAATAATAATAGTAATATACTTATTTAGGTATATTACAAGTCATCATGTTCTGAAAAGATTCGTCCACAGATATTCTATGAGCGTGCTGCAGCTGAAATTTTTGCCACAAATAATGGTGCCACGGTTTAGTAGTTCTTGAAATAATTGGTCTCATTTCCATTCAAATATTCTCATGCATATGATTCTGTAGATAAACGCATAACAACTATATGGAGTATTTTTCTGAGCTTCTAATCTGACTGTGTTTTTTTCTCTTCTAATTCGATGTAGATTTATGATAGTTCTACATGCTTTAATATGGTTTTCTTATCTGTAGTGGCAACTACTAATAATGTACTTACTTCATTGTATGACGAGCTTCTCTTTAGTTGTTCCCTAGGAACCTTTTGATATTGAGATTCTAGGACATCTTGAGTTGCAACTACTGATAGAATGTTCATCTCATCATTTGTCACAGCATCTTCTGGGTTTCGTTTTTCTACATTATCATGATTAAGGTCATCTTCGACACTTTTATTTTCATCATTGCATTCTTATACAACTTCAATTCTCTCATAATTGTTGTTAACATTGATTTTAATGACTTCCTTGATTTTTACGACATCGTTATTTTCTTTACAATTGATATTGCCATTGTGATTGTCAATATCATATTGATCTTCCTTATCCTTGTCTTCTACATCTTCTATTTCATCGTCCTTATCATCAAATTCCTTAACAAGTCCATGTTCTGGATTTTTACTAGTAAATTTTATAGATTTTTCAGCTGGCGTGTTAATGTGCCTTACTTCCCTACCTTGTAAGAAGCCACACCGAACTTCCGATAGGCGTGCATACTTTTTACTAAGTATCGCATTTTGAGGTTTGTAGTTGGGATGTCTTTTCTTATCCAACTTGGTGTCTGGTGGTATGGATCTTTTGTGAGGGGGGTATAAGGAGTCGGTCGACCAGGATTCCTTTCCTTCCTGGGGGTAGTAGCGATTTTATATTCATCTCTATTTGAATACGTAGGAGTCGCAATAGTCCCTTGTTCCTCTTGACTTGGTAACTTGAGAGTCACAATTACTTCTTCTGTCGTGGGTGTAGATCCCAACACCTCTTGACCCGAGAACTCGGAAGTCGTAATAGCTTCTTCCTTTCTGGTCGTAGTTCCTTCTTCTATCGTGAGTGCCGATGCAGACCCCACCTCTACTTAACTTGAGAACTTGGGAGCCGGCATAGCTTGTTCCTTTATGATAGGAGTCCCCTTCTTCTGACATGGGTGTAGTTGCAGTTTCCAACTTTCTTGACCTAGGAATTCGGAAGTCACTGTGGCTTCTTCTTGACGTTGTGTTATCATCAACTTCAATTCCTTAACTAATTTGATAATGTCTTCATATCCGCTTTTTATTTCTTCATGTTGGTTTCTTTTTATTTCTTTAGCATCGATCCTTTTTATATCTTTGACTTCAATTCTTTCATCTCTTTTAGGTTTGTGGAATGGGATAATAATGATCTTATTAAATGACGGGAACATGGTCTTATAGCTTTAAAAATATTCCAAAAGGAATTTGATTTTTTTTTTTTTTTTTTAATAAAAGATAATAATTATTATTAATAATTAATTAATAATAATTATTACTAAAACTATATAATTTTTTTTATATAGTTTTGAAATTTATAATAATTATTGTTATTTATAATAATAATAATAATAATATTATAATTTTTTTTGGAATACTATAATAATAATATTATAGTATTATATGTTTTGAACTAGGAATTAGGGTTTAACCCTAAATTTTTGGATTGTGCAGGTCGTGCGAAGGAATGTAAGAAGGCAGTGTTGGAGTGGCTTGATGGCAAGACGATGGAGGGAAAAAGAGGTGAACGTAGGTTGTGGAGGGGACCAAGCTGTGAGGTGGAGCAGGGACGAACCAGAGCAGGCTGTGAGGTGAAGCTCAGAAGGGAGCATGAGCTGGGGTGATACACGGGTGGTGGTAGCTGTGGGGGAAGGATTGTGGGACGAAGGGGGTGGTGGAAACAGTAGTTGGTGGAATGGGGGGTGGTGGAGCTGGAGGGGTGGGGTGGAGAATATTCGTGAAGGGGGAGGGGCGTGGACGTGCAGTGGGATGCACGGGGTGGAGCAGCGTTGGGTGGGTTGTGTGGGGTGGGTTGGCGTGATAGTGGACGCAACAGGTTGGGGGGAATACAATGGGAAATGCACAGATGGATGGGAGAACAGGTTGGGAGGAGGGGCTCAAGGGAGGAGCAAGCAGTGCGTGGAGGGAGATAGATGAGAGCAGATGTTGGGAGGAGGGGCGCAAGGGAGGAGTGAGCAATGTGCGGAGGGAGATAGATGGGAGCAATAGAAGTGGAGATGATAGGTTGCATGGAGGAGGGAGGAGCTGGCGTAGGGTGTTGGAGAAGATTCATGGAGGTACATGTGAATGGAGGTCTAGAGGATGATCGCGTGTGGAAGATGAAGATGGTAGAAGAGTGGGTTATGGGGTTAGAGGAGCCGAACTAGAGGAGTTGAGTGTGAGCACCGAGAGCCTAAAGCTATGATACTACTTGTAAAGAAACATCTTTACATAATTATCATATTTTATAATATATATGTATTTATAATATGGAATTGATGTCTTTTACAATGATAGCTTATATTATATATATGGTAGCTAACCTATGAATGGTCCACAACTAAAAGAGGTGCTCTTTGACCAATAATACTAATTTAACCTAATTGTTATATTAATTAATAATAATGGTAATATACTTATTTAGGTATATTACACAATGTATAATTTAATTTTAAAATGGTTCAAATGAGAAAATTTTATAACATGAGCAATATACGTATGCATTTTAAGATTTTGATACATACCAAGACAAGAATAAATTTAAAATAGTAAACAATATTTTTTCTTCTTTTATATTATACTGGTATGCATTTTAAGATTTTGATACATACCAAGACAAGAATAAATTTAAAATAGTAAACAATATTTTTTCTTATTTTATATTATACCCGATAAATCTATATTGACGAATCTATATGTGTGCATAAATTCATTGATGATAAATTTGTGTAGATTGTATAAAAATAATTTTATTAACTAATTGAGAGACATTATGAAAAATGAAGGTTTTGATGTTTTTTTAACCCAAACCACCAAGTTTTTCATTATGAACCTAAATCCAAAGCAACCTAGCTAACAAACATGTATTTAGAAAATGCTAATGGTGCCAAAAATAAATTGAATTAAAGGACAAAAGTGTGTGCATGTTCTAGAGCATGTGTGTGTTCTTGTTGGAATATTCTAACCATCTCATATTGTTTTTTCATGCATGCATCTTGCATACATTCCATGTAGTGGTGGGTAAGTATCCTAACACGTTGTTCTTATTCCCCCCCCCCTAGAGCTTAACTTTGGCCATCATTAGCCCTCTTATCCGGCACTTAGAGTACCTTGGTTACATCACTGAAGTCCAAAGGCACCCCCATGCATGATTTTAGGTGCATCTAAGTCAGTTACCTTGATTTAAGGTGCTTTCCTTCAATCACCACCAGTTAACTGAGGACCAATCCTTGATTTCATGAGTTTGAGTACTTATTGAGCCCCAATGATCACAACAAATCCCTAATGCACCCTTCCACTATTAGTTAGACTTAGTTAAATCCCTAATGTGCTCTTATTCCTACATACACTCAGTTAGACTCAATTAGAATCAGTTAGAGTCAGTTAATTGGCCAACTAACACTACTATCAGGAGTTACAACTAGTTCTCTAGTACATAGTGATGGGAATCTTTCCTATCTAAGCCTGGCACATGTCTGGATTCATTATGCCTATAAGGCTCATGAATTTATCCTTTCGATATGTATTATTTATCTACACATTTATTGAATAATAGAGGTAATGGATGTTTTTCCAATTGTTCTTCATTCTCTTCTATTGTAACACAATTTTTTCTTCTGTATTTTTTCTGCTCAATTATTTTGATCTCTGTTAGAATTAGTGTGAATTTTATATTTGTCTGTATATCTCTGTGAGAATCTCACAAAATCTCACATGGTATTAGAGATTTGCTGAGCAAAGTAATCTTCCTTGGAGTTTTTCAGGTTTTTTTTTGCGCAGTTATTCTACAAACAAATTCCATGAATTTGAAAGCAGTTCCTCCTCTCTCTCCATTCAACTATGATGAGTGGAAACCAAAGATGATAACATATTTGAAGGAACAATGTATTTTTTATATGTGTATTGGTGTTATGAGACATTTTGCTTCCTATGAAAAGGAGAATGATTGGCTAAATGACTGTGATAGAGCCTTTCGAGTAATGTGCATTTCTATGCCTCTAGTATGTGCTACCTCATTGATAATGCTAAATATCCAAGTGATCTATGGACCAATTTGGATAGAAATTTTAGAAAGCAGAAGGAACGGGATCATGCTATCCATTTGGAGAACAAGCCCAGTTATACCTCCTCAAGTGTTCTCTCTGATTATGTCTTGGCCTCAAGCATCTCTCATGATGAAGTTGTTCAATATGAAGAAGAAATTGCATATCCAACTGCTCAAGTTTATGTTGAAGAATTTCCTTCCATTGTTGCTATAGAAGTTGAAGACAATTTCGAATTGTCCCCTTCCCATGTACCTAATGCATATGAAAGCGATACAACTAATGAAGTTGATCCTTTTGAAGAGATTATCCACTCCTCACTCATGTTCTCAATGTCTTCTATTTTGAATTCTGAGCAAGATATGTCAGTTACAACTCTAGAGGTTGAAGAAAGTTTTGAATTCTCCACTTCCCATGAGCTTACTGATGTGGAAGATTGTGATCTACTAGATTTTTTTGAGGCTAGAACAATATTTGGAGTTGCTTCATATTCTCTTCTTGGTTCCATGCCTCATCCCTATTCCATAATGATCAAATACACACTTCCTCAAGCTACAAATGAAGTTGGATACATTCTGCATTCGATTGGACACTTTCTCCTCTCACTTGGAGCTAATTTAAAGTCAAAACCACCACCATCATGTCATGGTTCATTTGGTTCTGATCTCACCTACGTTGGTTCAAAGGATATATCAAAGAAACATCTACACATTCCGAGAGTTGATCCTACCTCAGCTGGTTCGAATTTCAAGTTCCAGGATGATCTTCATATTTTTGGATTTGTTCTCACCATGTTTGGTGTGAAGAGCATGTTCAGAGAGCCTTCAAATCTGCTTGCATCCATTGAAGGAGAATTCAAGAAAAATTTTTGGGAGCATGATCCACTTCTTCCCAAGAGGAAGATACCTCCAAGAATTGATTCAAGCATCACAACTACTTGAGTTTGGAGCAGTTAATCATTTTTTTATTGTGCTTAACGTCCATCTTGAGGGGGGGGTTTGGTTCGCACATGGTTTTCCCTCATTCCTCACTTAAATGGACTAATAAATTTGTAAAGGGTGACCTTTGGTCTCAGTTACCAGGGACCTATTTCTGATCTTTCCTCACACATTCAAGATTAAGGGGGGGTGTTGGAATATTATAACCATCTCATCTTGGTTTTGCATGCATTCCATTTATTGGTAGGTAAGTCTCCTAGCACATAATTCTTTATTTTTACCCCCTAGAGCTTAACTTTGGCTATCATTAGCTCTCTTATCCACTCAGATCACCTTGGTTACATCAATGAAGTCCAAAGGAGCCCTCATGCATGATTTTAGGAGCATCTAAGTTAGTTACCTTGATTTAATGCATTTGTCTTCAATCACCACTAGTTAACTGATCGCCGGTCCTTGATTTCATGAGTCCGAGTACTAATTGAGCCCTGATGACCACAACAAATCACTAATGTTCCCTTCCACTATTATTTATAATTAGTTAACTCCCTAATTCTCCCTTAGGATTACCTACTACTAGTTAGACTCAGTTAGACTCAGTTAGAGTTAGTTAATTAGCCAATTGAAACTACCATCCAGAGTTACAACTAGTCTCTAGTCTAGTGATGTGAATCTTTCCTATCTAAGCCTTCCACATGTCTAGATTCATTATGCCTCTAAGGCTCACGAATTTCTCCTTTGGAGATGTATTATTTATGTAAACATTTACTGAATAATAGAGGTAATGAAAGTTTTTCCAATTGTTCTTCATTCTCTTGTGTTATAACACAGTTTTTTCTTCTCTATTTCTCCTACTCAATCCTTTTGATCTCTATTAGACTTAGTGTGAATTTATCTTTGTCTCTAGATATCTAGGAAAATCTCACAAAATCTCATAGTTCTAAATTACATGCATGTTTCTAAAACACTCACACACACACTATTTGTGACTACTTTTCATGTGATGTTTATGTGCACCATTACAATTTTTATGACAAGATATGGGTCAAGGGGTCCTTAAAGGAATATTTTGTTCATCCAGGGCCAAGAACAAGACTTCCACCCACACACATGACATCCTAAGCGTAACCTTGTCCTCGTAGTGGGAATATTGCAACCATTAGGGGTTTTGTGGAACTAGGTATTTGTATGTAGGCTTGGTCCAAGGTTATGTGATGAAACTCATGTAGTATGCATAAAAAGTATCTTATATGGATCAATAGCCTTCAAGGAAGCCTCTAAACACCATACATGACATCTATGTGGGATATTTTTTCTTCAAGTTTCAATATGGATACCATTAAAACGTTTTGAGCACCAAGGATGGCTCATGGGGAGATAGACATGGTCAAGGGGAGAAAAATAAGAATTGGGACCGAAAGTAACTTTTTAGTCATCCAAATCCAAGAATAATGCCATTAATCACCACTCCTAATGTCTTGAGAGTATCATATCTCTCTGATTTGGGATATGGACACCATTAGGAGGTTTCAAGATCTAGGTAAGAGTCTCTTTTCCTTGAAAATGGCTGGGGGAGGAAACTCATACCTTAAATGTAGCTTGTAAGTATGAACATATATGAATGAGGCCTTTAATCGCCACGTATAATCTTTATGTGACATATTTGGCCTTAAAGAGGGGATATGGGATCTAATCGAAGGATTTTAGCGCGCTAGATTCTAAGCATGTAGGCCCTAGGGAAAATAACATGTTAAATCACCACAAATGACCTTAATAGGATATCCTTAGTCTCCAAATAGGCATACTCATCACTATAAGATTTTGAACATTAAGTATGGGTGTCTCAACTCTAGATATGGTTTGGGGTAGAAACACAAGCCTTATGTCCTAAGTGAAGCTTCCAAGCATTTGGGGTCAACAATGACACCTTGAATTGCCCCAAAGGAATATTCAAGGGAATACTTTACGTTTGACTAGGTATATAGGATCCATTATAATTTTTTAGCACTATGTATGGTTTTTGGTGCCTTAGACATAGTTAGGAGAGGAAACTTGAACCTTAGTCTCTTAAGGAATCTTTTATCCATCTAAGGGAAATAATTTTAACTTGAACAACAATAAATGGATTCCTGAAGGTGTCACTGGCCTATGTTTGGGGATGTGGGTTTGAATAACATGTATGTGTCTCAAGGCCTTAGAAGTGATATAGGGAAGAAGATCATGCCTTGGTCCCTAAATATACAATTGAGGGATCCAAAGATATGAACAATGCCTCCAAGATATATAACTCTTTGATATAGCTTAGGGTTTCCAACAATATTACTTGGTTGAATCTTTCACAACATAAAATGAGGATATACCCTACCCTTAACCATATTATCTAATTCCTTGGTAAACAAGGGTGATCTACCTAAGTTTTTCTTGGTGAATTGTAGCAACAAGATGACCAAGAGGCTTATGTAAATATAGTTTTAAGCATGCCTATTGGGTTATAATATACTTGAAGGTATGTGGAAAATCAAATCTAAGACATAGTCTGTCAAATGTGATACTACTCACTAGGTACCAGTAGAGGTGTACAAGGGTGTCCAACAATATGAATTCACTTGTATTCCCTATGTGTATGCTTTCCAATCATGGTTTTACTCATTGAACACTGTATTTTTTTTGTTTAAATATATAAGAACATATATATCACTTATTTTTTCTTCTAGAATTTAGGTTTGTGCTAGAATAGGAAGAGTTATGATACCGCTTGTGTTATAGCCAAAATTGGGACTTCTTCGTCCATGATGACATTTAAATCTTTTGGTCGCATGACGACACTTCATAAGATTATTGTGAGTCACACAAAAGGACATTTGTTGATGGAAGAGCCATATTTGGTACTTTAGATGGATGGCATTACCTAATTCATGGCCCATTTGATAGGTAATTTAACCTTAGGAACAATTTTGTAGACCAAAACATAATTTTTTGAGCAATATTAAGGAAATATAAACTACAGAATGTAAAGGGATAAAATGATATAGAACTTGCATACTGTAACCTACCTATTAATAATCCATAAAATAGAAAGAAAAGTTCACTATCCCCTTGGAGGGGGACAACTACTATCGAGTAGAACTTCAATATAATAACAACACTGGACAAAACATTACATAACCTACTAGCTCTATAAATAAATTTTGTTTGGGAAAAAACTAACTACTTGTGGTCCCATCAATAATGAGTACCAACCACTTAATAGACTGTATTTAATAAAGATAATCATTTTACATTAACTATTTTCTAACTACCTATTGGTACTTATTCAAAGAATATTGTCTCATACATTAATTGATTAATTACTAAGTACGCCAAAGTAAGGAGGTTAGGGTAGGGCCATAACATATTCGCAACATTGTGAACTATAAGTTACCTAGTTTCGAAATAACATCTAAAATTTTCAACCCTCTCTAAATTCAACCTAAAAGAAGCTTTCTAGATCCATGGTGGCCTTGAAATACACTCCTAGAATCTCCCAACCTTTTCCTGGTAGCGGGGATATCTTATAAGGTCTAGATGATTTCAAATCATTTGTGATTGACAATGTCCAAAAAAAGACAAGAAACGTGACTTTTAGTAATTATTTCCCACTTGAGATGCAAAATGTGAACTCTTCCAATCCCTTCAATGCACTATCAAGGTAGGAGGGTGAAGAGATGGAATTTCTTATGTAAGGTTCATAATGAATATAGTTTCATGGAATGTACATGGACTCACTAACCCTTATCACAAATCCATGGTTCATAGAGTAAGAATTGAAGTTTCTGAGATTGAAATTTTGTACTTGCAATAGTATAAAGTTTTTGGGTTTATGATTAAATTGGCCATTTTAGTTAATATAGTTGGATTCTATTAGTTTTTCACTAACCATGATGATACTAGAGGTGGATTTGCAACCCTAATATCGCCAAGGTGGGTGTACACCATTATTCAACATGGGTTGGACCGAACCAACTATGTTGTATGGGTATTGTTGATTTCAAACTCTATATGTTAGGCATGGCCAATGTTAATGCTCCAATGATGCTGGAGAAAAAATGACCTTGTGGGACTTGCTAGTTTAAGAGATTATGGAGGCTTTCAAAAAGGTGTTTTTTGGTGATTTCAATAATTTTGAAACTTAAGAAGATAAATAAATCCTCTTTCCTACTTGAATTCCCTTGAGAGGACAAGTGAAAACTTGGAACAACCTTAAACCCAGAATCAACCTCTATGACTCTATTATATCTTGGTCTATATTCACCAAAGAATTGATCGCACATTATGGGGATATTAATAACAATACCTTCTTTAGCCAGTTAATAAATCTAAATAAAAAAGGTCCAGTTGTAGAGCACATCAAATAGATTCATAAGCTAATTCTTAGAGTGAAGAACATTTTAGAAGATAATCTGTTGGATCTCTTAATTGGCACCTTGAAGGATAACATTCAACATGAGGTGCATCTTGTTGAACCACCATCCTTGGAGAAGGTCGTCATTATGGCAAGGAAGGTTGAAAGTAAAAATATGACGATGACTACTAGAAAAAGCACCTCCAACACATACCGAGAAAATAATATTACTTTTTGTAACCCACCTCAAAGGTTGACACCTCAACAAATAAAGGAAACAAGAGAAAAAGTCCTATGCTTTAATTGTGACAGCAAGTATAGTAAGGGACATAAGTGTGGTGAGAAGAAATTATTTTACATAGAATGTTAAGAGGAATAACCAAAAGAAAAAGAACCATCTCCAGATGAAGAAATAAAAGATATTACTTTAGAAGAGATTACTCCCATCATATCATGCCATGCATTAGTTATAATTAGCACTCCTCAAACTTTCAAGATCGAAGTATTTATCAAAAATAAAAAGGTAACAATGTTGATTGATTCTAGTAGTACTCATAATTTCATTCACTATAAATTAGAAAAATCTCTCAATTGCTTTGTATATCCAGCACCATATTTTCATGTAATGATTGTAGATGGAGGAAATATTAACTACTGAGGGAAATTCCATAATATAAATCTTACTATAGGAGAATATGTATTGAATAGTCAAATGATTGTTATTCCAATGGGTGGTGTTGATGTTGTCTTAGGAGTTCAATGGTTACAATCTTTGGGAATTGTGGATTTTAATTTTTAGAAGATTTTCATGAAATTTTTATGGGAAGGAAAGGAAAATGAATTACAAGGTATCACATGGAAGCCAAGCAAGGTGATAAGCTCTAATGGTATGACAAAATTGATGAAAAAGGCACATCAAGGTGTAATTGCACAATTATGCTCATTAGATGTTGTAACATCTAAGCCTCCTATTTCCCCATATCTCCAAAGGGTCATTAATAATCATTCCAAGGTATTTGAAGATATTTCGAAAGGTCTTCCACCCGTCCGACATTTTGATCATGCTACTCACTTAATCCCAGGAAGTGTTCTTCCTAACATGAGACCTTACACATACACCTATGGACAGAATAATGAAATTGCGCGTATGGTTGAAGAAATGTTAGAGGATGGCAGAATTAGGTGTAACCAAAGTTCTTACTCTGCACTAGTGGTAATGGTACACAAGCCGGATGGATCATGGTGTATGTGTCTTGATTATAGAGAGCTCAACAAGATCACCATTAAATATAAGTTTCCCATTATGTTCATTAATGAATTGCTAGATGAATTACATGGAGCAATTTTATTCACAAAGTTGGATCTTCGTTCTGGGTATCTTCAAATTAGAATGAAATACTAAGACATCCCAAAAACAACATTTAGAACTCATGAAGGTCATTATGAATTTATAGCATGCCATTTGGTCTCACAAATGCACCTTCCACATTTCAAGGTTTAATAAATTCCATTTTCAAGCCTTTTCTTAGAAAATGTGTGCTAGTATTCTTTGATGATATATTAATCTATAGCAAGGCTTGGGAATAACATGTTCAACATGTTAACATGGTACTACAACTACTATAGGAGCAACAACTATATGCAAAACCTTCCAAATGTTTCTTTTTGGTGAAGGAGGTAGGTTATTTGCGTCATATTGTATCTCATGAAGGTGTCAAGGTAGACCCTAAAAAAATTAAATCTGTGATAGACTAGCTAATTCCCAAAAACCTGAAGGATCTTCGAGGATTCTTAGGTATGACAGGGTACTAACGCAATTTTGTTTGAAATTATGGAAGAATATCAGTGCCTCTAACAACATTATTGAATAAAGATGCATTATCTTGGGCTGCAGAGGAAAATCAAGCTTTTGAACAACTTAAATAGACAATGTGCACAACTCCTGTATTGGCAACACCACACTTCACAAAAACCTTTATTGTGTAATGTGATGTTTTAGGAAATGGCATTGGCGATGTTCTAATGCAAGATGGACATCCACTTGATTTCACAAGTCATCCAATTAAGGGAAAGAACTTACAAAATCCCATTTATGAGAAGGAGATGCTGGCAATACTACACGCTCTTAAGAAATGGCGTCCTTATCTAATAGGTATACACTTCAAGGTCAAAACAGGTCATGATAGTCTTAAATAATTCTTGGAACATAGACTATCTTCAGAAGAGAAACAAAGGTGAGTAACCAAGATGTTGGGATATGACTTTGAAATCATATATAGAAAGGGGAAACATAATGTGGTGGAAGATGCACTCTCCAAAAAAGATGAATATGTTGGGGCATTACTTTGTTCCATTTCCATTCTACAACTAGATTGGATAGTAACAACAAGGGAAGCATGGAAAAAGGACCTATCTATGTGGAAACTCATTCAAAAGCTACAGAATGAGCCCAGTGTATCAAATACTTTTGTGTGGAAAATTGATTCACTATGGTATAAGGATTGCTTATATTTATGCAAAATATACCAACTCAAGAAGAAGGTCCTTTCAGAATTACACGACTCTCCTATAGGTGGGCACTCAGGATTCTTGAAAAATTACCACAGGGTCAAGAATGAATTTTTTTGGGAAGATATTCAATTTGATGTTCAAAGGTTCATGGCTGAATGCTTGGTTTTCCAACAAAATAAGGGTGAAACAGTTAAGACCCTAGGACTTCTACAACCATTAGACATACCTTCACATCACTGGGAGGAAGTCTCCATGGATTTTATCACAGGTATACCCAAGTCCGAAGGAAATAATGTTATTATGGTGGTTTTTGATAGACTCGCGAAGTATGCACACTTTTGTGCACTCTCTCACCCTTTTAATGCAAGTACAGTAGCTGCATCATTTATGGAAACTGTTCAGAAGTTACGCAGAAATCCGAATATTATTGTAAGTGATAGAGATCCAATTTTCACTCGAAAATTTTGGATTGAATTATTTTCCTATTTGGGTATTGAATTGGCTTGCAGTTCATCTTATCACCCTTAATATGATGGGAAAAATGAGATAGTGAACAAGTGTTTGGAAGGTTATCTTCGTTACTTTGCATATGATAAACTAACAGAGTGGGTGAAATGGTTGTCTTTGTCAGAAAGGTGGTACAATACTTCCTTCTATACATCATAAAAAATGTCTCCATTTATGGCATTTTGTGGGTATTATCCTCCATCTATCACAATTACCTTAAAAGGGAAACTTAAAGTTCAATCTGTGGAAGATCACATAGAGCACAACAAGAAGTTTTGGAGATACTTAAGGAAAACCTGACTATGTCAAAAAATAGGATGAAACAACAAGATGATCAACATCCCAGTGAAATGAGCTTTGAATAAGGGGATTGGGTATTTCTTAGGCTACAACCTTACAAGAAGATGTCTCTAAAGCTATTAGAAAAGGATAATAAATTAGCACCCAAGTATTATGGTCCTTATAAAGTGTTGCAGAAGATTGGTAGTACGGATTACAAATTGGAGCTCCCTTCATATTCAAGAGTACATTCAGTTTTCCATGTTTTTTACATAAAGAAGGTAATAGGAGACAAGATCCCAATTCAAACAATCTTTTTGAAGCTTGATGAAGAAGGAAAATTCATATTGGAACCTGAACAAATCACTGAAACAATGACTAAACAGCTACGGAATTGGGCTATTACTGAGTATCTCATAAACTGGAAGAACTTACCAGTTTAAGATTCGACATGGGAAGATGAGTGCTTCATACAAAGGCATCCACAACTAATCAAGCATTGATTAAAACACTTGTCTGAAGGGGAGGGGCATTTTAAGCCCTAAATATGGGCACATTTCCCCTATATTGTGGTTCATTACATTAGTTTTGATGTCAAATTTGGTCCATTAGTGGTAATTTTCATTAGTATGGTTTTATTAGTTATGTCATCTTGGGTGAGTTAGTTGGGATTGTACCCCTTAGTCTCCTATATATGGGAAGGAGACCTTTCATTTGGAGTGTCTTGTCTTGTCTTGTATTGAGTACTTAGTACATTGTATAAGTAGGTTTCCCCCTCGAAGAGGCTTGTTATTCAACTATTTTCTTCAATCAAGTCTTGGAGTAGTTTTTTTGATCTATTTTTGCTCTTTTCATACAGTTTTTGGAAATTTGTTGCTTAACAATATGATACTTAATTTCATTTTTCTACTGCTTTACTTGAAATTTACGGTGTAATTATATATGTAATAAACACATAAATTTAATACAGACATACATGGAATTGTTACAGATGATTTTCTACATGAATGTAGTCACTCTATGGCATTAATTATGTGCATTGCAACCATACAAAAACAATAATTAATTAAAATACATAACATTAATAAATCTGAATAATTTATACAAAGATGGAGACTTATCTCAAAAATATAACCTACTGACTACATACCAAAGGCATTCCTCCAAGTTGTATGCTCTGTCAAGACATATCTTTCTTTAACGGGACACCCTCAAGGTGGGACAATTAAACCAAAAGAAGGTGCCGATTTTTCTAGCTACAATTATCCCAATACACTAGAACTCCTTCCCCATTGGACTGCAAAACCCAAGGAATGGAGAACCCTTCCATAATTTAACAGTCCCTCAGGTTTGTTAACCCAATTCCCCTCTAGGGATCCAACACATGCTAGCCAACAAATCTCCATGTTGTGGCTCTAGGGAACTCAATCATTCTCAGTATGGGTACAAACTACAATAAAAGTGATGGTGGTTCAAATATGACAACAACATATAGCTCAATCATGGAAGAATGATGGTAGAATTGACTAGTTCTCAATAATTATATGCATGATGAAAACTAGCCAAGTGGCATGTTAGGATGATAGGAACTAGACAAATGACATACATGGAATTTGACACTTTATTCCCTTTAATCCCAAGCTTATGATAACTAACCCAAGATTATGGCTAGTGCAATTTTATAAATATGGATTAATAAAACTTAGGATAAAAATAAATATTAAGGATAATGACTTAACTCATAAGTCACTAGCGTTATCCCCCTTTTAACACCCTTATCATTCTTCCTCTTATGGGATTATTACCCCCCATCTCTTCTTTTTCCTTTAGTCTACAACAGTCATGGATTTTATATTAAAAAGTGAAATTGTACATAATTACATAATATGGTCATGTTGGACCATTCATATCCAACTTCTAGCCATTTCATCAATATTTACATATTTACATGCTAGGATAAAAAACAGGGTGTTACATATTGGGAGTTTCTAAAAAGTGTTTGGTTTCTAAAAGTCCATATTACAACCAATACAAAATAAATAGAATGGAATAAAATTGTGACTTTTATCTGGCGGGTAGATACCTCAAGGCTCATCCTTAGAGATTACCATATTGTGGCATAGGATCCCACAAAAGAATTAGCATAACACAAAGCAGTTGGGGCATTTAGGGTTTCAAAATGCAGGTAGACATGATTGGAAGAATAGGTGGAAAAAATTATTTCTTTGTGGCTTTTTTTTGTATATGCAACATCAACTCAAAGAATCATTTTTTTTTTAAATGACAAAGAAAAGATTTAATATTTCCTTCACAAAACTAATTTTCCTTCAACAAAGAATTGTTCTAATTGCTCCAATAACCTTTAAATAGATGCAACAAAATGGAAAAATTAATTCCTTCCCCGACAATTTCTTTATTTTGCTAAACAATAAAAAGAACGAGAAATAACAACTCATGATTAAAATCTTGCTATTCCAAGACCTCCAAAAATCTCTCCACCTTCTTCAATGGGAGATGTAGAATTGACCTCTTCAACATCTTCCAACCAAGCATGCCAAGCTTTGATACCACTTTGGAAAAGTGTCTTTAGACACACAAGTTTTTCATCAAGCCATTTGAGGGCTAAGGGCCAAAATCTACCTCACATGAAATACAAGATGGATTTAAAAAACCCAAAACTAATATTTGAAAATACTATTATCTAAAACTAACTTGGACACTTCACATAATCACATGAGTGTGTTGGTGTCCTTAATGTTTACTAAAGCAATTATTCACTAAATTTCTAAGGTAAACATTTTGGATTATAACCTCTAACATGAACCAACCCTTGGAAAACTAATTTTGAGGTCTTTTCACTTAGAGAATTATAAATAAATTACTAAATTGTTTTTGGAAAAATAGCATTGCACTAGTACTATTTGTTATCTACATATTTACCATTTTTTTATATTGATTTCATCATTGAGGCATCCAAATGCTACATCAACCCAGACATATACCTTATCATTTCCAAAAAAAAAATGACATCGTAAGAAAAAATCAAATTTGAGCTAGTTATGCAAATTTCCAATAAATAAAATTTATATATTCAGAAAGGTGATTCAATTTCCTACATTTCATAGTTTTTAATTGAAAGCAATATTCATTGTGCGGGTATCTCAAAATATTCATGTAAGTTGAGAGATCTCAGTTTTTTCAGTTTCCTATTACATCTAATGCGTGAAAAGAGACCATCATTAGCTTCCACTCACCCACAATCATGTCAAATGCAACTCTAATTTTAATACTTGTTACAATTTTATTTTCAAAATTGTATTTGTATTTCAATATTACAATTTTTATGGTTTATATTGTTTAGAAGTTCATGAATGCCAATTGTGTGTTTATAGAGAAACTCAACAATGGATAAAGTAAAACCTTATAACAATATTTAAAAACATCTATCTTTTATTTTTATTTTTTAACTATTAATTTATTTAAGTAGATAAATTTGAATATTTAAAAACCTCCCCAAAAATGTTTTTCATAAGAAAGTGGTTGAAGAAACCTATTGTTATGTCCATGTACTACATATTTGTCAAATTATTATAGCCAATGGAGGTATGATGAAATATGGTCACATATGTGAATATATGAAATTTCAAATGGGGGAGTATAATCTCAAACTCATATGTCTCTATTGAAATGGTTGGTTTTGATGTAGCTCTATGGGAAGAATGGTTATGGAATTTGTATCTAGTTACCATGGATTTATACATGATTTTCGTTAAAGTTAGTTATGCACATACCCTCAAGGGACTTTAATCTAGTTCCCTTGAAATGATCATCTCTGATCATATGGTGAATCTCTCAAATAAATGTCACTCAAACATTATTACGCAATTCAATTCTATCTAAGTAACAGATAGGCCCACACATGAAATTCACTTTAACTTGTAGTTGGCTTTTTCCAAACATCAACAAGACTCTAAAACACCCTTTCCTTACCCACTTCATATGGTCAATATGATCATGGTATTCCTTTGATTCTAGGAAGTCAACCATTAAATATGTATACTTATAGGCACCCTTTTTCACAAAAGAATGAGGTTGAAGATATTATTCAGGAAGTTTTGGAGGTAGGAATCATTCATCCCATTACCAATACTTCCTCATTAACGATGGTAATGGTATTGAGAAAACAAGGTAATTGATGCATGTGTCATGATTTCCATTCTCTCAATAAGTTGACTATTTAAGACAAATTTCTCATCTAGTTATTGATGATTTCCTAAATGAGCTTCATTGTGCCATTTTATTCACTAAACTTGACCTTTTTTCAAGATACTGTCAAATTCAAATCAAGGAAGAGGGAACTCCTCATACAACTTCCTGAACATATGAAGGTCGTTATTAGATTTTAGTGATGATTTTTGGCCTTTGAAATGCAACACCTATCTTTTAGGGAATCATGAGTAATATTTTGTTCTCACATCCCTACATAAATTTGTGCTTGTATATAAGCATCACTAATAATAACAATAATAATAATAATCGTAATAAGTAAAAATTAATAATAAATATATAATTAGTTAATTATTGAAGTGACAGGTTTTCCAGCTCTGTCATTGGTGTAGCAGAGTTCAAAATCTGATTGGATCTTCCAATCAAATTTCTTTAACCCATATTTCCAGAATCATCAACTCGGAAGAGGATCGTTTATCTAAATTAGCAGTTCAGTATGATGAAGGTCTCATACATTTTCAAGAAATTTTGGAGGGATCCTTTGCTGAAAGCGTTAATATGCTTTCTTTGTTTATCAGGAGGGTTTGAGCATGTTGTGCTATGAAAACAAATCCTCAGTTGGTTTTTTCTATTAGTGATCAGTTTAGGCTTTGTCTTGATCTAGTTTGGATTGTAGTCCAGGGTAATTTTTAGGGGCGGAATTTCGCCAATTGGCTATTTTTGGGGACTTTTTTCAAAAAATAAATTCGCTATTTGGTCATTTTTAGTCTCTAATATCACCTATATTTACATAAAATGTGTTTTTTTATCATAATATTCGCCGAAATTTACGAGTTTCAGTAGTAAATTGTAGGTTTCATATTTAATATTTGCCTACCTATCTATATATGTTTTTTTCCATCCAAAATAATTGCCTAGAATACTATACGTAAGTATAATATTAGAATCCTTAAAAAATACCTTGTTGTAGTCTTTCTCTCTTTCCCTTCAAGTTTGGAGATTGAAAGAATGGAGGTGGATAGTTTTTTGTAAAAACTCATTTTTTTTTATTCTTATGAATATCAAGAAAAATGTTTTTTTTTTACTTTGAAAAAAAAACACATAACCTAATGAAATGAACAAAGTTCATTTCCTAACCATGAACATAGTTTATTTATTAAATATCCATTTTAATAAGGACAACGGTTCATAATTCCTAAAGGACAAATATATAATAATTTTATATTGAATAAGAGATATGATTACATTGCTTTGGGAAAATATACATATATATTGACCATGATCATGCCACTTCATTAATTAACTATTGATTTCATTATTATTATTATTATTATTATTATTATATTGCATTCGCTTTCCCTTTAGAAATGTATTTTCCTTAAAGCATACAAAATTTTTATCTTTGTTATGGTTTCTAGCATCTTCTCAAACTTCTTCAATCTTAATTTTTTCATGGTTGAGGATATGAGATGATATGACCTTCTAAGCTTTAAATAAATTTGATGAAGTATATAAGATCCAAGCCAGGCAAATTTGATCTTCTGTACATTTGTGTGGCAATTAATTCTATGATTTGGAAGATAATACGATTCCATACTTGAATGTCTCTTCAATATAACAAGGTATTTAGGAAGCTTTGAAAATTGATTTTGTCTTCGGTTAGTTCATTGTTCAGATGTATAATTAGGCTGATGATAAAACATCATTGTATCTTCTACCTTGATTTTTGATCCTTCTTCTTTTCATGCTTCTGAGGATTTATTGGTTGATAATATTTTGATTGGTTTTGTATTAGTTCTTTTCTCCAACGTATCTATTTTTACATTTGATGACTTCCTTATATCAAGGATATTGGTCATTATTTCTTTATCAATAGGAATTCCTCACCAGTATTTTTCTAACATGATATGTAGTAGGTTCTTACCATTTTTTAGCTTCTTGATTTGGGAAAGTAAACTTTGATTATGAACCTTTGAGAAATCTCATCATCATTCTATACCTTTTTAACTTTATATCCTTAACGTTTTGTTTTTATGATTCCTCATATTTTAATCTTTTTATTTTCTACACCTTTGATTAAATTTTGTTAGGCTAGAAGCTTCTTCATTCTTTTTCTAATAATTTTTTATTGAATTCCTTCTCAAGATCTTGATTCTTTTGTTTTATCTTTTGAATACATTCAACTTATGCTTTGAATTCATGATTTTTGCAAATAGTTCTTGATTATGATTTTTTAAGGTGAGAAATATTTTCATCTCTTACTAGCAAGCTCTTATCAAATTTATTCTCAAAACCTTGAATTTGTTAAATTCTAATATTTTGTCATTTTGTTGTTGTTTTGTTTGATAATGATCTAGTTTCTTAATTTACAATTTAAATTCATGTGTTTGAGAATTACATTGAGAATTCCTTGCAATAAACATTTTTTTACAATTATTACAAAAGAGACATTTATTTTTAACAGTAGAGAAATATTCCAACTCCATTTTACAACAAAAATAAGAAATAGTTCACTACATGTAATATTATTTAACAAGTACACAAATGCAAAGGTTGTTTTTCACACCGAAAAAAAAACCTTTTATTAATAGAAAAGTTGTGTCTAATAATACAACAAGTAACAACTCTTCATCAAGAGAAATCCACTCTATCTTTCATAAGAACAGAATGTCCCAAATAAAGTTGACCACAAATGCCATATTAACATCCTTATCAAAAAACATAGCCAAGACCAATGTCCGATCTACTGTATCCTCAAAATATAACCTCCAAAAACTAGTTCGCAAAAAACACCTCAGAAAGAAAAAGAGCAAGCTCCTAATACAAATTCAAAGAACTCGAGACAACTCCTAAAACAGATTCGTGAAACATGACTGGAGGATCGTACTATAGTTTTAATCCTCAAAAAATATAATATCATCCATAAAAACAATAGAAAGTTCTAATAACGCGTCCGTCGAGGTATTTTACTCCCTATAAACATGTTGGAAAGAAATCTGATGGAGCTCCTGTAGAAAGGATCAGGACAATGTAGCCAATTTCCAAAAGATAATGATGCAATAGTAGAAGCCCCCTTTTCCCAGTCAATGATAACCTTTTCATATCCCAATTAAATACAAAGAGCATTTAACTCCATCCTCTTGGAAAAAAACAGCAGACCCTAGAGTGTTAGGAGCTCTGCTCTGGTATTAGATCTCAACCCAACCTTCATCTTAAGTTTAAATAAATGGACAGAATCCAACTACAAGACCATACTAGCCCCACATATACCTTGTTTGGACTCCCCATCAAAGAAAATGATCGGTAAGGATTGCTCCAGAACCGGATAGCGAACCCTCCTAATCCACCTAGTAGCAGAAAACCTGGAAAAATCTCTGATTTGTGCCTTTACTTTTATACTGACTTGAGTCAATTCTGCAACAGGACTTCAAATATACCGAGATTTCTTGCTTTCCAAACCTTCCAGATGATAAGTAAGGGGAGATATGTCCACTGAAATTTTCCCAAATACCACATATATAAATTAGCTGCAAGATCAATCGCATCCCAACTGACTGTAAAATGAAAATACTCCCTCAATTCCACCCACACCTATTGAAATAAATTACAGTTCCCAAAAATATGATCAAGTGATTCTTCAAATAAACCACACAAAATGCACTGACTGGGCCCAGAAAAACCACGCTTCTACAAATTATCTCGGGTTAATATTTTCCTCCTACAAGCCAGCCAGAGGAAACACTTAATTTTCAGTGGGACAATAGCCTTCCAACACCACTGGTTGCACTACGACAGAGACTCAATAATTTCATAATCCAGGATATATTTATAAGCCATATATTGCCGAACAATCCCATTCTTCCTGTTAAAACTACAAACCAACTCATCGGAGGAGTTGGTCAAGGAAATACTAGCATGATACAAATTGCTAACAAAAATGTCCCATTTCGCGACAAACTACCAGATATTCCCAAATCACTAGATGACTTCCAATGCACCACGTCCACCAACTGTTCCCTGACCGCTTGTTTTAGCATATAGATCACTTGGCTATTTAAATCTCCAAGCATCCTCAATGAGAGAGTATATTTCTTTGGAAACCCAACAATAGGATCCACCCCTACAAAAACTTGAATGCCCCTCCCCACATTCCAACCAGGGTATTTTTTAAGGATTCTAATATTATACTTAAGTATAGTATTCTAAGCGATTATTTTGGATTGAAAAAAACATATATATAGATAGGTAGGCGAATATCAAATATGAAACATACAATTTACTACTGAAATTTGTAAATTTTGGCGAAAATTATGATAAAAAAAGATATTTTATGTATATATAGGCGATATTAGAGACCAAAAATGACCAAATAGCAAATTTATTTTTCTGAAAAATGCTCGAAAAATAGCCAATTGGCGAAATTTCGCCCTTAAAAATTACCTTGATTCCAACAGATGTGGTGATTGATAATCAGAGAGGTTTTCACTAGCTGCACCAGATATAAGAGCCAAAAGATGATAGATAACCAAATTGACATAACAAGGTAACCACATAAATACGTTTCAAATATTTATACTTTATCACTCTCCCCCACAGTCCCTGATCAAATAAAACACGCCACATACTGCGCACACAAAGGGCCTTGTTAAACCAACCCAAGTTCTTTATATCCCAACCTCCATAATACCTTAGGAGAGAAATTCTAGCCCACGACGTTAAGTGGAACTTATATAGGTTAAAATTCCCTACCCACAAGTAGTGAAACATTAGCCTACGGATCAAGGAAATAATACCACGCGAGACCTAAAATAAAGAAAATCAATACACATGAATACTTTGGATTACATGCTTGAAAAGAACCATTTGTCTCCAAGAAATATTAGTTTGAGAGACCACGATTTAATCCTCTTCTGAATCTTCTATAAAATCCAGGTCCAATCTTTAGAAGTGTAAGCATTAGGTTTCAACCAAAACCCTAGGTAGCAGATACCCGAATCCAAAGGATTCAACTGATAAGGAAAAATATGAGAAATATAATTAATCATAGCAGTATCATCACAAGAGTATAAAAAGAAGGACTTCTGAGTGCTAATGATCATCCTCGACGCATCACAGAACATAGTCATAATAACACAAAAATGATCCCATCCATTAATCGATCCCTCCCCAAAAATGAGGACATCGTCTACAAAAAGAATGTTTGAAATAAATAGGGCACTAGCTACCTTCATCCCTTTGATTTCTTGCAGTTTTTTAGCATACTTGAACAATAAACTAAATCCTTCAATTGCTAATATAATTAAATATAGAGATAGGGGACAGCCCTGACGAATGCCCCTATTTCCCCAAAAATAATTTCAGGGAGAACCATTAACCAAGACAACAAACTTAGAAGTTGTTATGCACTCCATAATCCATATCGTGAATTCTGGAGTCAGACCAATATGAAGAAAAATCAACCAGAGGTAGGGCCAGTCGAGCCGATCATAGGCTTTGTTGAGATCCAACTTTAGGATGAAGGTCGTCAATCTTTTCTTCTTTCTAGAATGTAAACCCTCCTACGCTATCCCCACCGCATCCTGAAATTGTCAATTAGGGAGAAAACCAAACTGCTCCTCCGAAATGTGATCTCCCAACAAAGGCTTAATGTGCTCAACAATGATTTTGGTAATCAACTTATACAATAATCTACATAGATAAATAGGATGATAATCGTTAAATGAAGTCAGTCGATCGACTTTAGGCATAAGAGTAATATAGGTAGAGTTCAAAGAAGAAGGTATCCATCCCTTACTTCTGGTTTCATTGATCGCAACAGTCATCTTCTTTCCCAAGAGGTCAAAGAAATGAAAATAAAACTCGACAATCCACCCATCGGGGCTTGGACTATTGTCTTTGGCGAAAATCCTCAAATTCTGGTTCACTTCCTCCACCGATATCTTTCTACCAATATCCAAACAATCTTGTTCACTAAACAACTGGGTGAAATTTTTAATCACCTTCAACTGACTACGAATAGCCGAATATTTTTTGTTGGAATAGATATTCTTGAAGTGATCCACAGCCACACATTTAAGCGATGATGAACCATAATAGATATCATTCCTATCATTTTTCATTTCCTAGATCGAGTTAATCAATCTGTGTTGATTGGAAAACCCGTGAAAGAATTTGGTATTATTGTCCCCAGCCCATAGCCAGACCGCTCTACTTTTTGTCTCCAAGACTCTTCCAAAAGTCTCAAAAGTTTGAACAACTTCCCACATTCAAGCTCAGAAAGTTTCACCTTCGTATCTTCCGAAAATAAATCCTCATACAATTTACCTGATAAGATTTGAATCTCATCTTCAATCTCAGAAAGTTTGGAGTTAGCATGTTTCTGTTCTTTTTCCCAAATAATAACATCTTCCTTCAGGAGAGAAATTTTCTTAGTAAATCTGGACAACTTAGAGGTACAAGTAGGATCATGATGCAGGGGCATAGGAGCAACCAAGGACTAGAAAGATTATTAAAGAAAATATAAAATGTTTACAAGCAATAGAGTTGGGTCTATTTGCTATCAATTGATTTTTATAAGTTACAATTAAATAAGAGGGCATCGAATCCTCATTTGATTGTAATAGTCTATAATAGATTTAGTTGAGATAGTTAAGGAGAATATCTCGTAGAGTGGTTGAAAGGATAAACAGATCCAAATCCCTGTATTGTGGATCTGATTTGAATAATGTTATATTTAAGAGAATACCTGAGTATGTAATAGGAGGAGTCGGGAGAGAGTAGATTGGAAAAAATTAGAAGATTTCTCTAAAGAGAGGAACTGGAAAGAGTCAATTTGTAATTTCTGACAGAAAGCTGAATACAAAAGGATTTTGGAAACGTTCATAGCTCTAAAGAATACATAACTGTATATGTTGTGTTCTGAACCTGAAGAATTAAATTAGGTTCTCATAGTATATCTTCTAGATTACTAAAGTTGTGTGTGATCCATTTGAATCTGTCACAGGACTGTTTACCTCTCTAATCCACCGATTGGGTGAGAAAATCAAATATTTTAAAGATTCGATTTTTTATCGAATTGATCAATGAAATGATCAATTTCGATTTGAATCCTCTAGCATATTTCTGAAATTCGTTTGACAGAACTGGTGAGGTTTAGTGTAGCTGGAAGCTAACTAAACACGATGGAACAGAGTAAGTCATGACTTATGTGACAAGAACATCTAGAAACACAATCTTCAATCTGGATGCAGCAATAACTAGAAATCGATTTTAAGAGGACGCAGAGGAAGCAAGGTAGACTCATGAAGTGCAGTAATAGCTGCGTAGGTGATTATGAGATGAAATCACAAGACGTGGGATGGAAGACCGTATGCTTGACGTTGATAACTATGGAACAGTGCAGGTCGAACCTTTGACCTGGACATGGAAATGAACCATAATTCCTTTGCTCAAAATGCAACAACAGGCGGGGTCACATTTTTATGTGGCAAGTAAGTACTTATGAGTTTCCATTTTTCTTGAAATAGATATAAAAAAAAACTCCTTAAGGCCGAATGAACGTCAATTAAGACTGAGATCGATCTAAGTCTTGAGTTGGAGAGGATAATAGAGAGGGTTCAAAACCTGAATTTAACTGTAGATAGCTTTCAGAACAGTTCTGCATCTATACCCCCATCATTTGTGGTATCAAAGCAGGAAACTACCACGAATTCGAATCTTAGAATCAAGGGAAAGGGATACAAAATGGCTTTTAGAATGCATGGAGGTCGTGGAGGTCGTAGGGGAAGGCCTATAGCCAATGCCCAAGTATTGGAAGTCATGGAGAGAGTAACAGCAAGGTTGGAAGCCATAGAGCTAAGAACCCAAAGGAACAGTCTAGAAGAAGATGTTAGTGAACCTAAGATTGAAGCCCCAGATGAGGAAGAGGCTGTTACATTGACTCCTGAGATGAGATTCCTGAAAAATGTGTTTGGATCTTCTTCAAAAACTATGCCTGAAGTTCCTTTTTATAAATGGAATCTTAATCCGGAAGAATTAATTGACTGGATTAATGAGATGGAGAAGTTCTTTGACTATGAAGAAATGGCAGAAGAGAGAAAGGTCAAGTTTGTTGTCAAGAAGTTGAAAGGACATGCATCACTTTGGTGGGATGGAGCGCAGATAGAGAGAAGGAGGTTGGGTAAACAACCAATCAAGAATTGGAATAGATTGGTAGTGAAATTGAGAGGGAAATTTATACCAAATTATTACCAACTCTCATTATACAGACAAATGCAGAATCTGAGACAGAGATTGCTAACAGTCACAGAGTACACAAAGGAGTTCTATAAAGTCAGCATTAGGGCTGGACAGATTCAAGACACCCAAGAGAAGGTGGCTAGGTATATAAATGGCCTCAGAATGGAGATTCGGGATGAATTAAGTATGATGTCTCCAAAAATAACTGAAGAATCTTATCAGATGGCACTGAAAGCTGAAGGGAAACTTCTAAGAAAGCAATCTGCCAAAGGTAGGGGGACTTTCAAAGGAAAGGAAGGTCAAGGTGGTATAGGAGGATCTACTGCACCTAAAAATGGAGCTAGCAGTAGCTCTAAAGAATAGGCACCTACATATGGTGATTCTAGAGGCAGAGGAGGCTGGTCTAGAGGACAAAGAGGTCGAGGCAGAGGAAGAGAATTCCGATGTTACAAATGTAACAAGGTAGGACATAAATCCTATGACTGTCCAAGGAATGGAAGCACAAATAAGAGGAACATTGTTGTTGCTCTAGCTGAGGGAGAAGAACATCAAATTCCAGAAGCAGAAAACGTATCAGAACTGGGGGAATTACTATTGATGAACAAAGTATTATTGAAACTAGAAAAGGAAGCTATTGAGCCAGCAGAGGAAAAATTTGTTCAAAACAATATGTAAAGTTCAAGGGAAAGGTTGCCAGCTGATCATAGACAGTGGTAGCACGGATAATCTGGTATCCACTGAGGTAGTGGAGAAATTAAAGCTGAAAAGGATAAGACATCCTACACCTTATAAAGTGTCTTGGCTTCAAAAGGGACACCAATTGCTGGTTACTGAGCAATGTGAGTTAGAGATGCAGTTAGGACAAAGGAGCCAAGGTCTACCTAACAATATGTGACACACATCCATGGCCTTGCTAGTTTCTATAGGAAGTTTACAAGAAACTTTAGCAAGATAAATGCTCCTATTATTGATACTATTAAGAAGGACATACAACCTTTCAGGTGGACTGTTGTGTTGATGTATATGTAACTTCAGAATGTATTTCATCTATGTATTTCATATATATTTATTGTACCCTTATTAGAGATGTGTTATTCCTCTATAAGGAAGTGTCGTCATGTGGATTGACAAGTGTCACAAGTGTGTGTACTTTTCGATGGGTTATTAGACCAACATGTGTGGGGTCGGCCCTGAAATATATATATTATATTGTGGATGTACCTAGCTAGACAAGTTGGCCCCATAAGGTCACCGGGCAAACAGGTTAGTATGAATACAGATCGGGAGATCTCTATTTTGATCATTCGGAAAGTCACACTTCTCTCACTCAGAAAATAGCGCACTAGTGAGGAGGAGGATCATATACTACTAGGAGACTATCTCAAGTGTATTTTGGTTGTACTTTGGTTGAACCATTGCTCTCTCTATCTCTGAGGAAGTTGTGGGGTTTTTCACCTTAGGGTTTTCCCCATGGAAACTCTGTGTCTCTTGTCTCTCATGCTTTTGATTCTTGTGATGCTTTTCATGCTTATTGTGATTGTTATGCATTGATATACTGTATATGTTATTCTATCAGTAAAGATCCTAGATTATTATGAATTAATGCTCAAAATTTAACATGGTATCAGAGCTAACCTGAGAAGAAGACATTTTGCAGTGACGGAAACTTGAGTTTCTTGTTTATTGGGTTTCTCTCCACAGTTTTTGGAAAATTAGTATAGTATATTGACTCTACTCATCAAGGAGATCTGTCCAATCAGAATTCAATTCTGATCTTTTTCAGATTTGGCCCTAAAAATTAGGGTTTCCACAAAAATAGGAATTTCTTAAATCTGAAGACATAGCTGGAAGCTCCTTGCAAAAATCGAAGTTTAGAGCTTTGGATCGAGATTTTTGGCTGGGTAGATCTTCGGGAAACTCAAACCCTAATTCAGGGCTCTCCCTAGTGAACCCAGGAGGACAAAAAGGAAAATCTGAAGGGTAAAGCTTTGCTGATCTCAAATTTTGAATACACTAGGCTGATCATCTCATCAAGGCGCATCTTTCTATCCTTTCAAAAAGTTGAAATTCACATTTTGAATTTTTAGGGTTTTTTCGACAAACCCTAATCTGGGACCAGATCCAGTTTTCAGCATTTCAAGTGGTAAGACCTAAATCTTTTCTATTTCCATTTGAAGTACTCTTTAAGATGTCTCACCACACCAAGCTTGAGGATAAGTTTGAAGGAGATGATAACTTCCGAGTGTGGAAGTATAGGATTGGGTTAATCCTGGAAGAGAATGAGTTGGACTCATATGTAAAAGAAGACATCCCTATCCCAGAGGATGAAGAGGCTAAGGTATTGCATAAGAGGAACTTGGTCAAGGAAAAGAGAATCATTGCTGATTCTATCAAAGACCATCTCATACCCCATGTGTCTTCTCTAAAGACACCCAAGGAGATGTTTGACTCTTTGACCAAGCTATTTGAAGGGAAGAACATAAATCGGAAGATGACCCTGCGGAACCAATTGAAAGGAGTAAAGTTTCAGAATGGAGAAACCATTCAATCTTATTTTTCAAGGGTCTCTCAGATCAAGGAACAACTAGAAGCAGTGGATGAAATGGTGGAGAATGGTGAAGTGGTGATGACCACTCTAAATGGCCTACCCAGGTCATGGGATTCCTTTATTCAAGGAATTTGTGCAAGGAAGAAGTTGATCTCCTTCAACAGATTGCGGGAAGAATGCTCTCAAGAAGAAGCTAGGCTTGTGGCCCGAGAAGAAAAGATGGGAAATGAATATCAAGCTCTCACAGCACATGCTAGGAAAGGCTAGTCCAAGAAGGAATCATCTCATAACAGGAGATTCTCACACCACCATTATCATAAAGATAAGAAAGATCTCAGATGCTTCAATTGCAATGAGAAGGGACACTTTGCTTCAGATTGTCCCAAGAAGAAGAAAGACAACAACAACAACTTCAACAACAAGAAGAAGAATAACAAAAGAAGATATCATGCTCATGCTGCCGAAGATGATGAAGCCCCAAAGAAGAAGGCTAGGGCAGAAAGTGATAGTGATGATGACTCATCAAGTGAAGAAAAGTATGTTCTAATTTCTGCTCTCACAGGTACTATCTCCCATGGTTATGATGATTGGTTGATTGACAGTGGGGCTTCCAAACACATGACTGGGTTGAAGGAATCTTTTGTGAATCTATCTGAACATGAATCACCCCATAAGGTGAAACTTGGGGATGATTATCAATACCCAATCAAATGAAGTGGTGAAGCCTTCTACAACCTAGATTCTGGAAAATCTTTGAAGATGAAAGAAGTCCTTTATGTACCTGGGCTCAAGAAGAACTTACTCTCCATCTCTGCATTGGATGCAAAAGGTATGAGGGTTGCATTTGTGGATGGCCAAGTCCTAATGTGGCCAAAGGGAAAGACCATAGATGATGCAGTAGTGATTGGAGAGCAAGAGGGAGGTTTGTATAAATTGAAGGGACAACCTGAACATGCCTTGGTACATGAATCCATGTAGCCAAGTGAACTTTGGCATAGAAGACTTGCTCATATGCAGTATAGGGCACTTCCAATTGCAAGCAAGAAATCTGGAGGTGAGAGAGAGAAATGATCTCAAGCATCATCACGAGTGCGTCAAACTGAATCTGGCGATATAAGACACATAAAAAATGGAGAACGGCCGATGTGGCACGTAAACCGAGGCGACGAGGGGGCATGGGAAAAAATGCCCAAGAAATCTGGAGGTGAGAGAGAGAAATGATCTCAAGCATCATCACGAGCGCGGAAAACTGAATCCAGCGATATAAGACATGTCAAAAACGGAGAATGACCAATGTGGCACGCAAACTGAGGCCACGAGGGAGGCAAAAAATGGTCAAAAAATGGACCCCGTGAAAACAGGGAAGGGAAAGAACTAGCATGAAGTTCTTGCTGTGCTGATTCCAATGGTACCAACGGTTTGAAGAATGGACTTCGTATGATACCGTAATGGTTGTTTGAAAAAATGGTGGAATTTCTATAAATAGGGCATGGGGCCCATATGACGTGTCATTGTTACGTGCGAGTTTGGCAGAGCAGTTAGAGCTATTTCTTGATTTTTGGGATATTTGACCGTTGGTTTTCGATTCCGCGAGTTTCACATAACCCTATTTGCCTTAGCCTTTTCAATTATGTCTTTTTTGGTTAGCGATGGGCCCCCGAAGGCCGCAAAATTGCATGTTGGCCTTCCAACGTGGAATATCATGGGTTTTGAATCTTTTGCCGCGATGAACCTCGCGGGTTTGAGGCTGACAGCCGCGATGTTCATCGCGACTGTGAGGTTGAAACCCGCGATGTTCATCGCGAGTTTGCGGGAGACAGTCTGGATGTTCATCGCGACTGTCTGGCCAATACCTGCGATGTTCATCACGGGTTCTTGTATGGAGGCCGTGATGATCATCGCGGCTTTTGATGGAAAAGCCGCGATGGTATTTTTGAAAAAAGTTTTTTCTGGTGCTAAAAGTTTCTTCTATTTTTTGGCAGGATGTTGAGGAGACCATTGACTTCATGGCGAGAGCGGGAGATAGACGAGGATCTGATGGAGAGGATTCGGACTGATCAGGGGGTCCGGCAGACCCTGGCGGTGAGCGGACTCCTGAAGTTCGCTCAGATCCCACCGATGCGTTCAGTGAGACAGCTACTGAACAAGTTGGTGAGTTGGTGGGTACTTTCAGCGGGTGCCTTTGTTATTGGGGGTGAGAGGTTGGAGATCACCCTTACAGATGTATATTTTCTCACTGGGTTACCTCGCTTAGGGGAGGTGGGGGATCTTTTGCCGAGGATCCAGATAGGTGTTGACATGGAGGATTTGCTGGAGACCTTCTGTGTTGCTAGGGCGATTCTGCAGAACAGTGCGCTGAGTCTGAGATCACTGCGAGAGTGGGACATGCGGGCTGCCGGGGCTTGTGTTCTGCGGGTGTTAGGTGCCGCGGTGCCACATCGTTTGTCAAGGGGACAAACGATGATGGTGGATTCTGTGCTGAGGAAGACCTATTATGCATGGGGTTAGATGTTTTTGGCTGGTGTCCGGAGAGATCTGGACAAGGTCAGTCGGGAGGGAGGAGAGTTCTGTTATGCCTCCTTTCTGTGTTGTTTTTTCTTTGAGCGGGTACTGACTTTGCGACCACGGGTGCCCATTTGTGATGGTTTGGTGAGCGAGCCACGCATGGTGCGGTGGGGGCAGATGATGCCTCACGGCGGTGGTGGTATCCGCGGGTTCTTCTCGGAGGAGGTATATGATCAGTGGGAGTAGATGCCCCTGCTGATTGAGGACTACCCATACGCTGGTATGGACTATCGAGGTGATCCAGAGATGCCTCGAGCCCAGGGAAAGGCCTGGGGTTTAGATGGTATGTTTTTTCTACTATATCATGTGATTTTAGATTTATCTGTTATGATTATAGTTAGATATGTATATGATGGTTTATTTGCATTGTGCAGATGTTGGTCCTCTACCACCCGCTGACTACGTGGCTCGTAGGGGGCGGGCGATGGTGGTTTCTCAACCTCCTGTAGCGGTACCGCCTCCACATGGACGAGGCTTTGGGGCTCGAGGTCGAGGATCTGGTCCTTGAGATGATGCCATAGAGGGTGTCAGATAGACACTTGACATGATTCTAGCTGGATTTCCAGAGGATGGCTGGAGAGACTTGGACCGGGACATCGTGGAGCGTTGCTTCGATGCGCCGCGTGAGTGGCGGTTGATATTGCTGAGGACAGCGTTGCTGGTGGCAGGGCACAGGGATGGTGGTCAGGATGATCTGGCAGAGCCAGCGGAGAGGAGGATTCGTCTATGGGATGATCCAGCGGGGCCGGTAGAGTGGAGAGTTCGGGCTCGGCATGATCCGGCGAGGCCAGCGGAGGAGGCGGAAGAGGAGCCTAGGGATCGTGATGACTAGATGATATTGTATCTGCCCCCAAATGCTGATGAGAATATGGGGAAGCACTTTTTTGTATGGCTGATGTATTTTTGTATTTTGGGTGTTGAGAGCACCTATGACATGTTCACTATCATGATTTATATATATATGTGTATATATGTTTGGATATATAGTCGTGTATGCACGTGGATGCACATTTTGTCTTTTTGTTTGCCCGTGGAGGCATGTTTGGTTTCCTGTATGCCCATGGAGGCACATGTTATGCATGTGGATGCAGTATTTTTGATTTTTTGTATATGCCCGTGGAGGCACATGTTATGCACGTGGATATAGTATTTTGTTTTACTTTATGCTTTGATTGGTGTGCCAGTCAAGAATATTATTGGCCATATGGTCTGCTACACTGTTGAGATTCCTTGGGACATGTGTAAATGAAATGGATTCAAACTGTCGCATCATTAGTTTAGTGCGCAAGAATTTTCGGAAAAGATAGGGGTCACGTACCTGGTAATCATTGTTGAGTTGGGAAACCAGGAGCTATGAGTCCAAGAAAATGTTAAGGTGACGGATGCTCATTTGGAGAGCTGCGGCCAGGAGACCGGTCACGGCATCGTATTTAGCTTGGTTGTTGGTGGCGGCACCTATACATACTCCGTCAATGTGAATTAACTCATGTGAAGGGGAGTATATTACCCAAGCTGCGGAGGAAAGATTGGGAGACCAACGGCTTGCACCATTAGCGAAACCGACGTAGCAGAGTGGAAGAGGATCCATCTGTGGTCATGCAAAGAAAAAAAAATATTTAGGTTTTTTTTGAATTTTTTGTGAAAAAGAAAGTAAGACTGTACAATAATGGACGTTGGTTTCCATTAGATTTACTATGGGTAAAATCGCTTAAGGTACAACCAGTTGCGTGGGTTGTGTAGGGGGTTGCCTTCTGAATCAGTCAGAATGTATGCCCCCTGCCCGAGGCAAGTGTGTATGATGTAGGGGCCTTGCCACATAGACACAAATTTTCCCTTCCCGGTTTTGTCATGAGCCTGATCGTAAGTGAGGACAAGGTCTCCCTGAGAAAAAGTTCTTGGGTGGACGTGTTTGTCGTAACTTAGCTTTGATCGTTGCTTGGCTGCTTCCATGGTTTGAAGAGCTGTGGGCCGATCTTCATTGGCCCGCTCTAGGAGTAGTAAGTGTTGCTCAATCGGGGAAGTGTCCGGTAGGAGTTCAACGGCCATGTGTAAGGCTGGAATCTGGCACTCGATAGGGAGGACGGATTCGACACCATGTACTAAATGGAAAGGGGTAAAACTGGTGGTGGTTTTGGTTGACGTGCGGTAGGCCCATAGTGCCAGGAAGAGCATGTGGTGCCAATTTGATTTGTGTTTGTCTACAGTGCGTTGGAGGATGGTCTTCAAAATTTTATTGATCGCGTCGACTTGGCCGTTTCCTTCGGGATAGTAGGAGGAAGAGAAATGGTGTTCAAATTTCAACAAGGTTGATAATTCTCTCCAGACGGCATCTTCGAAGTGAGAGCCATGGTCTAAGACCAGTTGCTTCGGCACTCCGAAACGAGTGATAACATGGTTGAAGAAAAACCATGCTACAGTGTCGGCCTTGCAATTGTACATTGGCATGGCTTCCGCCCACTTGGTGAAATAATCTACGGCCACAACAATGTGTTTGTGACCGCCGGCTGACGTGGGGTTGCAATCGAGGAAGTCTATGGCCCATTTGCAGAATGGTTCGACAGTGATGACTGGATGAAGGGGGGGCGGGTGGGATTCTTGCTTTGGGGGCAAAAAGTTGGCAGTTTTGGCGATGTTTGACTGCGGTGATGCAATCAGTAAACAATGACGGCCAAAAGTAACCTGCGCGAATGATCTTTTGGGCGGTGGCCATGCCGGAGAAATGGCCTCCGCAAGCACCACTATGATAATCATTGAGGACTTGTTCTGCCTCACTATGGGATAGGCAACGGCGTAGGATGGTATCAACGTCGTGTCGATAAAGTACTTCTCCTAACAAGAGGTATCGGGGGGCATGGTGTCGTATGCGACGGCGTCTGTCACGATCGATGTGTGGTTGAAATTTTTGCGTGCAGAGGTAAATTAAGATGTCACCATACCATGGGTCGTCAGACGAAATGATGAAGATTTGATCGTCAATCAGATCCGTTTGGATAGCGGGTGATGACGAAGAGGATGGGAGGTCTGTGATGAGGTGAGCAAGCGCGAGGGCTTTGGTGCTTTTAGGAGTTCTGAAAGTGAGGTCATATTCCTGGAGGATAATGACCCATTTAGCAACACGACCTTGTAGGAGCCGCCAGGTTAGGAGATAGACCATAGGGTTGGAGTCGGCGACAACCGTGGTATGACTGAGCAGAATGTAGTGTCGCAATTTTTGGACGGAAAAGACTACAGCTAGGGCTAATCTTTCCTCGTATGGGTAACGTAGGGGTGGTCCAGACAAGGTCTGGCTGATGTAATAAATGACATGCTCTTGGTGAGAGGCATCTTCTTGGACCAAGACTCCGGACACAGCATGTTCAGATGCCGAAACGTAAAGGATGAAGTCCTGAGAGAAATCTGGAGGGGAGATCAAGGGGGCTTGTGTGAGAGCTTTCTTGAGGGCTTCGAATGCCGTGTCTGCTTGCTCATCCCAAACAAAGGGTATGTGGGTACGAAGTAAGCATAAGAATCCGTGAACTTTGGTGGCGTAATTAGGAACGAAGCGACAAAGGAAATTGGACCGCCCCTGTAGACTCTCAAGCTGTCGAAGCGTGCGAGGAGAGGGAAGGTCTAAGATGGCTTTGACTTTCAGGGGATCAATAGTAATTCCGTTCTGGGAAACAATGAAACCCAACAACCGGCCTGCCGGAATGCAAAAGACAAACTTGTGTGGGTTCAAGCGGATTTTATATTTGCGACAACGCAGGAAAACTTGTCGGAGGTCGTTAAGGTGGTCTGATCGTTTTCGGGAATGAGCTGTAAGGTCATCAAGATAGACTAGCAGGATATGGACCAAGTCGTGAAAGCAATAGGTCATGGCTCACTGGAAGGTGGCACCAGCATTTTTAAGGCCGAAAGGCATGACGCGATAGGAAAAGGTGCCCCATGGGGTGGTAAAGGCAGTCTTGTACTGATCCTCCTTCCAAATCTGAATCTGGTTGTATCCGGAAAAACCGTCCATGAAAGATAGGACTTCATGTCCCGCACACGCATCAATGAGTTGGTCAATGAATGGCGTGGGGAAATTGTCCTTGGGACAAGCGTGGTTTAAATCACGGAAGTCAGTGCATACTCTAAGGGTGCCTTGCTTTTTGTTAACGGGAACGGGGTTTGAAACCCAGGTGGTATAAGCAATAGGATAAATGAATCCTGCTTTGCGAAGTTTCTCAACCTCGGCTTTAATAGCGGGGAGCTTGGAAGGATGAATGGGTCACTGTTTCTAACGAACGGGGGTACCTCAGGCCATGTGTCAATGTGGTGCTCTATAATGGCAGGGTCAAGACCAGGCATTTCGGTATAGGACCAGGCGAAAACATCAAGGAATTCTTGAAAAAGCTTTTTATATGCCTGAGTGTCTGCTTGAGTGCAAGATGCGCCCAGCGAGATGAGCTCAGTTTTTCCAGGTGTGGTGGAAATATCGATTTGTATGATGGGGGAAATGTTGGACATGTTCCCTTCTTCGAAGGCATCCGATGCTGGGATGGGGTCCTTAAACCAATCGACGTTAGTGGGTATGAAATCTTTCGATTCGACCGATAGCTGGTTGGATGCGGTGGATGTAGATGCCTCCAGGAGGAAGTACGAGCGATGATGCATATCGTCCCAAGGGTAGTCGGGTGCAGTGAGTGTTTCCAAAATTTGCTCATCAGTATGGAAGTAGTCAGACCATAAATCAAGAGGTTCTGGTTTAAAAGTTGTTGAAATCATATAGATGGTATTGACTTCTTCCGACGAGGATGATTGCGGAGGATAGATCTCCTCGATGAGGGGAGGAGATATCTCTAAGTCGACGTTATTTAAATCATACAATGCTGCTCTGTAATCTGGGAGATTAGGACAGTGGTGTGAGTAGTGGCCGTAAACACTGCATATGGCACAAGGGTGGTTGGTACGCATTGATTTGTCGCGAGGCTGAGGAGGTGGCTCGATTCTAACTACTGGGATTCTAGTGTCATCGTCCAACATATTCATATGCTCTTGTAGTGCCGGTAACTGTGGACATTGATGATTCGGATGGCCTAACTCATCGCACAACGAGCATTTAGGAGGAGCACGAAACACGGGTGGGGGTTTAATTGCCTGGGGGGGTGGTACAGCAGTGTATGCTTGTGGACCTCTGCCCCCAGTGGGCTTGACAAGAGGAGGGGGATTCGTTGACGACGAAGGGATTGTGACACCGGGAGTAGGTTGAGTAGTAGTAACAATGGGTTGTACCGGTTAGAGGATGACATTTGGTGTCGGCGGGGGAACGGGAGGCGGAATGTACCACACAGGTAATCCCAAGGTTAAACCGGGGAGACTAAGGGTAGCCATAACCGGGGCACTTACTACGCCCGAGGGAGGGAATAGGAAGGGGATTGTGTGGATGGGTGTAACACCAATGTGACTAGGTACCAATGGTGGTTTAGGAAACAAGGGCGGTTGATTGTTGGGTGTTTGTGTATTGTGGGAAAGAGTACATAGGTCAGATACGGCGGTCGCGGGTGGCGGGGGTGGAATAGATTGGAAGGTTGAGGTCATTGGCGTATCTAAGTAAAGTCTGGGTCCCACAGAGGAAACAAACGAGGTGGTTGCACTAGAAACGGGTTGTTCAACCATGGGGAGAACATTTTCGGGTGCAGCGGGGGCATTGGGATCATAGTAGGTGAGTTGGTCGATCTTGACCACGCGTCCGTCATGGGGGAACATCATGGTACAAAAAACGGATGAGGCAACCTCTTGCATGGCGTACATGTAGCTGCGGCCAAGTAAGAGGTTATAATCAAGTTGGGCATTGATGACCTCTATGTCAATGAGCATAGTTTTACCACCCAACTGGACGGGGACATTGGCTAGTAGACCTTGGGGTTGAGCTGACCGGCCGTCGTAGGCTCGCAATGCAGTGGTGGATTGCTGGAGAGTAGGGGATCCCAACTTCTGCCAAATGAATGTGTACATAACGCATGTAGAGGCACCTTCGTCGATGATACATCGATGGATGACAAGATTCTGAACGGAAACAGAAACTTGGAATGCTAAGGTGGAAGGGAGGCGTGGTTCGGACTGGTCCAAATCAAAGGCCATCAATTTCGAATCATTTGGGTCAATCGCCTCAATGGCGGAAAGTAAATTTTTGCGCTGTGAAGGACAGTTTTTCAAGACTTCTAACGCAGACATGGCTGTGGGAGACTGAGCTAATTCATCTACAATGTTGTAATTTGATGCAGCCCGCGCATTGGGGTTATTGTTGATACGACGAAGTGGGAAGTGAGGTGCTTTAGAGGCGCCATCGAGTGGAACCTGAGGTATACATAACGTCTGATCAGTGGGATGAGCGTTAGTATTCTTATCGGCGGGGGGGGGGGGCTTCGGAGGTAGAGCCATATTGGTTCCAACGGGTTTGGATGTTGACATCGTTGGAAGACATCATTAACAAGTGGTGGGTACCTGAATCAAACATGGGTTGATCAGGAGCGGCATAAGTGATTTGTTGTTGTGGTGGCATGTTGCCTTGAGGGGGAGCCAACGACTGAGTATTCATTATGCGTTGGGTTGGTAAGGGATTTTGTAGCACCAAAGGTTGATGCTGGGGTGGAGGAGGGTTGGGTGGCGCCTGAGGAGCCCCATGTCCCTCACGATGGGAATCATCAGTCCAGAGTTTCCGAGCTCGCTCCAAATGTGGGCAAGCATGGGTATAGTGGCCATAAACCCCGCAAATAGAACAAGGATGGTTTGTTCGTAAACTAGGATTTTTGGCCTGCTTGGGCGGCCGATCAGGGTTCTGATGAGCAGGTGCCACGTTATTATTATGTGGAGGATGGGGAGGTGGTGGACCTTGGTTTTGGTGTTGATTGTTGCCGCGGTTACGTCCTCTTCCACGGTTTTGTTTCCCACCCTGGTTGCGTTGGTTATTTTGGTATTGGGGATGATTTTGTTGTGCATACACTTGCCCTTGAGCATTGGGGGGATTCTGGGGAGCCGCAGGTGCGGGAGCAGGTTGCGGTGGATAATATGCTGGTGGGGTTGGAGGTGGTCCGGTTGCCTGTTGGGGTTGTTGGTAACCCTGATCTATTAGAGGTGTTGGGTTAGCTGTTGTAGCTTGCTGTGGGTAATGCATCGGTTGTGGCGAGAACTGAATCGGGTTCTGGGTGGCAGGTTGGTTATAGTATGTAGGAGGTACATATGTTGATGGCGCTTGCCCATAGCAATGTTGTGGAAAAGAGGGTCCGTGAGTGTGATGGGTCTGATTCGTTGGAGCGTAAGAAGTTGTCGCTCTGGAATTAGATGTAGCCCTAGAGAGGTCTGGGGCGTGTATGGTGCTCACCATGCTGAAAGGTTTAGCTTGCAGTGTGACTTGGCCAATAATACCATCAGCGACATGTGATGCCCTCGGCGTGTCACCGCATGAAGAGTCGCCTCGTGGGGCGTCTGGGATGATGGTGTAAAGATAACCTGACTGGGCGTAAATGAGGTCAAATTGTTGGGCTTTAAGGATGGCCTCTTCTTCAGACTGGGGTCATTCAGATGCCACATCCTTGGAAATGAGAGGGAGGAGGGATTTTAGAAACCAATCTAAGAAGATACGGTCGTCTAACTTGATTTTGCAGAGGCTTCGGCGTCGATGCCACTCATGAATGTGGTCAGTGATGTGGGTGGCCGTGTTCTATCTGCAAGACAACAGGAAGGTCGAGGCAAGGGAGGTAAAGGTGGCATGGGTCCCATGGGGCTGCTCGATATACCACTTAGCTACAGAGCCAGTGAAGGTGCACTGTAACAGACGGAGGCAGACAGAGTCATCCACTATGGAGTTGGAGGAACACCATAAATGGAAGGACATAATATGGTTCTGGGGGTCCTCACCTGCCTTGCCCTCGAACTTGTGGATGTCGGAGGGGAGTTTGGTGGGCATGGGAGGCCATGTGGGGTTGTGCCTTATGGGGTCATTAGTTATCCTGGCTAAGTCTGGTAAGTTCAGACTTGCCATGTAAGAAAAACTAGCAGACGGGTGTGTTATAGGAACTGGGACATAAATGTTGGCATTGTGCAGTGGTCCAGTCGTCCCTAAAGGTATGCTAGGTATTGAAGGTATATGACCTCCTACTATTGTGGATTGGTGTGGGATGGCATTTCCAAGTGCAACGTGGGTTACACCGGGGTTAGGAATAGTACCAGAAACTCCTGGGATATGGGTTGTGGTAATCACAAGTGGTGTGATTCCTATGTTGGGAATACCCATAACAGGTGGTGGTCCTGTGTTGGGCATTCCTAAAGGTGGAGTTCCCCCTACATTAGGCATGCCTAGAGGGGTGGTTGTTGCCATGGATGGCACAGCAGTAGAAGGGTTTGTGGATGTATCTCCTATAGTGCTGGTAAAAAGTGGGTCATATTGTGTTCCAGCCATAAGGTTGGTTGGTGTTAATACAGTGGGGTTTTCGGATTCAGCCTCAGAATTTGATGTGAAGTGAGGCGTGTCAGAATCAGATGACGCTATGTTTGTCCGACGACGTGTCGAGTCAAGGGATAAGGCTCTACATCGGTGACGTGGAGAGCCAAGTAGACTGAACTGAGGGGGTTCACCCTGAAGACAACGAGATCGTCTAAAATTCTCAATGGTGAGAAATATGTTTTGTTTAAAAAATGTTTCAGTGTCAGGTGGTGATATAAAAAACTCAAAACCCTAAATGCAACCAAGAGTGCAAAAAAGGGGAGTGAAAACAAAGGCTCTCAGGCCAAAAAATCAACCTCAAAAGGCACTTGTTATAGCAGCTGTGCTATAATAAGTGGAGGGATGCAATAAAAATGGTCAGAATACCATCAGTCACACAACTTCTAGAAAAAATAGGTGCTACTAGACCAAAGGTGGATTGTATCATGCAAACACCTAACTAAAAGTATTGTGAGTCAACAAACGATATTCTCTACAAGGTGATGAAATCCAAGTCAGACAATATTGAGTGTTGAACCAACGGCTAGATATCCCCCTACCGGGAGGGACACCGGGTAGACAGTCCTAAAGAATGGCAACTAGGATACTCCGTTCATGACACGTTCAGAAAAGGTAAATCTGCCATTTGGTCCTTTTACCGCAATATCCCCATACAGGGATATCCCGAGAATTGCGAATGGTAGCCTTCAGTTACTGAATGGATTTCGGTATTCCACTCAGACTTTCGGAACCATCCTTGTGACTTCAACCCTCCTAGGGGAGAGGCCCTCTGATAAACTGGTTGTGACCGTGCCAAAAAATACTAGGAGATTTTGGTTCCCTAATGGACAACAGCTATGTCTCAAATGTAATAACTGAGGGGTGTTATTGGAACACCTATCCCCTCAATTCTACCTAGCTACAAAGTTCTTTTAAATGTTCCTCAAGTGGGGTTAAAAGTTGGTTGGAATTAGGGTGACTTTTAAGGCTCAGTTTAAATTATGTGTTTGAGTGGGTGCACGTGTGGTATTTTAAACTGAAATTGAAAAAATGTAAATGCTTCTAAAAAACGATTCAAAAACAAAGGATCTTTGAAATGGGAAAGCAAATAAGATGAATACTGCAAGAAATAAATGGATTTCTTCTTGTTTAAAAAATTGCGATGGGCAAAATATCAAGGAAGTAAACAGTAATACTTTTATCTAGATAAAATGCAAATAAAGCTGTTTTCGATTTCTGAAAAATATTTGTAAAAAGACTTTCCTTAAAAGAGCATTTGAAATAGTAAAAGTTTTGATAGTTGTAAAAAATGCAGGAATTTTTTGATACTGTAAAAAATGCTAAATGGGCATGGAAAACAGTAAAAAATATTTTTTTAACAAATCGGCCGAATTGAAAAAATTGGCATCGCAGGTTTTAGCAGAACAGCCGCGATGGACCACACGGGTTTCTGCCTCAAAGGCGCGATGGGCAGCGCGGGTTTCAGCCGCGAAGTCGCGAGGCGAAAGCCGTAAGCGGACGCCGAAAAACAAACTCGAAAATTGGCAATTTCGGGATGTTAATGGCAATAGATGGGGCCAAGATCTAGAGCACCAATGGATCTGCTGTCTAGGATGGCAGATCTATGGTTTTAAAGGCTAAAAACTAATAAAAAACTAAGATCTAAAGCAAAATTTGAGATCTAATGGTTCAAAGCCAGCGGAGTCGCCAAAAACTGTTGGCTTGGTTTTGCAACCAAGCTTAGTGCAATGGGCACCTGCTAACTAGTAGCAGCAGTTTCAATAGAAATAAACAACAAACTAATCTAAACTATATTAATCATGGATCTATGTAAAGCAAATAATGGAAAATATTATGCAAAGCAAAGAACGATTGATAATATGTAAAAAAGATTTTTTGTATTAAAGAAAAAGGGGCAAGACAATGCTTGCAATAGTAATACCTCCAAGTGGTGAAGGTTTGTGTTGAGCAACTTCCAAGATGAGTAGCTCCAAGCTCCAAAAAGTCTCCTCTCCAAGGTTGCTTACAATGGCCAAAAGCTCATGGGAGATTTTGGCAGCATGAGGATAGGATAATGGATGGATGGAAAGTGAGGAGCCCCTACCACCTTTTTATAGCTTTTGGTGGTGGTGAATACCATTTATGGTTTTGAGGAAACCAATGGTATTGACCAACTTGGTTTAGGTACCTTTTCCCTCCTTTTTCTTTTTTTGAATATTTTTAATATTTTTAATCCCTTTTTAATATTTTTGGGAATTTTGGACCCTTTTTGAGGATTTTTTATGCTTTTTTAGGAAAAATATTCATTTTAAGTGGAAAAAAGGGTGTATTGAGGTCTTTTGGTGACCTTTTGATGGTTTCAGAGGCTCAAATGATGAAAAAGTAGACAAATGGGTCATGTGAATAAGGAAATGAGCTAGTGAACACTTTTTGGGTGTTAACAGAGGGTCTTCCTGAAATCAAGACCAAACATGAAGGTGTTTGCAAAGGATGTGCAAAAGGTAAGAACATTAAGAAGGCTTTCCCAAGCAGTGAAAGCAAGGCAAAAGACATCTTGGAAATCATCCACTCAGATGTATGTGGTCCTATGTCATCCAGTTCTCTGAGTGGGTATGTTTACTATGTCTCATTTATTGATGACTTCTCCAGGAAGACTTGGGTATACTTCTTGAAGAACAAAGATGAGGTGTTTGATAAGTTCAAGGAATTTAAAACCTTGATGGAGAATCAAACTGACAAGAAGATCAAAACATTCAGATCCGACAATGGTGGAGAATTCACCTCAGGTGACTTCAGGAAACTTTGCATTGATTTAGGTATTAAGAGGGAGTTGACTGCTCCTTATAATCCTCAACAGAATGGAGTTGTAGAAAGGAAGAACAAAACAATCATGGAAGCAGCAAGGGCAATGCTGCATGACCAGGATCTACCTATGCATCTATGGGCAGAAGCAGCTAGAACAACTGTATATGTGCAAAACAGAACACCCCACAAGATATTGGACAACAAGACACCAGAAGAGGTCTTTTCTGGTAAGAAACTTGAAGTCAGCCATCTCAGAATATTTGGTTGTCCAGTATACACTCATGTCCGAAAGGAAAAGAGGACCAAACTAGATCCTCCAGGAAAGAAGGGTATCTTTGTGGGTTACAGTGAAAGCTCGAAGGCTTACAGAATATACTTTCCAGGGTTCAAGAAGATTGATGTCAGCAGGGATGTAACATTTGATGAAAACTCAACATTCATCAAATCAAGGAAGGCACCTATCGAAGTTTATGAAGAACCTAAGGAAACTAGATTTCAAGACACTACCATGACTGAAGCAATTCCAGAAGTTGTTCGTGAGTTTGAAGATCCGCAAGAACCTATAGATCCACCCCATGAGGATAACTCTCACAATAGGAAACCTACATAGGCTAGAGAGCTCATTCAAGATGCAGAAAGATTTGGCATTCCAAAAGAAGAACACAAAGCGAAGAAAAGAACCAGATCACATACCAGCTATGTTGCTTTACTCTGTGACATTATGAACAAAGAACCTTCCCGTTATGAAGAAGCAGCGGAAAAGAAAGAATGGAAGGATGCTATGGTTGAGGAATACCAATCAATAATGAAGAATGATATTTGGGATGTTGTCCCAAGACCTAAAGAGAAGTCTGTTGTGACTTCCAAATGGATCTACAAAATCAAGCATGCTGCAGATGGCAGTGTAGAAAAATACAAAGCAAGATTCGTAGCTCGTGGCTTCTCTCAGAAAGAGGGAATAGATTATTAAGAAAATTTTGCACCTGTAGCCAGGTATACTTCCATCAGATCAGTACTTGCCCTGGCTGCAGCAATGAAATGGAAAATACACCAGATGGATGTCAAGACTGCTTTCTTGAATGGTGTAGTTGAAGAGGAAGTATATGTGGAGCAGCTACTCGGTTTCGAAATTCATGACAGGGAGTCATATGTGTGCATATTGAAGAAAGCCTTGTATGGCTTGAAGCAAGCTCCCAGAACTTGGTATGGTAGGATGGACAGTTTCCTATCTAGTTTGGGCTTTACGAAGAGTAAAGCGGATTCCAACCTTTACTACAAGGTTGAGGAAGGGAATCCTGTGATTTTACTCCTATATGTGGATGACTTATTTGTAATAGGAGATGACAGAATGATTGCAGATACTAAGAGGAAGCTTGATGTTGAGTTCGATATGAAATATCTGGGAATGATGCATTATTTCCTAGGTATGGAGGTGTGGCAAAGTGCAGGTGGGATCTTCCTTGGTCAAGGGAAGTACACAGTAGATATCCTGAAGAGATTCGGGATGATGGATTGCAAGGCCATGGTCACACCTATGGCATCGAATCTAAAGCTTCTATGTGATGCTTCATCTGAGCCGGTTGATGTCTCTATGTATCGTCAGATGATTGGGTCCTTGATGCACCTGACGAACACGAGACCAGATATTTGCTTTGCGATGAAAACATTGAGCCAGTTCCTGATGGATCCGAGGAGTGTTCACCTGGTTGCTGTAAAGCATGTCCTAAGGTACCTGAAGGGAACAGTGGATTATGGCTCAAGTATGAAGCGAATCAAAAGTTGAACCTGCAGGGTTATGTTGATTTAGATTGGGCTGGGCAGTACTACAGATAGGAAGAGCACATCTGGGTGCTGCTTCAGTATGGGATCAGGTGTGATCTCTTGGTTTAGTAGGAAGCAGTCCTACGTAGCACTGAGTACAGCTGAGGTAGAGTATGTTGCAGCCTGTTCAGCTAGTTGTGAGGCAGTATGGCTACGGAAGCTACTGTCTGATTTATTTGATCTCCCATTGGATGCTACTGGTATCTTTTGTGATAACCAGAGTTGTGTGAAGCTGTCCGAGAACCCAGTGTTTCATGACAGGTCAAAACACATAGAGATCAAATATCACTATATCAGGGATATGGTGCATAGAGGAGCTATGAAGCTCCTGTATGTTGTGATGGATGAGCATATTGCAGATGTGCTGATGAAGCCACTAGCCAGGGTGAATTTCGAGTACTTCAGGGAGAGGCTTGGTATTCTTCAGATTGATGACACTTCGAGGAAGAAGTGATGGACACATTTTCTGAAGCCATTCCAAGCATGTTGGAAGGAGGATCCTTTACATGGCTGTGGATGTAAGCGCTGGATGATGAGCATCATGATGATGTTCTGGTTTCTGCTTTGTATGATCAATTGGATAATTTATATATGTATGTATGCATCATGTTCGATACTGGATATGATCAGTTGGATCATTTATATGTATATGTATGTATGCATCATGTTGGATGCTGGATATGATCAGTTGGATCATTTATATGTATGTACGCATCATGTTGATGCTGGATATGATCGGTTGGATCATGTGTATGTATTTTGTATGTGCATCATGTTGGATGCTTGGACCATGTATCTGTATATGTATCAGGTGGACACATAGTATGATCAGATAGATCATGTATGTTGATATGTATTATGTATTTATATTTGTATCAGGTGGATACACTGTATGATTAGGTGGATCATGTATGATGATATGTATCAGGAAGATACTTGGTATGCATCAGGTAGATGCATTGTATGATCAGGATGATCATGGATGACAAGCTTCAGGATGTTGCTCCAGATGACATGCAGCAGGATGTTGCAGTGATGATGATCAGAATGATCATGTGTACATCAGGATGATGTATGGTGAGTATCAGGTTGATACTTTGTGGCCGTGGAACAGGTTGTGCAGATAAGCATGTAATTTGCGCCATGGGAGATTTGCAGATAGTCTTTCGAGGTTTTGCCTATGGAATGTAATTTGTACCCTGGGATATTTGGCAAATGCTCTTTCGAGGTTTTGCTTGGGAGGACATATAATTTGTGCCTTGGGAGATGTGCAGATAGTCTTTTGAGGTTTTTCCTATGGCATGTAATTTGTGCCCTGGGATATCTGGCAGATGCTCTTTTGAGGTTTTGTCCTATGGCATGTAATTTGTGCCCTGGGAGATCCGATAGGTTGATCCGCGTGCTCGTAATCAGTCCTGGGATGCTCTTTTGAGGTTTTTTCCATGACCACATGTAATTTGTGCCTTAGGAGATCCGATAGGTTGAGCCTTATGCTCGTAATCAGTCCTAGGATGCTCTTTCGAGGTTTTGTGGTGACCACATGTAATTTGTGGCCTGGGAGATCCGATAGGTTGAGCCTTGTGCTCGTAATCAGTCGTGGGATTCTGTTTCGAGGTTTTGTGGTGGGGTCACATGTAATACGTCCTGGAGATCTGGACAGGATGAAAAAGGCCTCAGATGCTCTTTAGGGTTCTTGCTAGTCAAGAGGACTCTTTTAAGGTTTTGTGACGCACGTAATAAGTCCTGAGATTTCCACAGTATGGCCAGTGATGACGAAGACCTGCAGGTGGTGGGTCTACATCCAGTATGAAAAAGGGTTGGCTTTGTAGAACTTCTTATGACGAGTAGAGTCAGAGATTGGTTGAGATAGCAGCAGCAGTGACGATGATGATGACGATGATCCCGAGAAGAAGACTTGTCTAGCAGATATATGTCGAGAAATACCTTCCTAGTTAAGAGGGAGTGTTGATGTATATGTAACTTCGGAATGTATTTCATCTATGTATTTCATATATATTTATTGTACCCTTATTAGAGATGTGTTATTCCTCTATAAGGAAGTGTCATCATGTGGATTGAAAAGTGTCGCAAGTGTGTGTACTTGCCGATGGGTTATTAGACCACCATGTGTGGGGTCAGCCTTGAAATATATATATTATATTGTGGATGTACCTAGCTAGAGAAGTTGGCCCCATAAGGTCACTAGGAAAATAGGTTAGTATTAACAGAGATCGGGAGATCTATATTTTGATCATTCGGAAAGTCACACTTCTCTCACTCAGAAAGTGGCACACTAGTGAGGAGGAGGATCATCTGCTACTAGGAGACTATCTCAAGTGTATTTTGGTTTTACTTTGGTTGAGCCATTGCTCTCTCTATCTCTGAGGAAGTTGTGGGGTTTTTCACCTTAGGGTTTTCCCCACAGAAACGCTGTGTCTCTTGTCTCTCATGCTTTTGATTCTTGTGATGCTTATTGTGATTGTTATGCATTGATATACTGTATATGTTATTCTCTCAGTAAAGATCCTAGAGTATTATGAATTAATGCTCAAAATTTAACATGTTGAAGCTGAAAGAAGTTTCCAGCTATTAAAGAAGAAGGTCACAGAGAAACCAGTTTTTGTTTTACCTGATTTTAACAAACCGTTTCAAGTAAAGTGTGATGCTAGTGGAGAATCTATAGGTGTTGTATTGAGTCAAGACGACAGACCTGTGGCATATTTTAGTGCAAAATTGAATGATGCTAGAAGAAAGTATTCCTCTTATGATAAGGAGTTCTATGCAATTGTTCAAGCACTGAAGAAATGGAGATACTACTTGATGGCTAAAGAGTTTGTACTGTATTCTGAAAATCATGCATTACAGTTTATAATGCAGCAACCAAAACTTAATCAGAAACATGCAAAATGTGTAGAGTATCTTCAAAGTTTTAATTTTGTATTGAAGCATATTAGCGGCCAATCTAACAAGGTGGCAGATGCTTTCAGTAGGAAAAATCTGCTGATACAAGAAAGCCAAATTCAAGTCTTAGGCTTTGATTTTCTTAAAGAGTTATACAAAGAGGATGCAGATTTTTGAGAAGCCTTTGAAGCATGTCAGAATCCTGTTCTGAGGGACAGCAGTAAGTGGATGGAATACTCTTTACAAGTAGATTCATTGTTTAAGAAACACTGGTTATGTATACCAAGTTGTTCCATGAGAGATAATCTGATCAAGGAGAAGCACAGTGGGGGACTTGCAGGACATTTTGGAGTAGACAAGACTTTTGAACAACTGTCTCATTTCTATTTCTGGCCAATGATGAGGGCTGAAGTAGAGAAGTATGTAATGAATTGTAAAATTTGTCAGTACGCAAAGGGAAAGAGTCAAAACACAAGACTGTATAAACCATTGCCTATTCCAAATAGACCTTGGGATATGATAACTATGGATTTTGTTTTGGGTTTGCCAAAAACTCAAAAGGGCAATGATTCAATATTTGTAGTAGTTGATAGATTTTCAAAAATGGCCCATTTCATTCCTTGTTTTAAAACTAGTGATGCTTCACATGTTGCTAACTTGTTTTTTAAAGAAATTCTATGTTTGCATGGGCTACCCAAGAGTATTGTTTCAAACAGAGACACCAGATTTCTTGGACATTTCTGGAGAACACTGTGGAAAAAGCTTGGTACTAAAACTTAGTTTCAGTTCTGCATATCACCCACAGACAGATGGACAAACTAAATTTGTCAACAGGAGCTTAGGTAATATTCTGAGACGCCTTGTAGGAGAACACCCTAAGCAATGGGATCATGTGTTGGCACAAGCAGAGTTTGCCTACAATGATTCTCCTAACAGAAGCATGGGTAAAAGTCCATTTCATATCATTTATGGAGTGCATCCTAGAGGAGCAAGTGAGCTCAAATATTTGGGAGAAGCAGAATTCAGAAGTGCAGAGGGAGAAGAGTTTGCTACAGATATACAGAATATTCATGAACAAGTGAAGCAAAATTTAGAAGATAACAGCATCAAATACAAGAACAGAGCCGATTTGAAGAGGAGGGAAGTTAATTTTGAAGTCGAAGACTTAGTGTTGGCATACCTAAGCAGAGAAATATTTCCAAGAAGGAGTACAATAAGATGAAGTTTAATAAGATAGGGCCTTGCAAGATTCTTAGAAAGTTTTCTGCCAATGCTTACGAAATTGAACTACCTTCAGGTGTTGGAATATCTCCAATATTTAATGTTGCTGATCTATACAATTATCAGGGAGAAGATACAGGTGTTGAAATAGAGGATGCTGAAGAACTAGAGGTGATTGGGAAAAACAATTACCTATTATAGAAACATTGCAGCCGGAAAGAATATTGGACAAGAAAGTATACAAAAAAGACCAGAGGACAAGAATATTTCCAGTATTTGGTTAAATGGAAGGATCATCAAATCCCAGATGCCACTTGGGTGACTGAAGCAATGTTGCAGAAGATGAATGGTTCGGTGGAGGAGCTCATGGACAGGAGCCCATGAATATTTTGGCCTTGGGATTTTGATGCAGGGGCATAGGAGCAACAAAGGACTAGAAAGATTATTAAATAAAATACAAAATGTTTACAAGCAATAGAGTTGGGTCTATTTGCTGTCAATTGATTTTTATAAGTTAGAATTAAATAAGAGGGCATCAAATCCTCATTTGATTGTAATAGTCTATAATAGATTTAGTAGAGATAGTTAAGGAGAATACCTCGTAGAGTGGTTGAAAGGATAAACAGAGCCAAATCCCTGTATTGTGGATCTGATCTGAATAATGTTATATTTAAGAGAATACCCGAGTATGTAATAGGAGTCGAGAGAGAGTAGATTGGAAAAGATTAGAATATTTCTCTAAAGAGAGGAACTAGAAAGAGTCAATTTGTAATTTCTGACAGAAAGATGAATACAAAAGGATTCTGGAAACGTTCATAGCTCTAAAGAAAACATAATTGTATATATTGTGTTCTGAACCTAAAGAACTAAATTAGGTTCTCATAGTATATCTTCTAGATTACTAAAGTTGTGTGTGATCCGTTTGAATATGTCACAAGACTGTTTACCTCTCTAATCCACCGATTGGGTGAGAAAATCAAATATTTTAAAGATTCGATTTTTGATCGAATTGATCAATGAAATGATCAATTTCGATTTGAATCCTCTAGCAGATTTATGAAATTCGTTTGACAGAACTGGTGAGGTTTAGTGTAGCTGGAAGCTAACTAAACACGGTGGAACAAAGTAAGTCACGACTTATGTGACAAGAACATCTGGAAACGCAATCTTCAATCTGTATGTAGCAATAACCAGAAATCGATTTTAAGAGGACGCAAAGGAAGCAGGGTAGACTCACGAAGTGCAGTAATAGCTATGCAGGTGATTATGAGATGAAATCACATGACATGGGATGGAAGACCGTATGATTGACATTGATAAATCTGGAACAGTGCAGGTTGAACCTTTGACCTGGACATGGCAATGAACCATAATTCCTTTGCTCAAAATTCAACAACAAGCGGGGTCACGTTTTTATGTGGCAAGTAAGTACTTCTGAGTTTCCATTTTTCTTGAAATAGATATATAAAAAAAACTCCTTAAGGATGAATGAATGTCAATTAATACTGAGATCAATCTATGTCTTGAGTTGGAGAGGATAATAGAGCGGGCTAAAAAACCTTAATTTAACTGTAGATAGCTTTCAGAACAGTTCTGCATCTATACCCCCATCAGATCATCTAGCAGGTTCCACTTCTCCTTAAACAAGTGATTGAATTCATCAACCTCCAACCACCAAGGATTGAATTTAAAAGGATAGGAAACAAAATATTTATCAACCTCCAGCTGCAGAATAACCGCTCTATGGTCCGAGAAACCAGTAAAATAGGACCAGGAACGAAAACTACCAAACTCATCACAGAGGAAATCAAACATGTAGAACTGATCAAGACATTTTGCAAATCCAACAGACCCACATCTCCCATTATCCCAAGTCGGTGACATTGCAAAAGGCACAATGTCCATGAGTCTATAGGACTCAAAACCACTAAGGAAAAAATCAGCCAAAGGATCCACCTTATGACCCCGAATCCCACACTTCCTCTAGGGATACAGTAAAATTTAGGTGCCCATCCAAAATTAAAGGTCCCGCGGTCAATAAATCAGAGTTGAAAATATTCTCTGAGAAAGTCCTTCTATTGTTATAGGGACCATAGATCTTAAGGATCCTTAACTGATGACCAAAACCCTTTAATCTACCTTCAATCATCAAACCCGCACAATTGGAGAAAGCCAACATATCAGCTAAATTCGGGTTCCAAGCTACCAAAACGCTCCCAGATAATCGAGAGGATTCCAAGGCATTGGTCCGCCAACTGGGCTTCAGTTTTAGAAAAAATTTACACACTTCCTCCGTAGAGATCATCGTCTCTTGCAAATAGACAATACGGGGTTTTAAGTTCTCCATAAGACGTCTCAAGGAAGTTTGTTTCAGGCCACTCCCAAACCCCCGAATATTTAAAGATAAAATTTTCATTTAAAACCTTAACAAGGGATGCCTCTTCTCTAAGATCCCAATCAGTGGAAGGATTATCAGAGTTTAAAGACAAACCTCTATCGAATAAGGAAGTAACTGTAGGATTAGTGCAAATGTTTCTTTGGGACCAGTCCACTGGATACTCCTTAGAAGTAGCGGCGAATGCTTTCTTAGGCATTCTAGGTTTTCGAATGGTAACATTACCATTGAATATAGAAGTAATGGGAATAGTAATAGAGTTATGGATGTCAGTATCGGTGTAGACATGCACAGGTTCATTAGAGACTTCAAATGGATGGCCAGAGGGGGGCACAATAGCCAAATCATCTGGAACAAGAGAGGACGTGAGATTTATCCCCAACGAAACATGTCAGGGTTCATCCAAAGGAGGAAAAAGAGAACAAGTGATAGGTGAACTCGAGCATCTCTTCGAAGGAGGGAAAATAGACAAATGAACAAAATCACTAGGAACAGATTGGTTAGAAATACACAGAGCACTAGGATCTAGGTTCACCTCTTCCACGGGAGCATCCTGCTCCCCTAGAGACCCACTAGGTTCAATCATGTCACAAAAACCCACCGGATCCACTGTGGGTAGTGGCTCCGAGATAGTCTCTCTCGAAAATCCCAAACCATCCACCAAAAAAACCTCAAGATAATTACAAAGCTCCTCAGTAGTAATAAATTTTAAAACCACCGAAAGAGTACGAATAAACTTACACAATATCTAACGGTAAAGGCAAGAGGGTTCCACCTTCGAAGTCTTCAGAAACCTCCACCAACCCATCTTGCGCAACAGGTGAAGAAGAATGTCGATTTTTGAAACTGGGACAAGCAGCTTTGGAGTGGCTCGTAGCTTTACAATGAAAACACCGAAATGCCACCTTCCAATAGTCCAGTCCTTGGATAAATGAGCCTCCTTCCCATATGACCTCCATTTCTTCAAGAAAACCCTCTTTAGTATCCAGCTCGACTAGCATTCGTGGTGTATTTCTCTCAGAACCAAATAGGAACTCATCTTCAATAAATATAAAATTCCCGATGGAATTTGCAACCGCCATGAAACCCTGCAGGTCCCAACCATGTAGAGGAAAATCCAGAAGGGTTACCTAGAGGTGTCGCTTACCAAGTTTCTCCCGCTTTGGATCAAAACCCACATGCCAATGGCTAAGCACTAGAGAACCTCGTCCAACCACCCAGAACCATGCCTCTATCATCCTCTGGTCTTCTTCAGAGAGGAAAAGGAAGACCATCCATCCATTAGATAGAGTGATGACCCTAGGGATATTTTTGATGGAGGGCTTCTAACAATCTCTAACTCATTTCAAAAGATACAGACCAGATAACTTGAAATAATCAAATTTTCCAATCAACGCCCGATTTGAGAGAGCGGAAACCATGTCAAAGGTGATGTCCTTTCCCAAAACACAAACTGGTCGACCCTTATTGACCCACTCAAAATGAATATCCATGAAATTTGAAGAAAGCACACCCTTTGTCACCAAACCCCTATCCTTACTCGAGCATCACCGCAGCCTTGTCTTGGTGGTGAAATCCAATGGCACATTAGTCTGTTGTCCAACAAAATCCTAGTCCCCAAACCCATGAGGAAAACCCATGATGTTGAAAGTCTGCCAAAACAAAAGGGAAAGTTAAACCAAACAATGTAAAATATAAAAATTCCCACTTTTTACTGGTTGGTACTAAGTTTGTCTAGAATACTAAGTTTGTCTAGAATAGAAAAACTGAACTCCAGGTTCCATTGTTAAAAAAACCAACCCCAGGTGGTAAACCAGAGATGAGACAAGGAAATGACACTAAACAGAGATAACCCGTATTGTCCTAATAACACAGAACCACATCCCCTGAATAACCAAAACAATAATGGGAATTGTAAAAAACAATGGGCAGTCGGTAACGAGTATCAAATGACCTCCAATGCAGCGCCAAGATACCGAGCCCTCGACGAGCAGCGAGCTCGGAACCCATACAGAGCCATAGTTCCCCCCCTCTTCCTAGGCAAACTCTCACATGAGGGTGGCGGATTCAGAAACGAGGTTCAAGCGGCCGCAGAAGCAACGCCATGATTTCGAGACCTCAACGCATAGAGACCTCCGTCCCGATGCAGAGCCATCCTCCCCATTCAAGTCAAACGTGATGACCTCGAAGAAAAATTTTCTCTGGTTATAGAGATAGAGACTACAAAATGCAAAGGTTAAAGAAAATATGAACTTCGATAACTTTTTTAATAATACCTTAATACTTTACTTTTACTGAAAACTTTAATATATTTTTGGTTAATAATAGGTTTCAATATTTCTAAATCATTATCAGCTTTTTTTTTCTTCCTTATAAAATAAAAATTATCTTTTGTTCCATATACTTTTTCTTTTGATTAAAATATTCCTTAGTATCAGTCAGAACGTAATAACAATGAAAGAATCCTGACTAATTTCACTAAAGAATTTATTTTATTTTGTCTTTTATAATAGTCAACTTTATTATTATTATTATTAATTTGGAATTCAAAACCCTTATTTTAATAATATTTAGCTTTTAACCGTTAGGTATTATTCCATCCGTACTTTCTCAACATGCCTTTTCGGCGAATTGTTATTATTTCCTTTGATTAAAAGCCGGCTTTGTTAATTGGAACTTGATGGATCACAGTTGGAACGAATTCGATATGAAATGTTGTGGAGGCAAGTATCCAACAAATTCGCATGTGCCCAATGATTAGGGATATTCTCAACCACCATGACTACAATATTCTTCTTCGGTGATGGGAAATTACTAGTTCACACCTATCTTCTAATTGTGGCTCTGATTTTCTTGATGAGTGTGACATCAGAAGATCATTTTGAGGGATGTACTGTCTCGATCCTATACGACAGAACATGCATAGGTAATTTCTACGATTTTCCCCCAATTTAGCGAAAGAATTCCTGGAGTAATTCGGTACAATGGAATTGTTTATAATGTGATGAACTTCGTGATTGAGAGATTCTTAGATTGGTTTCTTAATCTTTCTTTCATATTCCCTTTTCCCAAATTCTGGTTTTCTTTGAAGTGGTCGGAGACTATTTTTCCATGTTTGTGGGGGGGGATTTTTGAATTGTATATAGGCCAGGTTGGATTTTTGGTCAAAGACTAGAGGTTCAGCGAAATGTTTATTTCATTTCATTATATTGTATCACTTCATTAATTAATTTTATTATTATTATTATTGATAATATTTATTTATATTTTTATGTCAATAGGTGTTAGAATAACATTTATCAATGTTATTATCTTAATTTTCGGGTATGGATGTCAATGTTTAAAATCCTAAAAATATCGAAAGATTTATGGTAGTAGTCATTTGTTAAGCAACTTAATGGATGATTAAGGTAAGGCAAACAAATTATAACTACTTTCTCAACCCTAGAGGCCTTGCAAAGCATAATTACCCTCTTTTCATTCTTCTTGTAGAACTCACAATATACAATCATATGGTTCTCAAGACCCTCGACAGTGGTGTTCTCCTTCTTTGCTTCAAGGTTCTTTTAGCATTACAGATCCACAAGGGATACATCAACTCCTGATCAGAATCTAGATGACGATTTGCATCCATTCTCCTATGTAGTCGAACAAGATGTCCATTAGAAGAAAAAAGGGGAAGGGAACTATAGAGAATATGGGTGCAAAGCAAGACTACAGATAGATATAAGGGACTAGAGATAGATATAAGGTTCTTTCTGAAGCATTTGGTTCGAGGTAATGTAACCAATAGAAGCAGGAGAGTCTCTACTACTACTGTCACTGCCATCACTCCCCATTTTATGGACATGATTAAACGAAAACAAATGTATTTGGATAAACTAACTAGTGAGGCTCTTGTCGATATCCAAACATGTTGAATTCACGATCTGGGTATTGCTCTCATTTCACTCTTACTAGAGAAAAAATGCGATATGTTATTATAGAGACAAAGAATCTTGTTGTACTTATGTTTTGTTAAATTTTGAGCATTAATTCACAATACTCTTGGATCTTTACTGAGAGAATAACATATACAGTATATCAATGCATAACAATCACAATAAGCATGACAAGCATCACAAGAATCAAAAGCATGAGAGACAAGAGACACAGAGTTTCCGTGGGGAAAACCCTAAGGTGAAAAACCCCACAACTTCCTCAGAGATAGAGAGAGCAATGGCTCAACCAAAGTACAACCAAAATACACTTGAGATAGTCTTCTAGAGCAGATGATCCTCCTCCTCACTAGTGCGCCACTTTCTGAGTGAGAGAAGTGTGATTTTTCGAATGATCCAAATAGAGATCTCCCGATCTCTATTTATACTTAACTTGTTTGCCCAGTTACACTATGGGGCCGACTTGTCTATCTAGATATATCCACACTATAATATATATTTCAGGGGCGACCCCACACATGGTGGTCTAATAACCCATCGGCAGGTACACACACTTGCGACACTTGTCAATCCACATGACGACACTTCCTTATAGAGGAATAACACATCTCTGATAAGGGTACAATAAATATATATGAAATACATAGATGAAATACATTCCGAAGTTACATATACATCAACACTCCCTCTTAACTAGGAAGGTATTTCTTGACACAGATTTGCTAGACAAGTCTTCTTCTCGGGATCATCGTCATCGATGCATCGTCATCATCATTATCACTGCTGCTGCTATCTCAACCAATCTATGACTCTACTCATCATAGGAAGTTCTACAGAGCCAATCCTTTTTCGTACTGGATGTAGGCCCACCACCTGCAGGTCTTCATCATCACTGGCCATACTGTGGAAATCTCAGGACTTATTACGTGCGTCACAAAACCTTAAAAGAGTCTCTTGACTAGCAAGAACCCTAAAGAGCATCTGAGGCCTTTTTCATCCTGTCCAGATCTCCAGGACTTATTACATGTGACCCCACCACAAAACCTCGAAAGAGAATCCCAGGACTGATTACGAGCATAAGGCTCAACCTATCGGATCTCCCAGGTCACAAATTACATTTGGTCACCACAAAACCTCGAAAGAGCATCCCAGGACTGATTACGAGCACAAGACTCAACCTATCGGATCTCCCAGGGCACAAATTACATGTGGTCATGTCAAAACCTTGAAAGAGCATCCCAGGACTGATTACGAGCACACGGCTCAACCTATCGGATCTCCCAGGGCACAAATTACATGCCATAGGCAAAACCTCGAAAGACTATCTGCAGATCTCCCAGGGCACAAATTATATGTCCTCCCAAGAAAAACCTCGAAAGAGCATTGGCCAGATATCCCAGGGTACAAATTACATGCCATAGGCAAAACTTCGAAAGACTATCTGCAAATCTCCTAGGGCATAAATTACATGCTTTACTGCACAACCTGTTCCACGGCCATAAAGTATCAACCTGATACTCACCATACATCATCCTGATGTACACATGATCATCCTGATCATCATCACTACAACATCCTGCTGCATGTCATCTGGAGCAACATCTTGAAGCTCGTCATCCATGATCATCCTGATCATACAATGCATCTACCTGATGCATACCAAGTATCTGCCTGATACATATCATCATACATGGTCCACCTGATCATACAGTGTATCCACCTGATACAAATACAAATACATGATACATATCACCGTACATGATCCACCTGATCATACAATGTATCCACCTGATACATATACAGATACATGGTCCAAGCATCCAACATGATGCATGTACAAAATACATACAAATGATCCTACTGAGCATATCCAACATCCAACATGATGCGTGCATACATATAAATGATCCAACTGATCATATCCAGCATCCAACATGATGCGTACATACATATACATATAAATGATCCAACTGATCATATCCAACATCCAACATGATGCGTACATACATATACATATAAATGATCCAAGTGATCATATCTAGCATAAACCAGAACATCATCCAGCGCTTACATCCACATCCATATGAAGGATCCTCCTTCTAACATGCTTGGAATGGCTTCAGCAAATGTGTCCATCACTTCTTCCTCGAAGTGTCATCAATATGAAGAACGCCAAGCCTCTTCCTGAAGTACTCGAACTTCACCCTGTCTAGTGGCTTCGCCAGCACATCTGCAATCTGCTCATCCGTCGCAACGTACAGGAGCTTCACAGCTCCTCTCTGCACCATATCCATGATATAGTGATATTTGATCTCTATGTGTCTCGACCTGTCATGAAACACTGGGTTCTCGGACAGCTTCACACAACTCTGGTTATCATAGAAAATACCAGTAGCATCCAACGGGAGATCAAATAACTCAGATAGTAGCTTCTGTAGCCATACTGCCTCACATCTAGCTGAACAAGCTGCAACATATTCTGCCTCAACTGTACTCAGTGCTACGCAGGACTGCTTCCTGCTAAACCAAGAGATCACACCTGATCCCATACTAAAGCAACACCCAGATGTGCTCTTCCTATCTGCAGCACTACCAGCACAATCTGAATCAACATAACCCTGTAGGTTAAACTTTTGATTCGCTTCATACTTGAGCCCATAATCCACTGTACCCTTCAGGTACCTCAGAACATGCTTTACAACAACGAGGTGAACACTCCTTGGATCCGTCAGGAACTGGCTTAATGTGTTCACCGCAAAGCAAATATCTGGTCTCGTGTTCGTCAGGTACATCAAGGACCCAATCATCTGACGATACATAGTGACATCAACTGGTTCAGATGAAGCATCACCTAGAAGCTTAAGATTCGATGCCATAGGTGTGGCCATGGCCTTGCAATCCATTATCCTGAATCTCTTCAGGATATCTACTGTGTACTTTCCTTAACCAAGGAATATCCCACCTGCACTCTGCCACACCTCCATACCTAGGACATAATGCATCATTCCCAAATCTTTCATATCGAACTCAGCAGCAAGCCTCCTATTAGTATCTGCAATCAGTCTGTCATCTCCTGTTACAAATAACTCATCCACATACAGGAGTAGAATCACAGGATTCCCTTCCTCAACCTTGTAGTAGAGGTTGGAATCCGCTTTACTCTTGGTAAAGCCCAAACTAGATAGAAAACTGTCCATCCTACCATACCAGGTTCTGGGAGCTTGTTTCAAGCCATACAAGGATTTATTCAATTTGCACACATACGACTCCCTGTCATGTATTTCGAAACCAAGTGGCTGCTCCACATATACTTCCTCTTCAACTACACCATTCAAGAAAGCAGTTTTGACATCCATCTGGTGTATTTTCCATTTCATTGCTGCAGCGAGGGCAAGTACTGTTCTGATGGAAGTATACCTGGATACAGGTGCAAAAGTTTCTTCATAATCTATTCCCTCTTTCTGAGAGAAGCCACGAGCTACGAATCTTGCTTTGTATTTTTCTACACTGCCATCTGCAGCATGTTTGATTTTGTAGATCCATTTGGAAGTCACAACAGACTTCTCTTTAGGTCTTGGGACAACATCCCAAACATCATTGTTCATTATTGATTGGTATTCCTCAACCATGGCATCCTTCCATTCTTTCTTTTCCGTTGCTTCTTCATAACTGGAAGTTTCTTTGTTCATAATGTCACAGAGTAAAGCAACATAGCTGGTATGTGATCTGGTTCTCTTCTTTGCTCTGTGTTCTTCTTCTGGAATGCCAAATATTTCTGCATCTTGAATGAGATCTCTAGCCCATGCAGGTTTCCTCTTGTGAGATTTATCCTCACGGGGTGGATCTACAGGTTCTTGCGGATCTTCAAACTCATGAACAACTTCTGGAATTGCTTCAGTCATGGTAGTGTCTTGAAATCTAGTTTCCTTAGGTTCTTCATAAACTTCGATAGGTGCCTTCCTTGATTTGATGAATGCTGAGTTTTCATCAAATGTTACATCCCTGCTGACATCAATCTTCTTGAACCCTGAAGGATCTAGTTTGGTCCTCTTTTCCTTTGGGACATGTGTGTATACCGGACAACCGAATATTCTGAGATGGTTGACTTCAGGTTTCTTACCAGAAAAGACCTCTTTTGGTGTTTTGTTGTCCAATATCTTGTGGGGTATTCTGTTCTGCACATATACAGTTGTTCTAGTTGCTTCTTCCCATAGATGCATAGGTAGATCCTAGTCATGCAGCATTGCCCTTGCTGCTTCCATGATTGTTCTGTTCTTCCTTTCTGCAACTCCGTTCTGTTGAGGATTATAAGGAGCAGTCAACTCCCTCTTAATCCCTGAATCGCTGCAAAGCTTCTTGAAGTCACTTGAGGTGAATTATCCACCATTGTCGGATTTGAATGTTTTGATCTTTTTGTCAGTTTGATTCTCCATCAAGGTTTTGAATTCCTTGAAATTATCAAACACTTCATCTTTGTTCTTCAAGAAGTATACCTAAGTCTTCCTGGAGAAGTCATCAATAAATGAGACATAGTAAACATACCCACTCAGAGAACTGGATGACATAGGACCACATACATCTAAGTGGATGATTTCCAGGATGTCTTCTGCCTTGCTTTGACTGCTTGGAAAATCCTTCTTAATGTTCTTTCCTTTTGCACATCCTTTGCAAACACCTTCATGTTTGGTCTTGATTTCAGGAAGACCCTCTACAGCCTTGCTTGCAATTGGAAGTGCCCTATAGTGCATATGAGCAAGTCTTCTATGCCAAAGTTCACTTGGCTCCATGGATTCATGTACCATGGCATGTTTAGGTTGTCCCTTCAATTTATACAAACCTCCCTCTTGCTCTCCAATCACTACTGCATCATCTATGGTCTTTCCCTTTTCCCACATTAGTACTTGGCCATCCACAAATACAACCCTCATACCTTTTGCATCCAATGCAGAGATGGAGAGCAAGTTCTTCTTGAGCCCAGGTACATAAAGGACTTCTTTCATCTTCAAATATTTTCCAGAATCTAGGTTGTAGGAGGCTTCACCACTTCCTTTGATTGGGTATTGATAATCATCCCCAAGTTTCACTTTATGGGGTGATTCATGTTCAGATAGATTTACAAAAGATTCTTTAAACCCAGTCATGTGTTTGGAAGCCCCACTGTCAATCAACCAATCATTACAACCATGTGATATAGTACCCGTGAGAGCATAAATTAGAACATACTCTTCTTCACTTGATGAGTCATCATCACTATCACTTTCTGCCCTATCCTTCTTCTTTGGGGGTTCATCATCTTCGGCAGCATGAGCATGATATCTTCTTTTGTTATTCTTCTTCTTCTTGTTGAAGTTGTTGTTATCTTTCTTCTTCTTGGGACAATCTGAAGCAAAGTGTCCCTTCTCATTTCAATTGAAGCATCTGAGATCTTTCTTATCTTTATGATAATGGTGGTGTGAGAATTTCCTGTTATGAGATGATTCCTTCTTGGACTTTCCTTTCCTAGCATGTGCTATGAGAGCTTGATCTTCATTTCCCATCTTTTCTTCTCAGGCCACAAGCCTAGCTTCTTCTTGAGAGCATTCTTCCCGCAATCTGTTGAAGGAGATCAACTTCTTCCTTGCACAAATTCCTTGAATAAAGGAATCCCATGACCTGGGTAGGCCATTTAGAGTGGTCATCACCACTTCACCATTCTCCACCATTTCATCCAATGCTTCTAGTTGTTCCTTGATCTGAGAGATACTTGAAAAATAAGATTGAATGGTTTCTCCATTCTGAAACTTTACTCCTTTCAATTGGTTCCGCAGGGTCATCTTCCGATTTATGTTCTTCCCTTCAAATAGCTTGGTCAAAGAGTCAAACATCTCCTTGGGTGTCTTTAGAGAAGACACATGGGGTATGAGATGGTCTTTGATAGAATCAACAATGATTCTCTTTGCCTTGACCAAGTGCTTCTTATGCAATACCTTAGCCTCTTCATCCTCTGGGATAGGGATGTCTTCTTTTACATATGAGTCCAACTCATTCTCTTCCAGGATTAACCCAATCCTATACTTCCAAGATCGAAAGTTATCAGCTCCTTCAAGCTTATCCTCAAGCTTGGTGTGGTGAGACATATTAAAGAGTAATTCAAATGGAAATAGAAAAGATTTAGGTCTTACCACTTGAAATGCTGAAAACTGGATCTGGTCCCGGATTAGGGTTTGTCGAAAAAACCTTAAAAATTCAAAATGTGAATTTCAACTTTCTGAAAGGATAGAAAGATGCACCTTGATGAGCTGATCAGCCTGGCGTATTCAGAATTTGAGATCAGCAAATCTTTACCCTTAAGATTTTCCTTTTTGTCCTCTGGGGTTCACTCGGGAGAGCCCTGAATTAGGGTTTGAGTTTCCCAGATATCTACCCAGCCAAAAATCTCGATCCAAAGCTCTAAACTTGGATTTGTGCAAGGAGCTTCCAGCTATGTCTTCAGATTTTAGAAATTCCTATTTTTGTGGAAACCCTAATTTTTAGGGCCAAATCGAAAAATGCTCAGAATTGAATTTTTATTGGACAGATAGATTCTCCTTGATGAGTAGAGTCAATCTACTATACTGCTTTTCCAAAATCTGTGGAGAGAAACCCAATAAACAAGAAACTCAAGTTTTCGTCACTGCAAAATGTCTTCTTCTCAGGTTAGCTCTGATACCATGTTAAATTTTGAGCATTAATTCACAATACTCTTGGATCTTTACTGAGAGAATAACATATACAATATATCAATGCATAACAATTACAATAAGCATGACAAGCATCACAAGAATCAAAAGCATGAGAGACAAGAGACACAGAGTTTCCGTGGGGAAAACCCTAAGGTGAAAAACCCCACAACTTCCTCAGAGATAGAGAGAGCAATGGCTCAACCAAAGTACAACCAAAATACACTTGAGATAGTCTCCTAGAGCAGATGATCCTCCTCCTCACTAGTGCGCCACTTTCTGAGTGAAAGAAGTGTGATTTTTCGAATGATCCAAATAGAGATCTCCTGATCTTTATTTATACTTAACTTGTTTGCCCGGTTACACTATGGGGCCGACTTGTCTATCTAGATACATCCACACTATAATATATATTTCAGGGCCGACCCCACACATGGTGGTCTAATAACCCATCAGCAAGTACACACACTTGCGACACTTGTCAATCCACATGACGACACTTCCTTATAGAGGAATAACACATCTCTAATAAGGGTACAATAAATATATATGAAATACATAGATGAAATACATTCCGAAGTTACATATACATCAACATTTTTCAACTACAACAAAAATTATCAATAAAATTGAGGAAATACCTTTACAGTACAAAGTTGCTATGCATGATTATAAATATCAACAAGAAATAAAGAGACACATGACCAAATTAGTCTTCCTTCTTATTTCTCTAGATTCATGAACATACAATGATGTTGAACATACATATTCAACATCATTGTTATTGTTATGGTAGTCAATCTTAGCAAAACATATATCACATACTGAGTTAACTAGGCTCAATATGTTTCTTGATTTCTAACTCAAATATATTTTTATAGCCTCTTTCATAGATCTACACTAGAACACACAAGCATAAATAGATCCAATGATCTAGTTGTGTTCTCAACAAGATCAAAGAGAGCTAACATGCCAAATCCTAGTAGTTGTGAATGTTACCTACATGTAGAAGTTCACCCTCTAGCACCAACACAAGTTTTCTACATACTTTACTTATTAATCGAGGACCCTTTCAATCAGTATGATGTAACTTTAGATTGGTTTCTTCTCTCCATTCTCTTTGAGTGTTGAAATTCAACCATATTCCCTTTGGAAACTATCTCATACAAATAATCATGATGTAACACGTCTTCTACAAGCATGGATATCAGTGCTATAATCTATAGTACCTACATTAATGCAAGATAGGTATCATATAATGATGGATAGAAAACACACTCCCACAAAAAAAAATGAGAACACATAAATTATCTTATCAAACTGTTAATAGATACACCATAAAAAATTTAAGAAACAATCTACTCTAACATATGCCAATCTAATCCTACATTAGATGTTCTCTAATAAAATTTCAATATCTTGATCCCTCCCATTAGGGAGCCTAGACCCACTCTAATACCACACTAGACATTCTTCCCACACATAAAAAATAGTGTTGAGTGTTCTATTCAACCACTCATTTACACATATAAAAACATAAACCTTTTCTATAAGATAGAAACACAATCTTAGCATGCTAACAACTCTTTTTAATCACACACCAAAATAGGAGTCAACTAGTTGAAGAGAATCTTTATATCCATCTAGATCTAATAATCTCTTAAAACTTAGAAGTAAACCATTCACATATAGACAAACTCTACCTCACACTAGCCAATACAATAACGACCACAAACTTCTTCTATGACCAGCATAGGTCCATCTAAAAGGGGATCTACCAAGCATCAGAGGTGCAAACTGCTTTTTAGACTGGAAATGTTGACGAAGTGTGTAATGCAATGCTTATGGTTTTACTTTATCTCAATTATGTAGTTTTATATATATGCAGTTCCAAATATTTCAAATATGATCTAAGCCGACATGTTATTTTTATAATATTTTATTATTTTTTATAAAAATACATTTGTCATTTATAGGATGAGCATGGAAGGAGTTACACATCTCTACTGGGCTGTACAATGTGCATATTCGACATAATAAAGTATCACACATCAATCTATAAAACAATTATGCATTAATCATTCCAATAGAAAGGTTGGTTCAAAGTGAACTAGGGAGCCAATAATGTTTTTGCTTGCAATTTCCATCTTATAGATAGTAGAAAATATAAGCTAGCAAAAAAAGATTTAAAAGAATCGAACAACACTGATCATCATGTCCATTTAGATTATCAATGAAGGTGCAACTCAAAAAGGAATGAAGGTGCAACTCAAAAAGGAATAACAACATTACTCATGAATAAATGGAAAACCATCTCTAGGAGCCTTGACACCCTCTTTTTGAATAGTGAGAAAAATATCATTAACGTGTCCCTGAGACATAAATGCTTCTTACATAATGCATGCAAATTAAGAAAAGCTTGCGTTTCTATGTGATTGAAAGAAACACATTTGTGCAATCTTATAGTTTTATTTATGTGTGGGACTGTAAAAAAGGAATGCTATCATCTAATGTGCATAAATAACGAGTTTCTCATTAGTTGGGAAAACGTACAACCACTACATTAATCAATATGGATGATAGTATTGGGAAAACGTACAACCACTACATCAATCAATATGGATGATAGTATTGGGATGATAATGTTGGGAAAACGTACAACCACTACATCAATCAATATGGATGATAATATTGGGAAAACGTAAAACCACAACATCAATTAATATGGATGATAATAGTTGCAATAACTTGAGTACGCATTTGATACAATAAGTTATGACGCTGATGTCAATGAGAAAAGCGATAACCATTTTAAAATAATATACAAAATATACTATCGAAAACGTGAAATTTAAAAAATAATATACAAAATATACTATCGAAAACGTGAAATTTAAAATTATTTTTTTATCATTTTTATTATTCTTAAAAATATACTATCGAAAATCTGAAATTTAAAATTATTTTTTTATCATTTTTATTTTTATAATATGGACAACGTTATTTTTAATGAAAAGTCGAAACGTTTTCTTCAGGAATACAAGACTAATTTGCCCATGACAAAACGTTTTTTAAAAGAAGAACAAGTAATTTGGTACAAGAAAGTGGAGACTCAGGGAGATGCAGAAGGGTTAACTAAAAAGCTCGAATCCAGCAGAGCAACTTTTACCAAATTTACAATTTGGAGTGTTCAGATAGTAATTTCAGTTATCTGAGTTGTTTTTAAATTGGGTAATTAATCTAAAATAGGCAATTCCAATTACTAAAATTACAAAAATGCGAAAATAATTTTCCAACAAAAATTTTAACCTGTTTTTAAACCATAATCGCCTAAAAAACATGAAGTTTTGGTTGTGTTCTATCATAATGAGAAACTGAGTTGTAAACAATCAACCTTGTACCATCAAAAAAATATATGGAAGTCCCATCGAAGTTTTGGTTGTGTTCTATCATAATGAGAAACTGAGTTGTAAACAATCAACCTTGTACCATCAAAAAAATATATGGAAGTCCCATCGAAGTTTTGGTTGTGTTCTATCATAATGAGAAACTGAGTTGTAAACAATCAACCTTGTACCATCAAAAAAATATATGGAAGTCCCATCAAAAAAAGATCTGGGGACTGAGTTGTAAACAATCAACCAAAATCAATTATGTCCCATTAAAAAATCTTGGAAATTGAGTTGTAAACCATTGACAAAATTGACAATAAAATAATCCAGAATATTAACATATGAATTATTACTTGGAGTAATTTACCAAATAACATGAAATCGAATATATCTGGACTGCCTAATGAACGGATGCAAATGATCATTAAACCAAAAATTCGGCGATACTTATCTTAATAATATAATTAATAGAGAGATAGTTGAATGTAAATTGTTCAAAACGAAAGCTACAATATGAAATGAGTTTCAAGATACTTCGGAAATTTCCTTTCTTCCTGGGTACGAATCATGAAAATAGAGGAAAGATTCAACTGAAAGTGATGGGCAAATCATATTCATTGACATGTTTATCGTGTATATGGCAAGATCAAAGACGGTGATCACTGTGCTAATACTAAATAAATAAAGCGAGTATGTGCAGGTGTAGGAAACTGTCAAACATCAAAACGCTACAAGCAAAATCAGCGGAAATTGAAAAATCTCACTTTCAAACGTACCTGCCAGAACATTTAAAAATCTCAAGCGCACTTTCATTAAGTTAATCGTTTCTTGCACGCAAATGATTTAATTTTAGTGATCCAAATTCGTTGACTATAGCTAAAATAAAATAAAATAAGGAAACCAATTTGTCAATGGGTATAAATATGCACCCATATACGCTCGTAGGCTCACACCTGCAGTGCTCTACGCGAAGGAATTTAGCCACCCTCGTCGTGCAGAGACATTCTTTTTTTCTTCTTTTACTGGTTGGACAAGCAATAAGAAAGAAATAATGAATTCCCTTGTACGTTTGGGGGCTGGCATTTTAGGTTTGTCAAAGCTACCATATGCCTGAGCATAAGCTTTCTATATTGCCTTTCATAAATATAGAAAGAAGTTTCTCTGATAATATTAGACTTGATTTTTGCAGTTGAGACGGTGTCAGTAGGCTGTAAATGAACAAATATTCCATATGACTTGATTCCTTGAACAAATATTTCTCTGATTATATTAGACTTGATTTCTTGATTTTTGCAGTTTAGATGGTCTCAGTAGGTTGCAGATGAACAAATATTAATTATTGTAACTGACTGATTTATCTGTAATGACATTACAGGGAGTGCCTTTGCTTTGCTTATGTATGGTGCATCAATGTAAGTATTCCACTCAGCCTATTCTCATCTATTAATGAACTCAAATTAAAGACTGAATATAATATAATATGTATAACATATAATTTTTATTCGTGAACAGTTCTACGTTCAAGAGGGTGATAAAGAAGAGAACTACTGAGGATTTCTCAGGCCTTCCCTATGCAATAGCCTTCTTTAACTGTCTTCTATACACATGGTATGGTTCGCCGTTCATCAGCAATGGGTGGGATAACGTGGTTGTTATGGTTGTCAACGCCATTGGCCTGCTTCTAGAGTGCTGCTTCCTTTGCATATATCTCAGATTTGCTCCACCAAGATCCAAGGTATAGTTTCATCATACTTGCTCTGTAAATAGTATTACTTTAAGTTCTCTTCCTTTTACTATTAAACTAATGGCTTGTTAATAATAGAATATATTTCCTGGAGGCATTTGGCAGTGGATAAGCTGTTTATATAAATATATATTCTGTTTTGCAGAGGAATATAGGCATGATGGTTGTTGGCTTGTTCCTGGTGTTTTGCACCATTGCAATATTTTCCTTTTATGGTCTACATGATCACAAGCATAAGAAGATCGTTGTAGGAACTGTAGGAACGGTGGCCACTGTTATTCTCTTCGCTTCTCCTCTCTCTGTAATCGTAAGTTCTTGATTCTATTAGATTCCTGGACACTGTGCTCTTTACATACTTGTGGATTGGAAAATCTCGAAAATAGTATTCTTTATCATCATCTTCCATTAATGATACTTGTATTAATCATGTCATTTGTTAATATTTCCATACTGTGTCTCAGAAACTGGTAATTCAGACCAAGAGCGCGGAATTCATGCCCAGCGTCTATTTCTCTTTGTTCGCTTTCCTCTCTAGTTCGTTGTGGATGGTATATGGCGCTCTCAGCCGAGACATTGTCATCATGGTAATATAATTAAGATAATAAATGAGTCTTAATCTTTTAAGTGAAATATTTATGTGAAAATTTTATATTAATTTTAGTTATATCAGTATAGATCTATGTTAAAAAGATTTAGGTTAAAAAGAAATTTATCAGAATCTAAATTTTTAGGTGTAAATTATTGTAAATGTTGAAGAAGCATTTTAATTTATCTAATTTGTAGAGTTTTACATATATGTTTTTATAAATGTTTTAGATAATTGACATACTATTTTTATAATATTTCATTATTTTTCTTAAAATGAGCACTGAAAGAATTATACATTCCTTATTGACATGCAGAATGCCCTTCTTTAACACACTCAAGTTCAAGTTCTGGAAAAAATTGATATCTGAAAAAAATTGATATCCTGTGATCGTGTTCTTTCATATGGAGCAGGCACCAAACATTGTTGGAGTGCCATTAGGGTTGGGCCAGATGGTTTTATACTGTTATTATCGCCACAAAACGAACTCGCGCGTTGAAGCTGCAAATGTGGATGCAGAAAAAGAGCTAGAATTGATCAAAGAGAACATTCAGGCGAACATAAAAGATTTCGTGGGAGATATTGAAAACAAGGTGAAAGATTACGCCGGAGATATTGAAAACCAGGTGAAAGTTTGATTTAAGAGAGAAATCTTAATCATGGGATTTAAAAATATGTAAATGTAGATCCATTTAGATCTACCAAGTTTCAAATTTCAAATTTCTTGAGAATATGTAATGGATGAGCATATTTCCAAGCTAACACAAACAACCTACTTGAAATCAGAGGGGTAAAACACTTGAAGCTTCCTAGTTCATCCCAACCTTAGAAGAGCACAACCACACTTACTTGCCCAACTTCACCCCCAAGTTGGACGACCACCATAGACAAATGAACTCAACAATATCTCAATGGACCACTCTTCCCAAGAGTCTGTAACAGTTCAAAAGGTAATAATAAAATAATATTCTGTGTGCATAATATTCAGCCACATGAGTGTGAGGATATAGTTTTATAACTCTTTTACAAAATAATAATTGTTTGGAAAATATTTCTCAAAAAAAACTTTATATCAAATAATTCACAATTCTTTGGGGTGTTATCCATTAAAATTGCACTTATTGGATTCCGAGTGAACCGTCAAAGACTTAAACAAATCCAATTGTTCTTTATTAGGGTTATGGGGCTCATGAGCCCAAAGTTTGTCCATTTTTTAAATAATTACGTGTTCATACCCATTGAGGATATTGTAAAAATGTGCCAGCATGATGGTCTTTTGTAAAGAGCTTGGATTCCTAGGAATTACACATCAATTTGATCATTCCATGGTGTTTTTTCCCTTGTCAATTATGCAATGTTGAATAAGAAATGCATAATCATCGAGTTTTTCACCCGCTCCTCCAAAGTTGGAATGGTTGTCTTAGTGGTTAGGCCTCAAAAGGTTATTAAAGTTCATGTGTGGACGTTTATTAGCATGCTAGACATCAAATTGAGTCATTATGAAGATCCACTAGGTCCCCTAGGAGTTTTTAGTCAATTCTGATAAAATATAATTTTTTTCCCGTAAAACGGGATTTTTTAATGTTTTAATTAAAAATAAAAATATCATAAAAGTGTGGTTAGGAGGCTAAATATGCCATGGGGGTGCTCGTTTTCTAACCCAGAGCACTTGTTAAACCCCTAAACCCACTTTTCCTAAGTTCTAAGTGATTATTTTTCACATAAATAAAACTTCTCTCGAAAATATTAAAAGATAATTATTTAATTCAAAAAATAAAAATTTGGAGAAAATCAAATTTCCTAAATTGGAGGAAATTTGTCCAACTGAAGGCCCCATTATGATTGAAGTCAATATCAGAGGCGATATCAATCAAAATATGGGTGATTTCCATCAATCTAAGTGAAGGGTGAGTTCATCTTGGGCTAGTGATGCACCCTCTCTCTTATTATGGGCGTCTTCTCTTATGTGGCATTTTTGGAATGGTTGGGTGTGAAATACAAGAGAAGGGGTTCACCTCTTATTGAGGTGGCACCCACCACATCCAATCAACCTTTAATAAAGGCTTATCTTAAGGCTCAATCAACTCCTTGATTAAGGGATTGCGCCCCTCAAGCTCTCTCTTAACTCAATGCACTCCCCTCTTTCTCTTTTGGCTATTTAAGCATGGGCCTGGCTTCCTTTTTCTCTCATGGTCAGAGGGTGGAGCCTCTTCTCAAGCTCTCAACTTGCTTGTATCATTTTGTTTAATTAATAGAAATGTTTTGGAGGTCCATGGAGTGTAGCAATTATGTGTGCATGATCATTGTCAAGTGATGTATGAGGTAACTTTGTATTGCATCAATTTTGCATCTTGTGGTGATTGATTTGGCCTTGATGAAAGTTGGTATCAACTCATAGGGTAAATAATTGTAGTTTGATTTTATTTGTTATTATTCTATGATTAGAGATTTAGGATTCGCATGTATATAAATTTGATTATTTGCATGCTCTTCTAACCTCTTGTGCAGGAAGTACTGGATTTAATCCCCTTTTGAAACTATTGTTAAGCTTGAACATGCATATGATCTTGTTTGACTCTATTGCTTTTCAAGCATTTTAAAGACATAGTCCCTCTGCTTCCCACTGTTGGATTCCATAGATCGATACATTCGACACTGAGCATTCTTCTTCCTCCCTCTCTATTTCACCTTAAATTTAAACTTTCCTTTGGTTACAGTTACTCTTATGCTTAAAATAAATTAGCTTGTCTTTTAAAAGAATATCTAAAGGGATGATTTATTTAAGTATATTTCTATATCTAAGTTTAAAAGGTTCATTTTGAGTAGATCTAGATTGCTTAAATAGTTGTGCAACTAACCCACTCCCTAATCGACGCATCTAATAAATCTATTAAAACTGACCAAGGAGACTCTTGCAACACTTTCACGACACAACAATACTCCAATAACTTATGTGACTCCATTTTGGCATTGGTACAATCTGCAACAATCAAACATTTTCAATTAAGTGAATCAATGTGTTAGATGGATGTAACATTTTTCATGTTGTTTTTTTAATTCATAGTTTCATTCTTTGGTTCAGTATTAAATCATATTCAAACTCCTAGAATCATTCTCTAACTTAGCTTAAAGGCCATAGTTTTATTTTCATAAGGACCACCCCCCTTGGCTTCACTAGGAGTTGTCCTAGACGGAGGAGTTGAGTGTTGAGTGACAATATCTCAACTCTTTGCTTTCCCCCAAGGAACGCACCTAGTGTCTTGAATATTTCTTCCAAGTTAACCCCTTCTCCCGAGGTGCGTATCTAGAGGAAACAGGGGGTATTACATTTATCACCCCCTTGTTTTTAACACCATCCTCGACGTTCTTTATTCAGAGTCTTCTTGCTCATTCTGGAATGTAGATAGATATTTTTCTTGCATATGATCCTCAATTTCCCATGTTGCCCCTCAGCACTGAAGTGCTTCCATTTCACTTTTATCTGAGTGATCGCTCGGTTCCACAGCATAAGCTCCTACTTGTCTAGGATATGCAAAGGCTTTGTTTCGAACTTGCTCTCGAGTTCTACATGAAGCACACCCCAATCGATGATATGAGTAGCATTATGTATATATATTTTCAATAACAAAACATGAAAAAGTTATGAACTTTTATAGAAGGAGGAAGAACGAGCTGATAGGTTATCGGACCTATCTTAGCTAGCACTTGAAATGGCCCACAATACCTAGGAGCTAACTTGGAATATATTCCAAATCTTAATGTACTTCTATTTAGCTTTACCTTTAAGTATACATGATACCCAACATTGAACTCCTTCAGAGTTCTCTTAAGATCTGTATAACCTTTTTTTTGTCGATCTTGAGAAACTTTTAAATTCTGTTGTGCTTGTTTAACAATTTGTTCCATCTCCTATACCCGATACCCTCACTAGGAATTTGGAGTATGAGGTATAATACTTTCTCTTTCCTATTGTTCAATGAGCACATGTTTATTATTCCGATCATAATACAAGGATTACAATGGGGGAGCATGGAAGCAATTGCATTCAATTGTTTGGGAGGAGAGTGATGTTGACAATTATTCAATAACATGTTTATTCTTTACAATCAAATTTCTTTAGGGACCTCTTCTACCATCCATTTCCTTCCATTGTTTTAAACATTTTGAAGTTTGATGTCTACTTGACATGTTTTCTTATATTATTTTAATTATTTTATTCTTATTATTATAAATTTATTGTGATAGCTACAAGTAAATTGTCAAATTTTAGAATTTATTAAAACCATCCAAACTCAAATTTATAAAGAATCATTTCAACTTAAATGTGTTAAGAAAATTAAAAATTAAAAGATAGAATTGTCAAAGTTTTAGAGTTTATTGAAATCATCTCATTGACAAAATTGAAAAAGGATATTGTAAAAATTTTAAAATTTATTTAAATAATTTAATATTTTGAATAACTTCATATATTGAATAACTTCATATATTGAATAATCTACTAAAAGTTTTAGAAGGAAATTGTCAAAATTTTAAAATTTATTTAAATAATTTAATATATTGAATAACTTTATATATTGAATAATCTACTCAAAGTTTTAGAAGGAAATTGTCAAAATTGTCAAAATTTATTTAAATAATTTAATATATTGAATAACTTCATATATTGAATAATCTACTCAAAGTTTTAGAATTTTTTGAAATTTAAAAAAAAAAAAATATTATGTTTAATATTATATTTCTTTTCAAAAATTTATTTATTTTTTAATAAAAAAATATTATGTTTAATATTATATTTCTTTTCAAAATTTATTTATTTTTTAATGGGAAAGTAAATGTGATTTCTAATAATTTTTTAATCAAAATTAAAATAATTTTTTTAAATAAAACTTTAAAATGGGTCTTTCCCTTATTGATATTGTTTTATTGTTTTTAACTTTTTTTTTCTTTTCTTTTATTGATTTTAATTTTTTTTTTATTAACATTAAATTTTGAAGTATTATCTATTTTGTATAAACACCAACCAAATCCCCGAAGTTTCAAAATTTCTTGAAATCAACTACCTTAAATTTGTTAATAAATGTTAAAAGGGTAAATTTGTTTTGTAATTATATATATTTTAAATAAAATGAAAAGTAATTTGTAACGTACACCAAAATCATCACAACAAAAAAATATTTTTCCTTTTTATTTTTAAAACACTAATCCAATCAAAACAAGATACAAACTTACCCTGTAATGGATGAGCATATTTCCAAGCTAACACAAGTATAATATACATCACTCTTTTCAAAATAATTAACCAATTTGTCGAACCATTAAACATAATGTAATATAAAACAACCTACTTGAAATCAAAGGGGAAAAACAATTGAAGCTTCCTAGTTCCTCCCAACCTTAGAAGAGCACATCCACACTTACTTGCCCGACTTCACACCCGAGTTGGACCACCACCATAGACAAATGAAATCAACAATATCTCAACGCAAGACTCTTCCCATGAGTCTATAACAGATCAAAATATGGACTTTTAAACAGAGCTCACTTAGCATATTTACCTCAACATAGCAACAATTTATCTCTATGCACCACACAATGTCTTGTGTCTTCTCAGTACACCATTATATAATTTTTCCCCAGGTCTTGTGCCATCTCAATCAAATCTCAAGAAAATTTCTTGATCCCTATAATTGTGGGTCTAATCGGCTTGCTGAACTTTTGACTTAGATTTGATTGACACCAAATATCTTTCTTGCCATCCACTTGTTCATTGTCTCATGTTGGTGTCCCTTCTTTCAATTGGTTGCTCCAAGTGTATATTTTTATTAATAATAATAAAATAATATTCTGTGTGCATAATATTCACCCACATGAGTGTGAGGATAGAGTTTTATAACTCTTTTACAAAATAATAATTGTTTGGAGAATATTTCTCAAATAAAACTTTAAATCAAATAATTCAAAAGTCTTGGGGGTGTTATCCATTAAAATTGCACTTAGTGTATTGCGAGTGAACCACCGAAGACTTAAACAAATCCAATTGTTCTTTATTAGGGTTCTGAGGTCCATCAGGCCAAATTTTGTCCCTTTTTTTAAATAATTGCATGTTCATCCCATTGGGGATATTGTAAAAATGTGCTAGCATGACGATCTTTTGTAAAGAGCTTGGATTCCTAGGAATTAGACATCAATCTGATCATTCCATGATGTTTTTTTCCCTTGTCAATTATGTAATGTTGAATAAGCGATGTATAATCAATGAGTTTTTCACCAATTCCTCCAAAGCTGGAATGGTTGTCTTGGTGGTTAGGCCTTAGGAGGTTAGGCCTTAGGAGGTTATTAAAGTTCATGTGTGAACGTTTATGAGCATGCTAGACATCAAATTGAGTCATTATGAAGATCCACTAGGTCCCTTAGGATTTTTCAGTCAATTTTGATAAAATATTTTTTTCCCGTAAAACGGGATTTTTTAACGTTTTAATTAAAAATAAAAAATATCCTAAAAGTGTGGTTAGGAGGTGAAATATGCCATGGGGGTGCTCATTTTCTAACCCATAACACTTGTTAAACCCCTAAACCCACTTTTCCTAAGTTCTAAGTGATTATTTTTCACTTAAATAAAAATTCTCTCGAAAATATTAAAAGATAATTATTTAATTGAAAAAATAAAGATTTGGAGAAAATCAAATTTCCTAAATTGGAGGAAATTTGTCCAACTGAAGACACCATTATGATTGAAGTCGATGTCGGAGGCGATATCAATCGGAATATGGTTGATTTCCATCAATCTGAGTCAAGGGTGAGTTCATCTTGGGCTAGTGATGCACCCTCTCTCTTATTATGGGCATCTTCTCTTATGTGGCATTTTTGGAATGGTTGGGTGTGAAATACAAGAGAAGGGGCGCACCTCTTTTTGAGGTGGAACCCACCTCATCCAATCAACCTTTAATCAAGGATTACCTTAAGTCTCAATCAACTCCTTGATCAAGGGAATGCACCCCTCAAGCTCTCTCTTAACCTAATGCACACCCCTCTTTCTCTTTTGTGTATTTAAGCATGGGTGTGGATTCCTTTTTCTCTCATGGTCAGAGGGTGGAGACTCTTCTCAAGCTATGAGATTTCTTGTAACATTTTGTTTAATGAATAGAAAGGTTTTGGAGGTCCATGGGGTGTAGCAGTTGTGTGTGGATGATCATTGTCAAGTGATGTAAGAGGTAACTTTGTATTGTTTCAATTTTGCATCTTGTGGTGATTGATGTGGCCTTGATGAAAGTTGGTATCAACTTAGAGGGTAAATAATTGTAGCTTGATTTTATTAGATATTATTCTATGCTTAGAGATTTAGGATTTGCATGTATAATTTGTTTATTTGCATGCTCTTCTAACCTATTGTGTAGGAAGTACTGGATTTAATCCCCTTATTGTTAAGCTTGAACGTGCAGATGATCTTGGTTGACTCTATTTCTTTTCAAGAATTTTAAAGACATAGTCCCTCTGCTTCCCACTGTTGGATTCCATAGATATAGACATCTGACATTGAGAATTCTTCTTCCTCCCTCTCTCTTTCACCTTAAATTTAAACTTTCCTTTGGTTACAGTTACTCTTATGATTAAAATAAATTATCTTGTCTTTTAAAAGAATATCTAAAGGGATGATTTATTTAAGTATATTGCTATATCTGAGTTTAAAAGGTTCACTTTGAGTAGATATAGGTTGCTTAAATACTTGTGAAACTAACCCATTCCCTAATCGACGCATCTAATAAATCTATTAAAATTGACCAACGAGACTCTTGCAACACTTTCACGACACAACAACACTCCAATAACTTATGTGACTCCATTTTGGCACTACTACAATCTGCAACAATCAAACATTTTCAATTAAGTGAATCAATGTGTTAGATGGATGTATCATTTTTCATGTTGTTGTTTTAATTCATAGTTGCATTCTTTGGTTCAGTATTAATTCATACTCAAACTTCTAGTATCATTCTCTAACTTAGATTAAAGGCCATATTTTTATTTTCATAGGGACCACCCACCTTGGCTTCGCTAGGAGTTGGCCTAGATGGAGGAGTTGAGTGTTGATTGATAGTATATCAAGTATTTTCCTTCCCCCAAGGAACGTACCCAGTGTCTTGAATATTTATTCCACGTTAACCCCTTTTCCCGAGGTGCGTATCCAGTGGCAACAGGGGGTATTACATTTACCCCCCCCCGATTATTTTTAACGCCATCCTCGGTGTTCTTTATTCAAAGTCTTCTTGCTCATTCTGGAATGTAGACAAATATTTTGCTTGCATATGATCCTCCATTTCCCATGTTTCCTCCTTAGGGATGAAGTGCTTCCATTGCACTTTTATCTGAGTGATGGCTCAGTTCCACAGCATAAGCTCCTTCCTTGCTAGGATAGGCAAAGGATTTGTTTCGAACTTGCTCTCCAGTTCTAGCTGAATCACACCCCAATCGATGATATGAGTAACATTATGTATATATATTGTCAATAACAAAACATGAAAAAATTATGAAATTTTAAAGAAGGAGGAAGGGCAAGCTGATAGGCTATCAGACCTATCTTAGCTATCACTTCAAAGGGCCCACAATACCTAGGAGCTAACTTGGAATATATTCCAAAGCTTAATGTACTTCTATTTGGCTTTACCTTTAAGTATACATGATCCCCGACATTGAACTCTTTGGAAGTTCTGTTAAGAGATGTATAACTTTTTTCTTGTCGATCTTGAGCAACTTTTAAATTCTGCTGTCGTTGTTTAAAAATTTGTTCCATCTCCTATACCGGATACCCTCACTAGGCATTTGGATTATGGAGTATAACACTTTATCTTTACTATCGTTCAACAAGCACATGTTTATTAGTCCGATCATAACATCAATTAAATGCATATTATACTACAAGGATGTTGTCGTATGATCACATAAAACAGTTTCAAGTGTATTCAATACCAAATTTATTATTACATATGGCAAATATGAAAATACGGTCTACTAGTTTCTAACGATTAGGAGTTCAAGACTTTTAACGAAAAGGTAGAGACCATGCACTTTCATTATATATCATGTGCATATGCTACTAATGAAATCTTGTAAAAGATTATCCCAAGATGATGTACATTAACATTTTAGTTGTGGTCAACATTCATGGTGTCACCCATCTACCTTTTAATCATGAACTAATAAATCAACGTTTACTTTTTCCATAATATCATTCAATCAATGTTTTGAACAACCATATTTATACATTCAATGTAGAGTAACAACACATTTACAATATACATATTTCTCATAATTTCCACCATTTGAACATCATTTTGAAAGTTATAGAATTTACCTGGATGATAAAAGTTTAAAGAGGTAACCTAGAACTTATCACCAAAATGTAGAATTAATTAAATATCCTTTTCATGGTCTAGACTATTTCAAAAAGTTAAAAAAAAAAATCAATATGAGATATAAGAGCAACTCATTTGCATTCCAATTTTTTCATTAGAATCGTTCAATTGTAAAATCATCACCACAACAATTAATACCATCTGAAGTGTAAAGACACAAAAAATAACAAAGTACATATGCACGACATATATGAACAAGCAAAGATTACTTATCTGGAATGAGAAGTCATGGTTGAATGAATGCATGGGTGCAATGTCCCACCCAAACATAGGAAAACTATGCTCATTTCTTTTTCAACACCACTACCACCCCTGAGCTGGGAAACAAATCCACTAGGAACAAGCAACAACTAAAAAACTCTCCCAATAATTCACATCATGATGTAAGAATTGAAATTCACAACAGTGCTCGGTTAATATTAATATTCGATTAGACTTATTTTAGCTTTCCCTGCAAGCCTAAATTACTTTCTTTTCTACTCAATCTCTCTTGATTGATTCCAAGAAAATTACTTTATTTTCCAGTCAAGCTCTCTTACTTGAGTCGAGGAAAAGTACTTTCATTTCCACTCAGTCTCTCTTGCTTGAGTCCAGGAAAATTACTTTAGCATGTTTTGGATGAATCATCAATTTTGTCCATTGGTATTTTTCCATCTATATATTGTCTTTCCCCATTAATGGATCAATAATAATGAACATATTATTTATTATTCACTATCAATCACAACATTCAACTACTTGCAACACATAAAATTGGTTCTCATCATGGTTCCATTATTTATTGCCATCACCAAGTCCTATGAATATGTCAGAACTTCACAAATAGTTAGTAGCAACATCATATTGTTATCATATCAACAATAAGTCCACTTATTGAATAAACCAATTTCTAATCAACTTCAAAATACACTATATACCATTAATTATTGCATTTTGTATACTTTGGTATTTAACCATATCATCACTTATATGTTCATTCGTTAACTTTGATCATAATTCAAGCCTTTGCAATATTGTAATTTCTAATCATCATATTCATTACATATCCCGTAATGAACTAATATCCCTTCAACCTGTTTTGTGCATGAATATCATTTCATATTCATTTCACTTGCATACTTCATACATAATAGAATTACAAGACTATGATACCTATCAATCAAACACTTTTACCTACAATCGCATGTGAAGACATGGAAATGTTCTCTCTTAGCATTGAAAGTTAAGGAGACACTTCTTTCAGGATAAAACATTAAAGATACTTGGAATTGTAACAAAAAATCCTATTAATCAATGTTCAATTTATGTTAATATATGTCGTAAATATACATCACTAAGTGGAAACAATTCTTCCATGTTAATGTATAAACATGCATTATGAAAAATATACATTTCTTTAATGAGACGCAATTTCCCTTTAATAGGACACCTCAAGTTTTGTCAAGGAATATTATTACTGGTTAATTTGGAAAGTTACACAAGAGATAATTCATCTAAATAATGAAGAATATTAGTCTAATAATTCATATCAAATATTGTAATTTTCACCAATCATATACTTTTACATAATTTACTGTGGGTATCTTCCGCTAAGGGTTCAATTTACTATGGGTATAACACCTACATCCTTCTTTTAAGGGTTTTTCTTGCATTAGTTTAATTGGTATCTAAACTATCCTTTCAAGTTAAAAATATATGCACACTATTTAATAGTTCGTAAACATGTATTGCAAGGAATCCAAAGTCCCTTCGAGAAACCTATGGATGTACAGTGATTATGCTCAAACTAGATTGATGGTTTAAACATCTTAAACGAGATAAGTACCATTTTCTTGTTTTGAGTAGAGCAAAAAAAAAATCATAATAACAAAAAAAAAATCATACTCATCACCCTAATACAATCATAAGTAAGATGTAAAACTACCCTATGTTAGATTTCCGAGCTTGTTTATATACAATCAACTACCAACTGGTCAATTAAAAGCATACTTAAGTGCACCTTTATGAATAACGATTCCTGTGACTTTTATGAAAACATCTAACTAATATATCCTTCATGGCCACAACATTTATAGAGCACATCCTTTTTCATTATAAACAATTCTGTGAATGCAATTCCTCTCAAGCCATACATAAATGGGATTCATTTAATTTACTTAAACTAACTGCAACACATAAAATTTTTACACATATATGGGGCACAACAAAATTTCCATTCTAATGTACATACATACATACATACATACATACATACATACATATATATATATATATATATATATATATATATACCATTTCGATTAAGTGTTCAAGGCTTCAAATTTATCCTCTTCAAATATAAACAATATACATATCTTGTTAATCATTTTCCCATAAAATAACTAAATATCCAACATTTTATTGATACCTTCTATTTTTTTTATAAGATCTGAACCATATTACATTAATAAAAATAACTAAATATTCAACATTTAAAATATACCTCCAAAATTCTTTAAGTTTATTGACTAAATCTTAGCTTTTCCTCAAATCTCTTAATTATCTATCTATAACATCACCCAATTTTCATTGAGCTGATAAATTGCTAAGTTATTAGCATTATCAAAATTAAATTGATAAGTTATGGCGCTCTCACCCGAGACATTGTCATCATGGTAATATAATTAAGATAATAAATGAGTCTTTTTTTTTTTTTTTCTCCTGGGAAAAAGTTCGTAATTTTATTTAAAAAAGATGATCAAAATTACATTCTGCACATGTAGTAGAATCACAAGGATCCCTACATTTTCACATATTTCAGTCCCATATAAGCAGAAACAACAGCTTATTAAGAGCTGAACCAAAAACGAGAAACCCAAAGAAAAACTTCGCCACAAGAAGATAATCTTGAACAGCAAAGAGAAACCCAAACGTTGCCACAAGAATCTTGAACAGCAGGTGAATAGGGCCACCGGTTTAGATCTGGACGAAGGAAACCAAGATCGCTGCCGCCAACGAGGAAGCAGCCGCTGTCGAAGAAAGTAGCCTGAAGACTTGCCACCGAGAAAGATGACCCGCCGGCCTCCAAGCCCTAGGCAGCAGAATCCTCAGCAAGACCCTGAGCAAGGTGCCACAACCCCCGCCGTCCACCAAGAACCCTTGACAAACTTAGCAAGACATCTTCAGCTTCCATTAGAACCGAAACCCTCAATAGAAGAAACAGTAGATCCAAGTCTGTGGACGAGCAGCAAACTCAATGGATCTCCCAAACCGACGAACTCATCCAGCAACTCCTGATGAAGAAAACGGCCAGACAAAAACCAGAGCAGCGCCGTAGCAAATGTGCGCCCCGGACCAAGAGCCCCAGACGCCTCCACCAACACCGACCCCCAGTAACCCGACGCATCAGCACTGCTCCGCCTGTGATCTTTGCAACAAGCCGCATAGTAGCCTGCCGAGAGACCCTGAAGCCAGAACCTACGATGCCTCCACTGCACGCCGTCCTTCAGGAATGCAAGAAAACAACAATGTACAGGGAAGGGGGGGCGGCTGGGCCAAGCCCTGGCCGCCCAAGTTACAGCCAAGAACGACTCTCAAAATGCTTCGCTCCAAGAACAACCGCCTTAATAAATGAGTCTTAATCTTTTAAGTGAAATATTTATGTGAAAATTTTACATTAATTTTAGTTATATCAGTATAGATCTATGTTAAAAAGATTTAGGTTAAAAAGAAATTTATCAAAATCTAAATTTTTAGGTGTAAATTATTGTAAATGTTGAAGAAGCATTTTAATTTATCTAATTTGTAGAGTTTTACATATATGTTTTTATAAATGTTTTAGATAATTGACATACAATTTTTATAATATTTCATTATTTTTTTTTTAAATGAGCACTGAAAGAATTATACATTCCTTATTGACATGTAGAATGCCCTTCTTTAACACACTCAAGTTCAAGTTCTTTAAAAAATTGATATCTGAAAAAAATTGATATCCTGTGATCGTGTTCTTTCATATGGAGCAGGCACCAAACTTTGTTGGAGTGCCATTAGGGTTGGGCCAGATGGTTTTATACTGTTATTATCGCCACAAAACGAACTCGCGCGTTGAAGCTGCAAATGTGGATGCAGAAAAAGAGCTAGAATTGATCAAAGAGAACATTCAGGCGAACATAAAAGATTTCGTGGGAGATATTGAAAACAAGGTGAAAGATTACGCCGGAGATATTGAAAACCAGGTGAAAGTTTGATTTAAGAGAGAAATCTTAATCATGGGATTTAAAAATATGTAAAGGTAGATCCATTTAGATCTACCAAGTTTCAAATTTCAAATTTCTTGAGAATATGTATTCAATTCTTATTAAATCATCTTATTATTTATTTTATTTTATATATTAATTTCTTCATGTTAAATAATCATAATGAGTAGATCTGATATTTTAATGCTTCAGGAGTGAGACTTATAACCGTTTCTGATCAGTATCAATTTGTTTTTTCAAACATAAAGAAATAGATTCATAAAGAAACAGACTATTCAACTATTCCCGATGGTGTAATTTTCCTTTTTAAATTTCACAATCTTATTATTAAAACAAAGTAAATTCTTAAAAAATCATTTCAACTTAAATTTATAAAGAATCATTTCAACTCAAATGTGTTAAGAAAATTAAAATTTAAAAGAAAGAATTGTCAAAGTTTTACAGTTTACTGAAATATGGTCAAAATTTAAGAATTTATTTAAATAATTTAATATATTGAATAATTGAATATATTGATTAATCTAATCAAAGTTTTAGAATTTTTAGAAATTTTATAAAAAAATAAATATTATTTTTAATATTATATTTCTTTTTAAATTTAATTTTTTTTTAATGGGAAAGTAAATGTGATTTATAATAACTTTTTAATTAAAATTAAATAATTTTTTTAAATAAAACTTTAAGATGGGTCTTTCCTCTTATTGATAACAACAACCAACTCTCCGAAGTTTCAATTTTTTTTGAAATCAAGCACCTTAAATTTGTTAATAAATGTTAAAAGGGTAAATTGGTTTTGTAATTATATAATTTGTAAGGTACACCAAAATCATCACAACAAAAAAATATTTTTCCTTTTTATTTTTAAAACACTAATCTAATCAAAACAAGATACAAACTTACCGTTTAATGGATGAGCATATTTCCAAGCTAACACAAACAACCTACTTGAAATCAGAGGGGTAAAACACTTGAAGCTTCCTAGTTCATCCCAACCTTAGAAGAGCACAACCACACTTACTTGCCCAACTTCACCCCCAAGTTGGACGACCACCATAGACAAATGAACTCAACAATATCTCAATGCAACACTCTTCCCAAGAGTCTGTAACAGTTCAAAAGGTAATAATAAAATAATATTCTGTTTGCATAATATTCAGCCACATGAGTGTGAGGATATAGTTTTATAACTCTTTTACAAAATAATAATTGTTTGGAAAATATTTCTCAAAAAAAACTTTATATCAAATAATTCACAATTCTTTGGGGTGTTATCCATTAAAATTGCACTTATTGGATTCCGAGTGAACCGTCAAAGACTTAAACAAATCCAATTGTTCTTTATTAGGGTTTTGAGGCTCATCAGGCCAAATTTTGTCCCTTTTTTTAATAATTGCGTGTTCATACCCATTGGGGATACTGTAAAAATGTGCCAGCATGATGGTCTTTTGTAAAGAGCTTGGATTCCTAGGAATTACACATCAATCTGATCATTCCATGGTGTTTTTTCCCTTGTCAATTATGCAATGTTGAATAAGAAATGCATAATCATCGAGTTTTTCACCCGCTCCTCCAAAGTTGGAATGGTTGTCTTAGTGGTTAGGCCTCAAAAGGTTATTAAAGTTCATGTGTGGACATTTATTAGCATGCTAGACATCAAATTGAGTCATTATGAAGATCCACTAGGTCCCTTAGGAGTTTTTAGTCAATTCTGATAAAATATAATTTTTTTCCCGTAAAGCGGGATTTTTTAATGTTTTAATTAAAAATAAAAAATATCATAAAAGTGTGGTTAGGAGGTGAAATATGCCATGGGGGTGCTCGTTTTCTAACCCAGAGCACTTGTTAAACCCCTAAACCCACTTTTCCTAAGTTCTAAGTGATTATTTTTCACATAAATAAAACTTCTCTCGAAAATATTAAAAGATAATTATTTAATTCAAAAAATAAAAATTTGGAGAAAATCAAATTTCCTAAATTGGAGGAAATTTGTCCAACTGAAGGCCCCATTATGATTGAAGTCAATATCAGAGGCGATATCAATCAAAATATGGGTGATTTCCATTAATCTAAGTGAAGGGTGAGTTCATCTTGGGCTAGTGATGCACCCTCTCTCTTATTATGGGCGTCTTCTCTTATGTGGCATTTTTGGAATGGTTGGGTGTGAAATACAAGAGAAGGGGTTCAACTCTTATTGAGGTGGCACCCACCACATCCAATCAACCTTTAATAAAGGCTTATCTTAAGGCTCAATCAACTCCTTGATTAAGGGATTGCGCCCCTCAAGCTCTCTCTTAACTTAATGCACTCCCCTCTTTCTCTTTTGGCTATTTAAGCATGGGCCTGGCTTCCTTTTTCTCTCATGGTCAGAGGGTGGAGCCTCTTCTCAAGCTCTCAACTTGCTTGTATAATTTTATTTAATTAATAGAAATGTTTTGGAGGTCCATGGAGTGTAGCAATTATGTGTGCATGATCATTGTCAAGTGATGTATGAGGTAACTTTGTATTGCATCAATTTTGCATCTTGTGGTGATTGATTTGGCCTTGATGAAAGTTGGTATCAACTCATAGGGTAAATAATTGTAGTTTGATTTTATTTGTTATTATTCTATGATTAGAGATTTAGGATTCGCATGTATATAAATTTGATTATTTGCATGCTCTCCTAACCTCTTGTGCAGGAAGTACTGGATTTAATCCCCTTTTGAAACTATTGTTAAGCTTGAACATGCATATGATCTTGTTTGAATCTATTGATTTTCAAGCATTTTAAAGACATAGTCCCTCTACTTCCCACCGTTGGATTCCATAGATCGATACATTCGACACTGAGCATTCTTCTTCCTCGCTCTCTATTTCACCTTAAATTTAAACTTTCCTTTGGTTACAGTTACTCTTATGCTTAAAATAAATTAGCCTGTCATTTAAAAGAATATCTAAAGGGATGATTTATTTAAGTATATTTCTATATCTAAGCTTAAAAGGTTCATTTTGAGTAGATCTAGGTTGCTTAAATAGTTGTGCAACTAACCCACTCCCTAATCGACGCATCTAATAAATCTATTAAAACTGACCAAGGAGACTTTTGCAACACTTTCACGACACAACAATACTCCAATAACTTATGTGACTCCATTTTGGCACTGGTACAATTTGCAACAATCAAACATTTTCAATTAAGTGAATCAATGTGTTAGATGGATGTAACATTTTTCATGTTGTTGTTTTAATTCATAGTTTCATTCTTTGGTTCAGTATTAAATCATATTCAAACTCCTAGAATCATTCTCTAACTTAGCTTAAAGGCCATAGTTTTATTTTCATAAGGACCACCCCCCTTGGCTTCACTAGGAGTTGTCCTATACGGAGGAGTTGAGTGTTGAGTGACAATATCTCAACTCTTTGCTTTCCCCCAAGGAACGCACCTAGTGTCTTGAATATTTCTTCCAAGTTAACCCCTTTTCCCGAGGTGCGTATCTAGAGGAAACAGGGGGTATTACATTTATCACCCCCTTGTTTTTAACACCATCCTCGACGTTCTTTATTCAGAGTCTTCTTGCTCATTCTGGAACGTAGATAGATATTTTTCTTGCATATGATCCTCAATTTCCCATGTTGCCCCTCAGCACTGAAGTGCTTCCATTTCACTTTTATCTGAGTGATGGCTCGGTTCCACAGCATAAGCTCCTACCTGTCTAGGATATGCAAAGGCTTTGTTTCGAACTTGCTCTTGAGTTCTACCTGAATCACACCCCAATCGATGATATGAGTAGCATTATGTATATATATTTTCAATAACAAAACATGAAAAAGTTATGAACTTTTATAGAAGGAGGAAGAACAAGCTGATAGGTTATCGGACCTATCTTAGCTAGCACTCCAAATGGCCCACAATACCTAGGAGCTAACTTGGAGTATATTCCAAATCTTAATGTACTTCTCTTTAGATTTACCTTTAAGTATACATGATCCCCAACATTGAACTCTTTCAGAGTTCTCTTAAGATCTGTATAACCTTTTTTTTGTCGATCTTGAGAAACTTTTAAATTCTGCTGTGCTTGTTTAACAATTTGTTCCATCTCCTATACCCAATACCCTCACTAGGAATTTGGAGTACGAGGTATAATACTTTCTCTTTCCTATTGTTCAATGAGCACATGTTTATTATTCCGATCATAATACAAGGATTACAGTGGGGAAGCATGGAAGCAATTGCCTTCAATTGTTTGGGAGGAGAGTGATGTTGACAATTATTCAATAACATGTTTATTCTTTACAATCAAATTTCTTTAGGGACCTCTTCTACCATCCATTTCCTTCCATTGTTTTAAACATTTTGAAGTTTGATGTCTACTTGACATGTTTTCTTATATTATTTTAATTATTTTATTCTTATTATTATAAATTTATTGTGATAGCTACAAGTAAACTGTCAAATTTTAGAATTTATTAAAACCATCCAAACTCAAATTTATAAAGAATCATTTCAAATTAAATGTGTTAAGAAAATTAAAAATTAAAAGATAGAATTGTCAAAGTTTTAGAGTTTATTGAAATCACCTCATTGACAAAATTGAAAAAGGATATTATCAAAATTTTAAAATTTATTTAAATAATTTAATATATTGAATAACTTCATATATTGAATAACTTCATATATTGAATAATCTACTAAAAGTTTTAGAAGGAAATTGTCAAAATTGTCAAAATTTATTTAAATAATTTAATATATTGAATAACTTCATATATTGAATAATCTACTCAAAGTTTTAGAAGGAAATTATCAAAATTTTAAAATTTATTTAAATAATTTAATATATTGAATAACTTCATATATTGAATAATCTACTCAAAGTTTTAGAATTTTTGGAAATTTTATAAAAAAAAAATATTATGTTTAATATTATATTTTTTTTCAAAATTTATTTATTTTTTAATGGTAAAGTAAATGTGATTTCTAATAATTTTTTAATCAAAATTAAAATAATTTTTTTAAATAAAACTTTAAAATGGATCTTTCCCTTATTGATATTGTTTTATTGTTTTTAACTTTTTTTTTTCTTTTCTTTTATTGATTTTAATTTTTTTTTTATTAACATTAAATTTTGAAGTATTATCTATTTTGTATAAACACCAACCAAATCCCCGAAGTTTCAAAATTTCTTGAAATCAACTACCTTAAATTTGTTAATAAATGTTAAAAGGGTAAATTTGTTTTGTAATTATATATTTTTTAAATAAAATGAAAAGTAATTTTTAACGTACACCAAAATCACCACAACAAAAAAATATTTTTCCTTTTTATTTTTAAAACACTAATCCAATCAAAACAAGATACAAACTTACCCTGTAATGGATGAGCATATTTCCAAGCTAACACAAGTATAATATACATCACTCTTTTCAAAATAATTAACCAATTTGTCGAACCATTAAACATAATGTAATATAAAACAACCTACTTGAAATCAAAGGGGAAAAACACTTGAAGCTTCCTAGTTCCTCCCAACCTTAGAAGAGCACATCCACACTTACTTGCCCGACTTCACACCCGAGTTGGACCACCACCATAGACAAATGAAATCAACAATATCTTAATGCAACACTCTTCCCATGAGTCTATAACAGATCAAAATATGGACTTTTAAACAGAGAGAGTACTTAGCATATTTACCTCAACATAGCAACAATTTATCTCTATGCACCACACAATGTCTTGTGTCTTCTCAGTACACCATTATATAATTTTTTCCCAGGTCTTGTGCCATCTCAATCAAATCTCAAGAAAATTTCTTGATCCCTATAATTGTGGATCTAATCGGCTTGCTGAGCTTTTGACTTAGATTTGATTGACACCAAATATCTTTCTTGCCATCCACTTGTTCATTGTCTCATGTTGGTGTCCCTTCTTTCAATTGGTTGCTCCAAGTGTCTATTTTTATTAATAATAATAAAATAATATTCTGTGTGCATAATATTCACCCACATGAGTGTGAGGATAGAGTTTTATAACTCTTTTACAAAATAATAATTGTTTGGAACATATTTCTCAAATAAAACTTTAAATCAAATAATTCAAAAGTCTTGGGGGTGTTATCCATTAAAATTGCACTTAGTGGATTCCGAGTGAACCACCGAAGACTTAAACAAATCCAATTGTTCTTTATTAGGGTTCTGAGGTCCATCAGGCCAAATATTGTCCTTTTTTTTTATAATAATTGCATGTTCATCCCATTGGGGATATTGTAAAAATGTGCTAGCATGACGATCTTTTGTAAAGAGCTTGGATTCCTAGGAATTAGACATCAATCTGATCATTCCATGATGTTTTTTCCCTTGTCAATTATGTAATGTTGAATAAGCGATGTATAATCAATGAGTTTTTCACCAATTCCTCCAAAGCTGGAATGGTTGTCTTAGTGGTTAGGCCTTAGGAGGTTATTAAAGTTCATGTGTGAACGTTTATGAGCATGCTAGACATCAAATTGAGTCATTATGAAGATCCACTAGGTCCCTTAGGATTTTTCAGTCAATTTTGATAAAATATTTTTTTCCCGTAAAACGGGATTTTTTAACGTTTTAATTAAAAATAAAAAATATCGTAAAAGTGTGGTTAGGAGGTGAAATATGCCATGGGGGTGCTCATTTTCTAACCCATAACACTTGTTAAACCCCTAAACCCACTTTTCCTAAGTTCTAAGTGATTATTTTTCACTTAAATAAAAATTCTCTCGAAAATATTAAAAGATAATTATTTAATTGAAAAAATAAAGATTTGGAGAAAATCAAATTTCCTAAATTGGAGGAAAATTGTCGAACTGAAGAGCCCATTATAATTGAAGTCAATATCGGAGGCGATATCAATCGGAATATGGGTGATTTCCATCAATCTAGGTGAAGGGTGAGTTCATCTTGGGCTAGTGATGCACCCTCTCTCTTATTATGGGCATCTTCTCTTATGTGGCATTTTTGGAATGGTTGGGTGTGAAATCCAAGAGAAGGGGCACACCTCTTTTTGAGGTGGAACCCACCTCATCGAATCAACCTTTAATCAAGGATTACCTTAAGTCTCAATCAACTCCTTGATCAAGGGAATGCACCCCTCAAGCTCTCTCTTAACCTAATGCACACCCCTCTTTCTCTTTTGTGTATTTAAGCATGGGTGTGGATTCCTTTTTCTCTCATGGTCAAAGGGTGGATACTCTTCTCAAGCTATGAGATTTCTTGTAACATTTTGTTTAATGAATAGAAAGGTTTTGGAGGTCCATGGGGTGTAGCAGTTGTGTGTGGATGATCATTGTCAAGTGATGTATGAGGTAACTTTGTATTGTTTCAATTTTGCATCTTGTGGTGATTGATGTGGCCTTGATGAAAGTTGGTATCAACTTAGAGGGTAACTAATTGTAGCTTGATTTTATTAGATATTATTCTATGCTTAGAGATTTAGGATTTGCATGTATAATTTGTTTATTTGCATGCTCTTCTAACCTATTGTGTAGGAAGTACTGGATTTAATCCCCTTATGCCAGTATTGTTAAGCTTGAACGTGCAGATGATCTTGGTTGACTCTATTTCTTTTCAAGAATTTTAAAGACATAGTCCCTCTGCTTCCCACTGTTGGATTCCATAGATATAGACATCCGACATTGAGAATTCTTCTTCTTCCCTCTCTTTTTCACCTTAAATTTAAACTTTCCTTTGGTTACAGTTACTCTTATGCTTAAAATAAATTATCTTGTCTTTTAAAAGAATATCTAAAGGGATGATTTATTTAAGTATATTGCTATATCTGAGTTTAAAAGGTTCACTTTGAGTAGATCTAGGTTGCTTAAATACTTGTGAAACTAACCCATTCCCTAATCGACGCATCTAATAAATCTATTAAAACTGACCAACGAGACTCTTGCAACACTTTCATGACACAACAACACTCCAATAACTTATGTGACTCCATTTTGGCACTGGTACAATCTGCAACAATCAAACATTTTCAATTAAGTGAATCAATGTGTTAGATGGATGTATCATTTTTCATGTTGTTGTTTTAATTCATAGTTGCATTCTTTGGTTCAGTATTAATTCATACTCAAACTTCTAGTATCATTCTCTAACTTAGATTAAAGGCCATATTTTTATTTTCATAGGGACCACCCACCTTGGCTTCGCTAGGAGTTGGCCTAGATGGAGGAGTTGAGTGTTGATTGATAGTATATCAAGTATTTTCCTGCCCCAAAGGAACGTACCCAGTGTCTTGAATATTTATTCCACGTTAACCCCTTTTCCCGAGGTGCGTATCCAGTGGCAACAGGGGGTATTACATTTACCCCCCCCGCTTATTTTTAACGCCATCCTCGGTGTTCTTTATTCAAAGTCTTCTTGCTCATTTTGGAACGTAGACAAATATTTTGCTTGCATATGATCCTCCATTTCCCATGTTTCCTCCTTAGGGATGAAGTGCTTCCATTGCACTTTTATCTGAGTGATGGCTCAGTTCCACAGCATAAGCTCCTTCCTGGATAGGATAGGCAAAGGCTTTATTTCGAACTTGCTCTCCAGTTCTACCTGAATCACACCCCAATCGATGATATGAGTAGCATTATGTATATATATTTTCAATAACAAAACATGAAAAAATTATGAAATTTTATAGAAGGAGGAAGTGCAAGCTGATAGGCTATCAGACCTATCTTAGCTAGCACTTCAAAGGGCCCACAATAACTAGGAGCTAACTTGGAATATATTCCAAAGCTTAATGTACTTCTATTTGGCTTTACCTTTAAGTATACATGATCCCCAACATTGAACTCTTTCGAAGTTCTTTTAAGAGATGTATAACTTTTTTCTTGTCGATCTTGAGCAACTTTTAAATTCTGCTGTAGTTGTTTAAAAATTTGTTCCATCTCCTATACCCGATACCCTCACTAGGCATTTGGATTATGGAGTATAACACTTTATCTTTACTATCGTTCAACAAGCACATGTTTATGAGTCCGATCATAACATCAATTAAATGCATATTATACTACAAGGATGTTGTCGTATGATCACATAAAACAGTTTCAAGTATATTCAATACCAAATTTATTATTACATATGGCAAATATGAAAATACGGTTTACTAGTTTCTAACGATTAGCAATTCAAGACTTTTAACGAAAAGGTAGAGACCATGCACTTTCATTATATATCATGTGCATATGCTACTAATGAAATCTTGTAAAAGAGTATCCCAAGATGATGTACATTAACATTTTAGTTGTGGTCAACATTCATGGTGTCACCCATCTACCTTTTAATCATGAACTAATAAATCAACGTTTACTTTTTCCATAATATCATTCAATCAATGTTTTGAACAACCATACTTATACATTCAATGTAGAGTAACAACACATTTACAATATACATATTTCTCATAATTTCCACCATTTGAACATCATTTTGAAAGTTATAGAATTTACCTGGATGATAAAAGTTTAAAGAGGTAACCTAGAACTTATCACCAAAATGTAGAATTAATTAAATATCCTTTTCATGGTCTACACTATTTCAAGAAGTTTTAAAAAAAAAATCAATATGAGATATAAGAGCAACTCATTTGCATTCCAATTTTTTCATTAGAATCATTCAATTGTAAAATCATCACCACAACAATTAATACCATCTGAAGTGTAAAGACACAAAAAATAACAAAGTACATATGCACGACATATATGAACAAGCAAAGATTACTTATCTGGAATGAGAAGTCATGGTTGAATGAATGCATGGGTGCAATGTCCCACCCAAACATAGGAAAACTATGCTCATTTCTTTTTCAACACCACTACCACCCCTGAGCTGGGAAACAAATCCACTAGGAACAAGCAACAACTAAAAAACTCTCCCAATAATTCACATCATGATGTAAGAATTGAAATTCACAACAGTGCTCGGTTAATATTAATATTCGATTAGACTTATTTTAGCATTCCCTACAAGCCTAAATTACTTTCTTTTCTACTCAATCTCTCTTGATTGATTCCAAGAAAATTACTTTCTTTTCTATTCAAGCTCTCTTACTTGAGTCCACGAAAAGTACTTTCATTTCCACTCAATCTCTCTTGCTTGAGTCCAGGAAAATTACTTTAGCATGTTTTGGATGAATCATCAATTTTGTCCCTTGGTATTTTTCCATCTATATATTGTCTTTCCCCATTAATGGATCAATAATAATGACCATATTATTTATTATTCACTATCAATCACAACATTCAACTACTTGCAACACATAAAATTGGTTCTCATCATTGTTCCATTATTTATTGCCATCACCAAGTCCTATGAATATGTCAGAACTTCACAAATAGTTAGTAGCAACATCATATTGTTATCATATCAACAATAAGTACACTTATTGAATAAACCAATTTCTGATCAACTTCAAAATACACTATATACCATTAATTATTGCATTTTGTATGCTTTGGTATTTAACCATATCATCACTTATATGTTCATTCTTTAACTTTGATCATAATTCAAGCCTTTGCAATATTGTAATTTCCAATCATCATATTCATTACATATCCAGTAATGAACTAATATCCCTTCAACCTGTTTTGTGCATGAATATCATTTCATATTCATTTCACTTGCATACTTCATACATAATAGAATTACAAGACTATGGTACCTATCAGTCAAACACTTTTACCTACAATCGTATGTGAAGACATGGAAATGTTCTCTCTTAGCATTGAAAGTTAAGGAGACACTTCTTTCAGGATAAAACATTAAAGATACTTGGAATTGTAACAAAAAATCCTATTAATCAATGTTCAATTTATGTTAATATATGTAGTAAATATACATCACTAAGTGGAAACAATTCTTCCATGTTAATGTATAAACATGCATTATGAAAAATATACATTTCTTTAATGAGACGCAATTTCCCTTTAATAGGACACCTCAAGTTTTGTCAAGGAATATTATTACTGGTTAATTTGGAAAGTTACACAAGAGATAGGTCATCTAAATAATGAAGAATATTAGTCTAATAATTCATATCAAATATTGTAATTTTCACCAATCATATACTTTTACACAATTTACTGTGGGTATCTTCTGCTAAGGGTTCAATTTACTATGGGTATAACACCTACATCCTTCTTTTAAGGGTTTTTCTTGCATTAGTTTAATTGGTATCTAAACTATCCTTTCAAGTTAAAAATATATGCACACTATTTAATTGTTCGTAAACATGTATTGCAAGGAATCCAAAGTCCCTTCGAGAAACCTATGGATGTACAGTGATTATGCTCAAACTAGATTGACGGTTTAAACATCTTAAACGAGATAAGTACCATTTTCTTGTTTTGAGTAGAGCAAAAAAAAATCATAATAACAAAAAAAAAAAATCATACTCATCACCCTAATACAATCATAAGTAAGATGTAAAACTACCCTATGTTAGATTTCCGAGCTTGTTTATATACAATCAACTACCAACTGGTCAATTAAAAGCATACTTAAGTGCACCTTTATGAATAACGATTCCTGTGACTTTTATGAAAACATCTAACTAATATATCCTTCATGGCCACAACATTTATAGAGCACATCCTTTTTCATTATAAACAATTCTGTGAATGCAATTCCTCTCAAGCCATACATAAATGGGATTCATTTAATTTACTTAAACTAATTGCAACACATAAAATTTTTACACATATATGGGGCACAACAAAATTTCCATTCTAATATACATACATACATACATACATACATATATATATATATACCATTTTGATTAAGTGTTCAAGGCTTCAAATTTATCCTCTTCAAATATAAACAATATACATATCTTGTTAATCATTTTCCCATAAAATAACTAAATATCCAACATTTTATTGATACCTTCTATTTTATTTATAAGATCTGAACCATATTACATTAATAAAAATAACTAAATATTCAACATTTAAAATATACCTCCAAAATTCTTTAAGTTTATTGACTAAATCTTAGCTTTTCCTCAAATCTCTTAATTATCTATCTATAACATCACCCAATTTTCATTGAGCTGATAAATTGCTAAGTTATTAGCATTATCAAAATTAAATAAATATATGTATACTTCACTTTAAATTGACTATATTGAAGCACCAATTCAACTCAACAAATTAATGGAAGATATTAACACCCAAAAATTGTTCACTAGCTCATCTCCCTAGTCACATAACCCATTTGTCCACTTTTCCTACATTTTTGGCCTTCAAAACAATAAAAAACCCTCAAATGGTTTCCACCAGCATAGATCCATCTTAAACCTGTATCTATCAAGCACCGAGAAGGATCCAATTTCTTGAGGTGTATTTTTTTTTTTTAAAATTTAAACTCAAGAAATTTGATCTCTCATGACAGATTATGTTTACGTTATATATTGGGCATAAGCCCCGATGCATATGATTTATTTATGATGTACTTATATTTGGGCATGGACCCTGACTGATGCAGATTTATTGTTATGTACAGGGCATGAAACGCCCCGATGTACTTAATTGATGTTTATCATGAGATATGGGTATAAACCCTAATATACTGAGATGATCTTTGATTATATTGTGCAGAGTCTTATCATGCATGACTGAATTTTATTATGTGTTGAGCGTAGGCTCTGGAGCACATGGATGGCCTGTGTGCTAGGCGTAAGCCCTGATGTACATGGATGCCTATGTGTTGGGTGTAAGCCCCGATGTACATGGATGCCCTATGTGCTAGGCGTAAGCCTCGATGTACAAGGATGCCCTATATGCTAGGCATAAGCCCCGACGTACATAGATGAATTTTATTATGTGTTGGGCGTAAGGCCCGATGTACATAGAGTGTTGGGCATAAGCCCTAGAGCACTCCAATATTGGATCTGAGGCCATTTGTAATTCTAGATGTGCTTCACAAACACATTCTAGTACTAGTGTTGAGCGGGTTGCTCTGGAATTGCGCTAGCGTAACACCCATGTGAGAGTGTTGAGCCAAATCTCTAAAGAGCACTCAGGGTTACTTGATCTTAAAATTGTTGAGTCGAGATGACTCTAGATAGCACTACTATTCATCACAATTATTTAATTGGTTAAATGAATCATTTATATCTCTCATCAAGGACTGCAGGAATGACCATGTTAAATGAGGGAATCCAACATGCAAGTGGGACCTAGAGTTACCTAACCTAGTCGACTATCCAGATCTACCAAAAGACCTTGTCCAAAGGTTGGACCTTGTATTAAATGATTACCAAAGAATTATTTTGATATCTAATTAATTAAATCAAAGATATTATTATGATATTTAATTATTTAATAATCAGTTTGATTATTTATAAAAGGACACTCACTTAGGTGTAATAATATGCATAAAAATCATGCATAAGATGTTTCTTTGTATTATTATTATACTTAAAGAGAAATATTGTGATCTAAATTAAAGATACATCTAGTTGTAACAAAATAAAAGTCCTAGATAAACTATGAGTAAGTAGTTAGTTAAAGTATCTTTTACAAATATTATAAATCAAAATTAAATAAAAAAACTAGAGTTAATATTAAATATTATTATTAACCCAACAACTATATCGCAAAAGCTCACCTATATAAGAAGGACAAATTTACAAAGAATGGACACTTTTCTTTCTATCATTATTCTATGGTAAAGAGAGGAGAATTTTCCCACAGAACCTGAAGGAGCTTTTTATTTTCAAGAATTGAATTGCACCAACAATCTGCCCTAAGTCCTCTATTGTCCTATTGCATGTTGGAACCAGCTCGGGGGTATCCATTAGTGAACCAGGAACAGTTCAGGGTCAAGGTTGGGAGGAACGTGGTAGTCCCAATGTCATTTAGTTTAATTATCCTACAGGTCGGCCAGATCAATACATACTTGTTTTCAGTAATTAGTGTTTGAAAGTGTGCAGGTCTGTATCATCAATAGGATCAAGCTGCAACTGTTCAGGTATGAGTTATTCTTATGTTCTTTTTAAATTTGTTTTAGGCTGTTAAATCTAGGATTTAATTCCATTAAGAATTTTCTTTCATAGAAATCGAGCAGCATTTATTTATTTGAGAGCAAGGACTTATGGCATTGATTCTTGTGGGTAAATCTTTTATTTCAAAAGTTAAAATTCTGTTTGAAGACTTCAACCCAAATTAGGTGAAACAGTAAAGGGTTCCTAAGTAATTTCCAATACATTAATTACAACAGAATCATCTCCTGTAGGAGATCGATTCACCCACTTTAAACCCCAGTATTAAAGTATTGAGTCTTAACCGGATTTGTGTTGGGTCAAACATATAAACTACAAGGAAAACTTTCTGTCACGTACCCAACCATCCATCCAAGGCAAGGGAGGGAACATGATGCCAATATCTGGGGCTTTCACATAATCTCAGCCCATTCATTAGAATCATATGAATAAATCATTTGTGTACAAATGTAAAACAAATCAATTATGTACAGCGGAATTAAAATATCCACACACATTACTCATGCATACAGCATATCAACAGTCATCAAATTAATATAGTGCAGAAGTAAATACATAGACAGAAAAACACTTATCTCCATTTTGCAATTGTCCCAAACAACTAGCTATGTCACTACAACGTTCCACCCAACCATAGGCCAGTTGTGTTCATAAATCTTTCAACACAACTGCCACCCCCGAGCTGGGCATGATTCCTACAAGGAAAAAGGGGACATTCAGCTCATACGCAGCCAATTAAGCATTTCATTTGAGCCAAGCCAGTCCATAGCTGGGTTTATCAGGCTACATCAGAACCCTGGATGCTTGCACTCAAGCTTAGGCCAAAAGAATGGAGACCCATAACCCATACCCCAACATACTCTTTTCTCAAACAACAAGCATAATCATTGGGCAGGGATACACATTTAACAATGGGATTTACAACAGGATGGTCATGGGTTTTCCCCAATTCGTTTCCAACCAAAAACGGGTTATGGGATGGGGAGAAACAATCACAGGGATGAAAACGATTTCTTCCCCAACTAACTGAGCATTCAGCAGCCAAACGATCTCTATGGAACCCCAAGTCCATTCCCCTTCTTCCCCACTAGTATACAACACAAAAACGCCCTTCTCCTAGCTAAGAATGAAGGAAAACACAGGAAACATGGCTGGCAAACGCCTAGGTAGCTCCAAAATTGTGAGGGAGAGCAACTGGTTGATGGATAATGGCTTGGGGAGAAATTCATGGCTCTTTTCTTGCCCAAGAAGAAAAACACGATTTCCCATGCAGGGTGGCTTGCCCATACCCGAAATTGGACAGCCATACCTCTCTTTCCCCAAGGCATTAACTACCTCAACCAACTCTTGGGAGAAATCAATGATTGGGTACAAAAGTCAACATGGGTAGTTGAGGATTTGATGGGTTCTCTCATTAACACTTGGCTTGACTTGATTGGCTCCAAGGGCTTGAATGTTTTCCCTCCCAATTCCTTGTAAAATCATGTCCCCATCTCTTGTTGCATTGCATACCTAGTTGTGGATATTTTATTAAATGCATATTTACATGATATTTACAATTCCATTGTGTCGGGCTAGCACGTAAACCATATGCATCAATAAATCGATGGCGGGGCCTTGGCATTGAGCTCCTCACCATGATTATATAACAAGATTACATCATTTACAATTTTAATGTGATAGGGTCAAGATGGGGACGTGACACTTTCTAATCAAATATCTCTGCCAAGCATTGGCGCAGAAGTTATTTTCCAACCTATACGATTTCATGCCATGCTGAGATTTAAACACTAATATCTGGCATAGGTCTTGTAGGGCCCCAAAACTAATTTATATTGTTATCAAATTAAAGACAAATTTTCCCGAAAGCTTTTAAATCCATTTCTTAACCTATAGTAAAAAGAACTCAGACATCGTTTCAGAGTTTTAAAAGAAGAATCAACCACCATATACATTTAAATTAGAATCGTCTTACATAGTCTATAAATTCATTTAGTAATTATTTCAAGTAGGAACAAGATTTAGGATCGAATCCTCTACACATTGCCATAAGAAACAAATTTGCAGGGATCATGCTATAGCATGGGTCGTTACCCTTTTTCACATAGTTATTAAACCATAACGAAAGCCAAGCAAGCGAATTCAATTCCAATGCTAAGGCTAGGTCATCAAGACTCTCAGAAACATTTCTTTTAAACAAGAAATCGACTCTACGTTTTTTCCCTGTCTTTTAAATCAATGATCTCATCCATTAAGAATTCATCCATAAGGATTGAGCTAAGGCACAAAGAGTAAATACTCTCTACTCTAATTAATTACCCTCTCAAACCAGAAGTACGTTAACCCAATCCTTTGGCTCATTCAGAAGTAAAAAAAAATTCTCTATACAAATACATAATCCAACTAGGGCATTACCCTTCAGTAATTACAAATAAATACTTCAAATATATAGAGGCTTTATTACAGAGTTTACAATTCATCTCAGCCAGGTGTACAAAGGAAATAAAGAGTTCAAAATATTTAAACAACATTCTCATTTCAAACAATGGGAGAATCAAATTCTAAAGTTTAAATATTTAAATTAAATCAACTAAAGAAAACACAGAGGACCTTAGCATGTTGCAGGTTGGTTCACCACCTAGGATTCGATAGGTAGACCTTTCAGCAAGTTACCAAAGATAAATTATCAAACCCTAGACTTTCCAGGTCACATAAATTTTGGAAATGCAAATTATTTAAATATACAAACAACATTTCTATCAGAAGGAATTAGAATTCCATAATTTCAACGCATACCTGAGGAATGCTGATAAGAAATTTATCCATTTATCAAATTGCAGAAGTCTAGGTTGCAACTTTAAACATTTCCCAGAACACCAACACTGTAACCAAGTCGTACTATACTCACAATATTGACAGAATTCCATTATTAAAAATGATAGTATTAAAATCAAACCCATCAAGACAGTATGTTCAGGTATCCAGTTAGGGTCCTCCCCATTCTTAACAAATGAAAGCATCCCATTACATAATTCGTATCTACCATTAAAATCCCCATTTCAAACCATGAAAAGAATATACATTTCTAGGAGTATTGAAAGCACAACGTTGGTATAGGAGTCAAGTAAAGACCATCTTCTTCAACACTAAAATTGCCATACAGGATACAACAAAGTCAATGCTGTGGGCCGTTACATTTTAGAGCGTGCCTCAGTTCTGGCCACGACTCATTACTCAAAATCCCACCATTTTAATTGAAGCGCAGATTTTAGAATATTACATTTCAGGGTATACGAACCAATAGACAAACACCATGCTTGAAGGGAGGAGAGGGCTATCAGAAGACCATACTTACCCCAGTCACTTTAGCTATGAGTATCACCACACCTAGCTCGAAAATACCATCACCGAGTGCCCTGCCAAGGTCAAACCCCAAAGCGACTAAGTTATAGTTCAAACGAGAGAAATGATAATGGAAACAAGTAAAAGGAAAGAGACGAGTTTTTTATTGGCATAGAGTTTACCTCATAATCTCGTGCAGCTAGTAAGGAGCAATCCAAGCCCTGCCATAGATGCCTCCAAGGTCTGGAGAGCTTCGCTCCTCTCCTCTCCCAAAATAAAACCAACAAGTGTGATTTTGTAGTAATGTCATTCAAGCCTTCGGGTTAAACTGTCATTGTCATCCAATTGTATCCATTTTGCATGGGTCTCCATTAAATGCATTACCAACTCTTCCATACGTTGATTTTTACCCCCTTTTTGCATAGTTAAAGCTTTATTTTCAGCCTTGCATGATTACATTTTTTTGTTGACCAAAGGTGTAATAATAACTCATATATGGTGATACAACTCTAGGAAATTAAACCCTAGATAAGTCTTATGCATACCTAAAAACCAGGATGGAATAAGCTTTAGCAAGAATGCTAAGTAAGTCTGACCTTCACTTCCAGACCCATCCCTTCAAACATGAGAATACCTATATAATATAGTGACTTAAAAAGCAAGCAGACTGATCCACTAAAATAAACACATAGTTGCAACAGTTAAAGGAACAACATAATCTCAAGAGGTCAACATAAAGGATTCATTTAAAATACTAAATTGATCAACCAACCGATATCTTTGCCATAAACGGGAGAGGTTTGTAAAGACATAAACCCAGTTACATCGCTTCCGCAAAACCATAAATTAATACCAATCATAATGAACACAATCATAATGAACAGAAGTACCGTCCATCATACATTGTATCACTACAATTCTCTAGGTACCTTCCCAGTACTGAAGTTAATTTACTAAACATCTAGATAAAAGGCAGTATTATGACGTACATGAAATTTTTTAAATTTTTACAGTTTTAGGGACATTGCAAGTGGTATCAGAACCCAGCTACAACACTAAGAGACCTATTGGGCTCCTTACAGAAAAACATCCGCTGCAGATACATATATTTCGAAATTTAGTCATGACTTTCTTTTACATATAAACTAATAGAATTCTGTTATCACAAATTGGTGAAATATTTCAGGTACAAATACAACAATATTATGAATACAGAAATGCATCCGCTACAGGAATGCCTTCAACAATATATGCGTATGATTTTTTCTTTTTACAAACACTAACAAAATTGTTGTTTTACTGGCAGACCAAAATATGTCAGGTATAAAATACAAACTGAATTTTGGACGCAAAAGGGGTAAACAATAGTAAGTAAAAACACCTGATCATAATTTTTGTTATCTTATCGACCCGCATAATATATTTATATCAAAAATAAATTGAACTGGTATGACATTTAGATATTGTTTTCTTTCTATCTAGTCCAACAAATAGAAAAGCACTACCTAGGAGGAGAAATGTTTAAAAGACCTATGTACTAGGACAAATGCTTTGGTCCCAATTAAAGATAATAGAGATTAAGAACCTTTAGTCAGATAAATCAAAGTATAAAGATGAATATATACACCACCTGTATGATCGTAAATTCATAAAGTAGGCACGCATAAACATAGTAATTATCCTTTACAAAGAAGGTTAGGAACAAAACATCAAAAGAACCTTAAGCAGGATTACCCTACAACTACATAGTGCATCTACAAATTAGTATGGTATAAGTGACTGTACTTAAGAAAGAGGGATGTAAGTCCTTTATAATAAATACTTAAAACCTATGATAAAAGTCATGACTAATACGGGCATGAAAATATTTTCCAGAAAGAACTCAGCAGGACTAGCTAGATACATCATAATACATTGACCTTTAGTAATTTGAAAACAAATGCTCACATAGGTTACGCCATAGATCGTAAGTACCGAAGAAACATAAAATAAACTCCGAGATACGAGAATGTGATGAACAGTTTGTATGCAATACCTTGATAGAGATAGAAATAAATTATCCTCTTGCATGGGTAGCAAGTCAGAGCATGCTTTTAGGCCATAGTATAGAGAGTTATAGGAGATTAAGACCATTCGAATACATAGTGTCGGAAGCACCAACTAAAAGGTGTTATATATTAAAGTACTAGTGACACATAAAAAAATGTGGAAACCTGAGAAGAGTCTCATAAATTCGACAGGAATAGTTGAAAAGCATGAAGTTGATAAATGTTGCATTTGGTCATAAAATTCTGAAGCAGTAGGTATGATTATTATGTGATTTCCATTTATTATGGATAGGTGCATCGTACGTTAAGAGTACTAAAAACATACAAACAGGGCTAAATGAAAGACATTAGAGTTCCATAGTAAAACTACAGAGTATATATGCACGACACGGTTACGCACCTAGAAGTCACAAGATGAAACACAATAAATAAATAAATTTTGGAAAGTTGTTTTTGCGAACCTCACGTTAAAAGTTGTTAGAGAAAGGGACATAATTACCAATAACAGTACTGTAACATACACCTTTTTGCTGAAAACATTTTATGTTGGAAACATTATCTTAACTTTTATTGTAAATTTTTATATTGGACAAGTGTCCAAGGATGACTGTAATTTGCACATTTAATATTAAATAAATTAAATAAGAGAGAAACCCCTAAGGAGACTGTTGAAAGAGTGTTTACTGACCCACTAGGTGGAATGGAATCTGGGGTAAAAGGAAATGGACAAATGGTAGCTTCATGAGGCAAGTAACTAGCTGTTGGTATGTGACAACTCCCTTGAATTGTGGTCATAGTGCCCTAAAAGATGGGACTGGAGCTTGAGGCTCATTTATTGAAAACTGACCACTAAAGACCTAGGCAATTTGTTTAAGAGCTATCAAATTTTGGACTGAGGTTCATCACTTTTCCTGATGAGGAAATTTACCTTGGGGTTTTGTTGCTTGCACCCAAGAGATTCGATGAGGGGATATGCTATGTTTTTTATCATGGTGTAATTCTGCTTGTTTTACTGCTAAGTGCAGAGTGTCTACTACTGAGTGCAGAGGTTGATGTTTTTGGCAACTCTCTATTGATTGCTGGTTATATAAAGTTGAGTGCCTTGCTTCTACACAGAGTTCATCTACCTGGTGCTTCAGTAAACAGGCTCGGGGGTCCAAAGGAGGAAAGTAGATTGGCTGCTTCTTCTGGAGAAGGTTGGTAGGCCTCCTTGGGTGTTTGTCCACCCTATCTACAGTTACAGGTTCTACTTGTTATTTCAATCCTAAGTAGTTAAATTATTTTCTGTAATCATTGATTTAGTATCTCATTAGTGTAAACTGTTGAACAAATAGATGAATTGATAAAATACCTCTACTGTAATTTTCCCATACTGTTTTCTATATAGTACTCCAGTACATAGAAGGAGAATTAAGATAGATGGATGATATGAAGAATATCAAATGAATGAATAGGCTAACTCTAATAAGTTTTCCTTTGATTTATTTAGAATAACCCTGTCACATTTTATTTCTCTGTTATATTCTGTAAATTGTAAAAATATATTATAATCTTAGACATAGAATATTTTAGTTTCATATTTACTGTGCAATATGTAGAACAATTTTTCTTTTATCATAGAAGAAATAACAAAGATTCAAATAATTCTAGGTTCTGCATAAATCTAGGTTTTAGTATAGATTAACTATCTTTCTACTGTAGGTGTTTAACATAAAATAGTTTATCAATCCTTAAACACATTACAGTTTCCAAATTGTACTGTTTTATTTCATCAATAGGTATAAATTTATAACAGCTATAAAAATAACCATTACAAATTATACAGATTAGCTACAAAGTACCTTTACCCTTAAAAAAATTCTTATCATTTGCAAACATTAGCATTGCTGTATAGTCCTCATTACTCATATCATTTTTATGACTTAAATATCAAAATGCAGTTATTCAAAACACTTCTTTTGTGGGTCAAAAACACTAAATTTTCCAGTCCTAGCTAGTCAAACATAAAACCCTAACGTTAACACTTTTATCTTTTGCTGCAAAACGAAGGAAGTATCCAAGATAGAGTTCGACCCTTAGAAGGAATTCTACATACCTAACAGTCTTTGCATACATAACAGTTAATGGTTCAAACCCTTATCACTCTATATAGAACAACGTATCAACACCAGTAAAAAAAACTACGTTCACTGTTAGACAGACCAAGCCATTTAGTTTTCAACATTTTTAAACATAACAACATCCTTTTTACAGATTGAATCAAGGGTTCAAAGTTGCAACAATCCTTTACATCAAAACAAAGTAGACATTAGGGTTGAGGTTCTTAAAACACAATCAACCTTTGGCTCTCGGTGAGCGATGATACCTTACATTACCATACATATTGTATCAATGCATTAAATTATACAAACATAGAACCTGGAGCATTGCTCGCAGCCGAATACAAACACATTATGATAAAGTATCAGAACTATCTTTCCATTAAAAGCGACCGAGGGCTTAAAGCTCTAAAAAAATGATACATTCAACACGAAATTGTACAGCAAAATGCTGCTAGTGCTAAAATTAAAATAGACCACAGATCTTATTGTCTTTCCATTTCATCTTTTGGAACACAACAGTATCACAACGTCCAAATTTTCTCCAAACACCAGTTTAACAGCTAAACCAAAACATTGGCCAACAAAATTTCCAGAAGTAACCTACAGAGGTTAAACCACCGAGGCTTACCGGTTGGGATATCATTACCACCAGTTAGCTTCAAGCTCTATAAACTATAGCATGGTTTACCTGAAATCAAAACATTTGAAAGTCAACATATGCATCACGAATTTTTTGCAATCAGATTTCAAATAACGATATCAACCAAGTTCGAGCCTTTACCTTTAAAGCATTGCATATAGAGAAGAGACGCCTCAGATAATGAGCAACCAGAACCACCATCTTGCTATCAAGAGCAGTGAAGAATGGAAGCAACTCTAAGAACTATGAATTTACTTGAAAGGAAAACGAAACCGACCTCTGGTCAAACCCTACTCACAAGACTATCTTACAACCCTGGAGCTATTACAACTACAAACTAGTGCAGTAAGCACGTACTCATAATAGTCTCATCTCCGAAATTCTAGTTCACAGTCACCAAATCACGACATCGAAACCTAGGAGGAGTGATAAGGAGACCTTCTAAACAAACCCTAAGCATACGCAGGCCGATTGGCCTCTCCACCGAGCACTCTCCTACACAATGAATGCCAAAGGAAAAAACATCTTCGAAACTTAGTGGAGGTTTAGGGTTAAGTCCCAAAGCCCAAGAGTAACTTAAGATCAACAGTGGAGATCTTACATCGTAGCACATTGAAATTCCAAACAACCACCACATTTAAGATCTCATTAAGAACCATTTCCACCGTGGAGACCAGCTCAGGTCGAACCTTTCATAGCTCAGTGGTGTGGGCTCCTTCCTTACAAAAGCCTTCACGTGATACTATACACGATAACAACCACCGGGATATCCACTATGGAGGTAGTTGGGAGTGTTTAATGCCAAAGCTGGATTACGAATGCTGCCAACACATAACCACTACATTATTAATCACCTTGTCTGTATCATACGTGGGCACAAAGGTTTGAATGTAAACCTGTCACAATATATATATATATATATATATATATATATATATATATATATATATATATATATATATATATATATATATATATATATATTAATATAAGAAATAGTTATACCATAGTGTTCAATCAAATATGTATTAAGCGCATGTTTTATAGTTCACGATGATGCTCATAGTTTTCTATTGTTTTGAATATAGGACTCATGCATAAGCTTTTTGCATATAGTTTAAATGATATAGGAAATTTATGGAAGTTGCATATAGTTACACTATAGTGAAAGCATGGAAATAGTAAATAGTCTATTTATTATAGGGAATCACATGATAATTTACAAGTAGATCATATACTATAGGAATATATGATATCCTTCATTTAGCCTATGTATCATAAAGCACATCACTTCTACAATATTTGCATTACCATATTATTTAAACCATTGCTACAATAATCTAGTCATCATTTAAATGTTAAGCAAGGAAATGTATAAATTGTATAGTTTACAACTATAAACTTTAGACGAGTCGCATTATAAGTACCTCCTCGGGTGATGCTTGAATAGCTTAGGATATTAAATAAGTCTAGAACTACAAACCAGGAGTTACCTTAGCATCAAACTCTAAGTTCAGAACATTATACCATTTATAGTGGTCTCCATGGAGTACCTTAGAAAACTTATACAAAATCATTAACGGCTAACTGATAGTGCATTTTAAAACATAAGCATTTTAAAACATACTGGTATTAATTGATCTGATGTGTCACCCTTATCTATCATCTGCGAAAAGGAAGGTTCAAATGCTTTAGCTTAAATGCTAAGTAAGCCTCGGGGTGCCCATAGGACCCTTTCGTTATCAAAAGAAGAACAATAGTCAGTACTTAAAAACATTAACATTTGATTTAGCATTGACATAGGTAATCTAAAAATACAGCTGAGACAAGAAACATCCATTAGAAGCTTAATGTAGATTTAAATTCATTTCATAACAAGTTGTAAAACAATACATTGCAGGATCGTTGCAAACATTTATTTCAGCATGATGACATAGAAGTATTTATTATAATTCCGCACAGTTAATATATGTATTAAATGCTACGTTGAAAAATTTTAAATTTTTGTGAAATTTCTGGATGTTATATGTGGTATCAGAGTGCAAGTTCAAACTCTAGGCCTGAAATAGGCTCACGCGTGCAAAAAAAAAAACTTAGTTACTGACTTTATTTAAATTTTGTTCCTGTACATAATAGTTTGATGTTTAAATTGCAGGTATGGATATACCAGAGGAATCAACAGAGGACATATCTCCTCATCATAATGAACATAATAACAACGCACATAATAATGGTAATGAAGGAATTTACGTAGAGTTAAATAATCAATCTTGTGAACTACTACGTACTGTAAAAAATTTAAAATCTAAAATAAGGACTGTTAAAGAAGAGAATGAACGAATTATGAAGGCACATGAAGAGTTAAATCAGATTCTAATAGAGAAATACCATAACGACGAAAGATGGAGGAAATCAGAAGTAAATTCTGATTCTGGTACAATGTCTCACAAACATAAAAGTAAGAAAGCAAAGAATGGTAAAAATAATAGTTACTCTTCATCCGAATATGATCAAAGGAATTATAATTATGTTCATGACAACAGTGATAGTGATTGTTGTTCTAAGAAGAGGAAGCATAAGAATCATGAACAAATTAGAGGAGAGTTTAAAAAGATTAAGCCACCAACTTTTAATGGCGAAAATGAAAAGGGTGAGACAACTGAAGCATGGATGTCTGGAATGAACAAATACTTTCATATTTACGATTACTCTTCTCAGATAAAAGCCAAGATGTCTATTTACAATCTGAACAGAAAGGCAGATATTTGGTGGCAGGATATTAAAAGAATTAAGAGAATAAAAGAAAGAAAAATAACTTGGAGTATGTTTAAAAATTTATTTAAGAAAACGTTTTTGTCATAACAGTACTATGAAGATAAATCCAAGGAATTTTATGATTTAAAATTGGGTACTATGAGTATGACGGATTTGTGCAGCAAGTTCCTTAGCTTGCTGAGGTATGTACCTTACATGGTCGAAGAGAAGCCTAAGGTACAAAGGTTTCTAAGCTGTCTACCTTTCAACATAAAAGACATAATCGAATATGATAACCCTTCAACTTTGGAAGAGGCCATGAGGAAGGCTAATTTCTGTTTCGAGCAAAATAGAAAAAAGAGAAGGAATATCTCGCTGGAAGAGTAATAAGTCTAATCATTTTGATCACAAAAAGAAGAGTTTTAATCATAATTCTGGAAGTTTTAAGAAAAATTTTAATAACATAAATTTTCCAAGTAATAATAATTATAGGAGTAATGCACCACAGAATTTTACTGCTGCAAGGAATGTGCCTAATAATAATAACAACAACATTAGATATGCTGAACAGAAAGCACCTTTGAAGTGTTATGATTGGGGTGGACCCCATACTAGATATCAATGCCCACGCAACAGAAAGACAGTCAACAACATTCACACCATACAAGCGGAGCCTATAGTTGGTGATGTAGCAAGAGAGATGCCTAGGATAAATGCAGCACTGGAAAATTGTCAAGCAGATCATCAAACGTCTATGGTCGAAATCGGATGTATGATACATAACATATCTATTTCCATTTTAATAGATCCAAGTGCAATTTTGAGTTACATTTCACCTGAATTAGTGAAAAGTTTCAAGTTAAAGGTAGATAAATTTGATAATTCATGGTTAGTTCAGCTAGTAACAGGCATTAAAAGAAAGGTTACAGATTTTGTCAAAAGTTGTGAAAACGCAAGTTAATCTGAATGTTTTACCATTAGGGTCATATGACTTGTTGATTGGCATGGACTGGCTGGAACAATATATAGTAGTACTTAATTGTTATGAGAAATCTTTTACTAGTTTGAATAATGAAGGAAAAACTGAAACAATAAAAGGAATTCATAGGAAGATTTCTGTAAGGAAATTTTTTGCCTTACAAGTAAAGAGAGTTGCAAGAAAGGGTTGTAAAATGTTTGCTGTTAATGTTATTAATGAAAAATGTTCATCTAAAGAAGATAAGTCAAAACTGGAGGATATACCCATCCTTAGGGACTTTTCTGATGTATTCCCGAAAGAAATTCCAGAACTACCTCTGAAAAGGGAACTTGATTTCACCATTGATTTAGTACCGGGTGCGGTACCAAACTCAAAGGCTCCCTACAAAATGAATACTCTGAAACTAAATGAATTAAAATCTTAGCTGAAGGAATTAATGGATAAAAACTACATAAGGCCAAGTGTGTCTCCTTGGGGAGCACCAGTTATTTTTGTTAAAAAGAAGGACAAAACCATGTGACTGTGCATAGATTACTGTCAACTTAATAAAATGACAATTAAAAATCGATATCCCTTGCCCCGCATTGACGATATATTTGATCAAGTACGTGGAGTAGAGATATTCACTAAAATTGATTTAAGGTCTGGATATCATCAAGTTAGAATAAAATACGAAGACATATTCAAAACGACTTTCAGAACTCGTTATGGACACTACGAGTTCGTAGTTATGCCTTTGGGGCTAACTAACGCACCGAAAATCTTCATGTGTTTAATGAACAAAGTTTTGCATAAGTACTTGGATAATTTTGTAGTTGTGTTCATTGATGATATTCTAATTTATTCAAAAAGTAAAGAAGAGCATGACGAACATTTAAGAATAATTCTGCAAGTATTAAGAGAACATCAGCTTTATGCTAAGTTCAACAAATGTGACTTTTATAAAGATAAAATATAGTACCTAGGTCACATAATCTCTAAAGATGAAATTTATGTCGACCTTAATAAGATAAAAACAATTAACGAGGGGGCTGTTCCTAAAGACGTAACCGACGTTCTGTCAATTATGGGGATAATAGGTTGTTAATTTTTCAGAATTTACTTCAATCTGATCTAGGATCTTAACTGAGAGAACAACATGTACAACATATCTACAACATATCAATCATGGACACAATAATGCAAGCACACAAGAGACACAAAGTTTACTTGGGGAAAACCATAAAGGTGAAAAACCCCAATAACTTCCTCAGAGATAGATAGAGAAATGATACAACCCAAGCATAAGAGATAGACATCTCCTAGTAGAAGCTTATCCTCCTCCATAAGTGTGCCACTCTACCGAGAGTGTGAGAGAGAATAGAATGATGAAATAGAGTGCCTCCCGCACTATATTTATATTTGACTTGACTTGCCTAATAACCTTTACTAGGTCGGCCTTAACTTAACCACATAGCATAATGCTGACTAGGCCGACACCCAATAGGGTGGTCTAATAACCCTTTGACCCACATGGCTAACCCCCAATAGGGTGGTCTAATAACCCTTCGACCCACATGACTTATATAGGGCCGACCCCAACAAGGTGGTCTAATAACCCATCAAGTATAAGTTACGACACTCACAATATAAATGACGACACTTCCATATAGAGGAATAATACCATCTCTATAGGATACAATATACATATATGAAATACATTCCGAAGTTACATATACATCAACACTCCCTCTTAACTAGGAAGGTATTTCTCGTCACAGGTCTTCTAGCACAAGTCTTCTTCTCTGGATCATCGTCACTGGATAATCGTCATCGAGTCATCATTATCGTCACTATTGCTGCTATCTCAATCAATCTATGAATCTATGCGTCATAGGAAGTTCTACAGAGCCAGTCCTTTTTCATACTGGATGTAGAACGACCACCTGCAGGTCTTCATCATCAATGGCCATACTGTAGATCCCAGGACTAATTACGTGCATCAACAAAACCTAGCACAGAATATAGGTTCTTTTACATGTTGACCTTCACAAAACCTACTCAAAGCATCCCAGGATGTTACGAGAAAACCGCTCTACCTGTTTGGATCTCGATAGAGAATCCCAGGATGTTATGAGCACACCGCTCTACCTGTTCGGATTTTAAAGGATCTTTTCTATGTGAACTTTTGCAAAACCTACTTAGAGCATCCCAGGATGTTACGAGCAAACCACTCTACCTGTTTGGATCTCGATAGAGCATCCCAGGATGTTACAAGCACACCGCTATACCTGTCCGGATTTTAAACGATCTTTTCTATGTGAAACTGTAGCAAAACCTACTCAGAGCATCCCAGGATGTTACGAGCACACCACTCTATGTGTCTGGATCTCGATAGAGCAACCCAGGATGTTACAAGCACACTACTCTACCTTTCCTGTTATTAAAGGGTCTTTTCTATGCTACCTGGAGCAAAACCTACTCAGAGAATCCCAGGATGTTACGAGCACACCACTCTACCTGTATGGATCTCGATAGAGCAACCCAGGATGTTACGAGCACACCGCTCTACCTGTCCGATTTTTAAAGGGTCTTTTCTATGCTACCTGCACAACCTATCCACGGCCATAGAGTATCAAACCGATACTCACCATACATCATCCTGATGTACATCATCTGGAGAAACATCCTAAATCTCGTCATCTGTGATCATCCTGAGCATACAATGCATCTTCCTGATGCATACATAGTATCTTCCTGATACATATCATCATACATGATCTACCTGATCATTCAATGTATCTACCTGCTACACATAAAAATACATGATCCACCTGATCATACCTGATACGTATCAACACACATGATCCACCTAATCATACAATGTATCCACCTGATACATATACAGACACATATACATGATCCAACTGATCATATCCAACATCAACATGATGCATACATACATAAATGATCCAACTGATCATATCTAGCATCAACATGATGCATACATACATAAATGATCCAACTGATCATATCCAGCATCAACATGATGCATACAAATACATAAATGATCCAACTGATCATATCCAGCATCAACATGATGCATACAAATATAAAGCAGTAACTGGAGCATCGCCCCTGATGCTCATCATCTAGCACTTACATCCATAGCCATGTGAAGGATCCTCCTTACAACATGCTTGGAATGGATTCAGCAAATGTGTCCATCACTTCTTCCTCGAAGTGTCGTCGATCTGAAGAACACCAAGCCTCTCTCTGAAGTACTCGAACTTCACTCTGGCTAGTGGTTTCATCAGTACATATGCTACTTGCTCATCTGTCACAACATACAGGAGCTTTACTGCTCCTCTCTACACCATATCCCTGATATAGTGATATTTGATCTCAATGTGCTTTGACCTATCGTGGAACACCAGGTTCTCAGACAGCTTCACACAACTCTGGTTGTCATAAAATATACTAGTAGCCTCCAGTGGGAGATCAAATAACTCAGACAGTAGCTTCCGGAGCCATACTGCCTCATAACTAGTTGAATGTGCTGCAACATACTCTGCCTCGGTTGTACTCAGTGATACATAGGATTGCTTCCTGCTAAACCAAGAGATCACACCTGATCCCATTCTGAAGCAACACATAGAAGTGATCTTCCTATCTGCAGCACTTCTTTCCCAATCTGAATCAACATAACCCTGCAGGTTAAACTTTTGATTCGCATCATACTTGAGCCCATAAAAAACTATACCCTTCAGGTACCTTAGAATATGCTTTACATTAACCAGGTGAACACTCCTCGGATCGGTCAGGAATTGGCTCAATGTGTTCACCGCAAAGAAAATATCTGGTCTCGTGTTCATCAGGTACATCAAGGACCCAATCATCTAACGATACATAGTGATATCAACTGGCTCAGATGAATAATCACACAGAAGCTTCAGGTTTGATGCCATAGGTGTTGCCATGGCCTTGCAGTCCATCATCCCGAACCTCTTCAGGATCTATACTACATACTTCCCTTGTCCAAGGAAGATCCCATATGTACTCTGCCACACCTCCATGCCTAGAAAATAGTGCATCATCCCCAAGTCCTTCAACTCGAACTCGGCAGCAAGCTTCTGCTGTGTGTCGGCAATCAATCTATCATCACGTGTAACAAACAGGTCATCCATATACAAAAGTAGTATCACTGGATTGCCTTCCTCAACCTTGTAGTAAAGGTTGGAATCCGCTTTACTCTTGGTAAAGCCCAAACTAGATAGAAAGCTGTCTATCCTACCATACCAAGTTCTGCACATATATGACTCCCTGTCATGTGTCTTAGAACCAAGTGGCTGCTTCACACACACTTCTTCTTCAACTACACCATTCAAGAAAGATGTCTTGAAATCCATCTGGTGTATCTTCCATTTCATCACTGCAGTCAGAGCAAGTACGGATCTAATGGAAGTCTATTTGTCTACAAGAGCAAAAGTCTCTATGCTACCACCTGCAGCATGCTTGATCTTGTAGATCCTCTTGGAAGTCACTATAGACTCCCCTTCAGGTCTTGGGACTACATCCCAAACATCTTCATGATCGACTGGTACTCCTCGATCATGGCATTCTTCCCAGATCTTGGGAACTTCAATATCTTCAATATTTTCAATAGCTAACTTTGTTGCTAAGCAAATGTTGTAGTCCTTCTTTTGTAGGTGATGGTATACGATCTTTCCTACACAACAAGTTAAATTGCATGATTAGAAAACATCTCATAGTTTTCAGAACAAATTCTTACACATAAAGAAATATGTCATACAGTCATGCAATTATCTTAGCCAATGCTTCAATACAACATTTATCCATATCCCGTAACTTTCTAGATGCCTTCCAATCTCTACCAGAACATTGTTAAGAGTGTGCACAACTCCCAACATGTCAGCAAAGAGGTTTCATTATAGATAAGTAGCAATGGAATGTTGTACAGTGCCATAGGCCACTTACCCATGTATATTAGTAGTATACTATTCATCAATGCAACTATGCATAATACACAACCTAATTCTAGGAACATGAGTATATACATTATTGAACAATATTATTTAAACAATAAAATATGCAAGGAATGATAATTCAAATACTTATGTTTGTTTGTTTGTTGGGTTGATTCCCTCTCAGTCTTTGCTTCTTTTCTGCAACTCCATTCTGATGTGGATTGTGAGAAGTGGTCAACTCCCTCTGAATATCTGCATCCTTGCAGAAACTACTGAAGTGTGCTCCTTCTTGATCTTTGCTTCCTTGCAGGAACAACTGGAGTGTGCTCCCTCTTGATCTTTGCTTCTTGGATTACTTGTCCTTGAACTTATATCCATCACTATGCATGCTTATTAGTATCATCATTGTGTTATCCTCGAGGTCTCATACATAATCGCATATTCATTAGTATAATATTAATACTATCAAAACACAATAATATTAAACATGTATAGTCATGATCATTTCAAACACAGATAATAAACATTAGTATTCAAGGTTTCAGGGAAGTCTTCTTTTACTCATGCATATTCTTATTTGATCATAGGACTCTTCTGGTTAGTTAAATCATCAATCAAGATAAGAGACATAAAATGCATAAACCCTTGATTACTTACATTTCTAGCTTTATGAATAAACATAACCAATCATACCAAGTATACTTATATAAGGGATCCTAACACAAGGTAGGATTCTAACATACCTGGATTGGTATGTTAGCTAGTTATGTCTAACATACCCACATTATGTCTTCTTGTTCTCTTCAATGACTTGTGCTAGTAACCTGCATATCTCATAGGTTAACCATTATAGAACCAAGTTATACATACCTCGCAAATAGATCTTCTAAGTGATTCATGACAATGGATGAATCTTTGTCTTCATATCATCATGATCATATGTTCTTGAACTAGAACATGATTTGTCTTTCTTGGTGTACCTTTCATGTTAGCGGACAACATAAACCTCATACAACACCATCATGCATTAGTACAATCGTAAGTGTCAACACCCTAATCAATGAATATCTTCTATCATGCATTCATAATTTTATTAAGGTGATATGACAAGTCTAAATTTAATCAAGATTGTACTAACCGTAATAACATGAAGACAAACATACCATAAAATTAATCATGAAAAAATCTCGAAACATACCTGGATGAGTCATACCTGTCGAGATTGCTTGTAATCTTCTTATGTAAGGCCTTAGCCTCATCTCCCTCTGAAACAGGAACTTCTTCACTTATGCAGGTGACCAATCCATTCTCTTCTAGGATTAACCCAATCCACTTGATTTGCAGGAACTGGATCTGGAGCTAGATTAGGGTTTGTCAGAGAAACCCTAAAAATTCAAAGTTTGAATTTCAAACTTCCGAAAGGATAGAAATATACGCCTTGATGAGCTGATCAAGTTGGTATACTCATAATTTGAAAATGGTAAAGTTTCACCCCTCAAATTTGCCTTTGAAACTTCTGGATTCACTGGACATGACCCCGAACTAGGGTTTGATAAAGCCCACCCTTCTGCCCAATCAAAAGATTCGATCCAAATCTCTAAGCTTCTATTTTTCCGAGGAGCTTCCAACCGTGCGCACACATTTCAAAAATTTCCATTTTTGCAGAAGCCCTAATTTTCCACTTTTCCGATCAAAGTGCCGAACTAGGATCTGATCAAGCCCGTCCTTCTTCCCAACCAAAATTTTTGATCTTGGTCTCTAAGTTTTGATTTTGATGAGTAGCATTCAGCCGTAGTCTCCGATTACAAAAATTCCAACTTTCTCTGAAACCCTAAATTCTGGAATCCATGAATGAAGGTGCTAAAAAATAATTATGTTTTGATAGAAATATGTACCTGATTGTTTCTGGTGTAACTCTGAACATTTTGATCCACAGGGTCTGAACACTTTTCTTGTGATAGCCCGACCTGTCATCTTTCCAACCCCATAGTTCTAACCTCAAACGGATTCTCTGAGAGAGAGTTATGCGAAGTGTCGCAACATGACCTGTTTATGGGATAAAATAGGAGAGCGAACTTGTAAGGCATGCCACGTGTCACTGGTTCAGTTTCGGCCTCTAAAACAGTTACCTGAGAGCGTACAGTCCGTGCACTACCTGTCACTTTTTATGAAATTTCATTTGGAGCTTCCTAGCCCAAGTTATGACCCTTTTTCCAGGGTCACCTGTTTATGACTAAGATCTGGAAGAGACAGAAACCCTATATTGTACAGATCATAAATCACAAAGTACAACGAATTATAGGTTGTCCTTTGGACACAAGGTACATGGGGATCTTAGATTTTCCCTGTACTATTTTCAGACCTTGAAACCTTGTCAAACTTTATTTATAGCGAAAGTGTTGCGATGACCTTTTTTTTCTATATCAAGCCCTAGCATCATAAGTGCAACAAGTGTCATACATGCCATACCGTGCCTTCTTTAAGGCTAGCTCTGATACCATGTTAATTTTTCAGAATTTAATTCAATCTGATCTAGGATCTTAACTGAGAGAACAACATGTATAGCATATCTACAACATATCAATCATGGACACAATAATGCAAGCACACAAGAGACACAGAGTTTACTTGGGGAAAACCATAATGGTGAAAAACCCCAATAACTTCCTCAGAGATAAATAGAGCAATGATACAACCCAAGCATAAGAGATAGACATCTCCTAGTAGAAGCTTCTCCTCCTCCACAAGTGTGCCAATCTCCCGAGAGTGTGTGAGAGAATAGAATGATGAAATAGAGTGCCTCCCGCACTCTATTTATACTTGATTTGACTTGCCTAATAACCTTTACTAGGTTGGCCTTAACTTAATCACATAACATAATGCTGACTGGGCCGACACCCAATAGGGTTGTCTAATAACCCTTTGACCCACATGGCTGACCCCCAATAGGGTGGTCTAATAACCCTTCGACCCACATGACTTATACAGGGCCGACCCCAACAAGGTGGTCTAATAACCCATCAAGTATAAGTTACGACACTTACAATATAAATGATGACACTTCCGTATAGAGGAATAATACCATATTTATAGGAGTACAATATACATATATGAAATACATTCCGAAGTTACATATACATCAACACAGGTTACTATAGAAATTTTATTGAAGGGTTCTCACGAATTGTGAATCCCATCACTTCTTTGTAGAGGAAGGGCAAGAAATTCGTATGGGATCAAAAATGCCAAGAAAGTTTTAATAAGTTAAAAGAATTATTAACAACCGCACCCATTTTAAAAATTGTTGATCCTAACAAAGACTTCATTGTATGCACTGATGCGTGCAACGATGGAATTGGTGGGGTCTTAACTCAAGAAGGTCATGCTATTGCTTTTGAGTATAGAAAGTTAGAAGTCCACGAAAAGAATTACGCAACTTACGATCTAGAGTTGGAAGCTGTTATACTTGCACTGAAAATGTTGCACCATCACTTGATTGGAAGAAAGTTTATAATAATGACAGATAATAAGGGTTTAAAATACTTGTTGGATCAAACAAATCTAAACGCAAGGCAAGCTAGATGGCTAGATTTCCTTAGCGAGTATGATTTCAAAATTCAACACATTAAAGGTAAAGAAAACAAAGTTGTTGATGCCTTGAACAGAAATGCCAAATTAAATTATGTGGCAGCAATCAGCATGTTTAAAACAGATCTGGAAAATCAAATTGAAGAAGGAATTAAGCAAGATGAAAATTATCAATAATTGCATGATAAGGTCGCTGCAAATTTATCTGGAAATTTAATAACAGATTATAGCATTAAGGAAAAAGGCTTAATGACATATAAAAACAGAATTTATATACCTAATGTGTCAACGGTTAAATCGCTGATTTTGAATGAAGTGCATAAAAGTCCTTATTCGGGACATCCTGGTTATCAGAAAATGATAACTATGTTAAGGAAGGATTATTTTTGGCCCAACATGAAGAATGAAGTGGCTGAATACATAGCTATGTGTTTTGAATGTCAGACCATTAAGGCTGAACATCAACACCCAGCTGGCCTATTGCAACCATTGCCAATTCCGGAATGGAAGTGGGAGATTATAAGTATTGATTTTATTACAGGTTTACCTAAGAATCAGAAACAGAATGATTCAATAATGGTTGTTGTTGATAAAATTAGTAAATCTGCTCATTTTATTCGTGTTAAGACTACATTCAAAGCTGCTAACATTGCAGATGTGTTTATGAAGTAAATCTTTCGCTTGCACGGAATTCCAAAGGTAATTATTTCTGATCGAGACTCCAAGTTTACTGAAAATTTATGGACATCATTGTTTAAGATTTTAAATACTAAATTAAATTTCAGTACTGCTTTCCACCCACAAACTGATGGACAGACTGAAAGGGTTAATCAAATTTTAGAAGACATGTTACGAATGTATGTTAAAGATCAATCAACTAAGTGGGAATATTATTTACATTTAGCTGAATTTGCATACAATAATCATTATCAAGCATCTGCTAGACTTAGTCCATTAGAGATTTTATATGGAAGAAAGTGCTGTACTCCTATTTCTTGGGATAATCCCGTGGACAGATTAATGTTAGGACCAGATGTGTTAAAAGAAATGGAGCTAACTGTGAAACAGGTTCAAGGTACCTTAAAAGTTGCACAAAATCGGAAAAAAAGTTATGCAGATCTGAAACGCACTGAAAGAGAATTTCAGGTTGGAGATCATGTTTTTCGTAAAGGTAAAACCCAAGAAAAGTTCTTTAAAGCTTGGGAGTTGTGCTAAACTAGCACGAAGGTACTGTGGACCATTTGAAGTCCTATTAAGAATTGGGCCTATCACATATCAGTTGGCTTTGCCATCTAACTTAAGAATCCATAATGTCTTTCACATTTCTTTTTTAAGGAAGTATGTGCATGATGCTACTCATGTGATGAATTGGAATGACATACAGGTGGAACCTGAAGGAGATTTTCAGGTGGAACTGGACTGTATTCTCGATAGGAGGGAAATTATGCTCCGAAATCGTACCATAGGGTAGGTAAAGGAGCAATGGAAGCACCTTAGCCTTGATGAAGCTACCTGGGAACTTGGAAGTAAAATGCAGGCAGCATATCCAGTTCTGTTTCAGGGAGGCTCTGACGAAGAATAAGCAACATCGAGGACGATGTTGAGCTTAAGTGGGGGTGTTTGTAACATACCTCTGTTTGCTGAAAAACATTTTATGTTGGAAACGTTATCTTAACTTTTATTGTAAAGTTTTATATTGGACAAGTGTCCAAGGATGACTGTAATTTACACAATATTTTATTATTAAATAAATTAAATAGGAGACAAACACCTAAGGAGACTGTTGAAAGAGTGTTTACTGACCCACTAGGTGGAATGGAATCTGGAGTAGAAGGAAATGGAAAAATGGCAGGTTTATGAGGCAAGTAACTAGATGTTGGTATGGGACAAATCCCTTGAATTGTGGTCATAGTGCCCTGAAAAATGGGATTGGAGCTTGAGGCTCATTTATTGAAAACTGACCACTAAAGACCTAGGCAATCTTTTTAAGAGCCATCAAATTTTGGACTGAGGTTCATCACTTTTCTTGACAAGAAAATTTATCTTGGGGTTCTGCTGCTTGCACCCAAGAGATTCGATGAGGAGATATGCTATGTTTTTTATCATGGTGTAAGTCTGCCTGATTTACTGCTGAGTGCAGAGCTATACCGCTAAGTGTAGAGTTTCTACTACGGAGTGCAGAGATTGAGGTTTTTGGAAAGTCTCTATTGATCGTTGGTTATACAAAGTTGAGTGCCTTGCTTCTATATAGAGTTCATCTACCTGGTGGTTCAATAAATAGGATCAGGGGTCCAAAGGAGGCAAGTAGATTGGCTGCTTCTTCTAGAGAAGGTTGGGAGGAATAGGCCTCCTTGGGTGTTTGTCCACCCTATCTACAGTTACAGGTTCTACTTGTTATTTCAATCCTAAGTAGTTAAATTATTTTCTGTAATCACTGATTTAGTGTCTCATTAGTGTAAACTATTGAATAAATAGATGAATTGATAAAATACCTCTACTGTATTTTTCCCATATTGTTTTTTCTATAGTACTCTAGTATAGAGAAGGAAAATTAAGATAAACGGATGATAGGCAAAATATCAAATGAATGAATATGCTAACTCTAATAAGTTTTCCTTCTTTGTTTTTATTTAGAATAACCCTCAAACATTTTATTTCTCTATTATATGCTGTAAATTGTAACAATATATTATAATCTAAGACATAGAATATTTTTGTTTCATATTTACTGTGCAGTCTGTAGAACAGTTTTTCTTTTACCATAGAAGAAATAACAGAGATTCGAATAATTCTAGGTTCTGCATAAATCTAGGTTTTATTATAGATTAACTATCTTTCTATTGTAGGTGTTTAACATAAAATAGTTTATCAATCCTTAAACACATTACAGTTTCCAAATTGTATTGTTTTATTTCATCAACAGGTATAAATTTATAACAGCTGGAAAAATAAACATTACAAATTATACAGATCAGCTATAAAGTACCTTTACCCTTAAACAGATTCTTATCATTTGCAAACATTAGCATTGTTGTATAGTCCTCATTACTCATATCATTTTTATGACTTAAATATCAAACTGCAGTTATTCAAAACACTTCTTTTGCGGGTAAAAAACCCTAAATTTTCCAGTCCTAGCTAGTCAAACACAAAACCCTAACGTTAACACTTTTATCTTTTGTTGCAAAACATAGGAAGTATCTAAGACAGAGTTCAACCCTTAGAAGGAATTCTACATACCTAACACTCTTTTCATACATAAGAGTTAAGGGTTCAAACCCTTATCACTCTATATAGAACAACGTATCAACACCAGTAAAAAAAACTAAGTTCACAGTTAGAGAGACCAAGCCGTTTAGTTTTCAACATTTTAAAACATAACAACATCCTTTTTACAGATCGAATCAAGGGTTCAAAGTTGCAACAATCCTTTACATCTAAACAATGTAGACATTAGGGTTGAGGTTCTTAAAGTACAATCGACCTTTGGCTCTCGGCCAGCGACGATACCTTAAATTATCATACATATTCTATCAACGCATTAAATTATAAGAAAACATAACCTGGATCATTGCTCGCAGTCGAATACCAACCGATTATGATAAAGTATCAGAATTGTCTTTCCATTAAAAGCGATCGAGGGCTTAAACCTATCAAAAACTGATACATTCAACACGAAATTATACAACGAAACACTGCCAGTGATAACATTAAAATATATCACATATCTTATTGTCTTTCCATTTCATGTTTTGGAACACAACAATATCACAACGTCCGAATTTTCTCCAAACACCAGTTTAACAGCTAAACCAAAACATTGGCCAACGAAATTTCCAGAAGTAACCTACAGAGGTTAAACCATCAAGGCTTACCGGTTGGGATAACATTACCACCAGTTAGCTTCAAGCTCTATAAACTGCAGCATGGTGTACTTGAAATCAAAACATTTGAAGGTCAAAATATGCATCACGAAGTTTTTGCAATCAGATTTCGAATAACGATATTGTTGTGAGGAAAATGCACCTATAGTTCAGGGGAGAAACTACCAACTTACGGTGATAAAGATAAAATTACAAGCATTCTACAAGTACAACAAATAAGTGAAGAGATTAGGGTTTAGAAATGCATGCACCTTATTCAGAAGTTTGATCCTAGCTTGGCCTTCCTTGCTCTTCAAGAAACATCCAGTATCACAATGCCCACACCTGCAAAACAACTTGATACCTTTCTCAAATACATTTGACTACTTATATAAGACTGATATTCATAATAGAAGAAGACATCATATTATAAACAAACTGTAATCAAATATGAGACACATTAATAGGTCATATTTGGAAAGAGAAGAACGTCTGATATTTATTAATGAATTAAAGAAAGTACATAAAGTTATACCTTCCTTCAAGCTTGGCACTTCACAAAGCCTAGATTCAAGGTCTCTTGCTTCTGTTCTCCAAGGATCCCAGCCTCTAATCAACTGTGCTAGGGTTTATCAAAATTGAGGCACTAGAGAGGGGGATGAGGGTCTCCATTCCTCCAGCATAACTTTGTTATAGGCTTGGTCCCTTCACATGGCCCTTCTACCTTCCTTATATAGTCAATGAAGGAGAGGAAAAGTAGTTATAACTGAGTAGGAGGTTCCCCAACCAACTTAACTTACCCAAAAATCGAGATTTGTACTAGAACAGGAATGTGCCCTACTCTACAATAGACAACCTAGTGCACATCTGGAGGTGGGCGCTACTTTAATGAAGCAGGGTAGCGCATATGCCCTACTATCATGCCTATGTACCAGCACACATGTGAAAAAATGGCCAAAAACGGGCTTTTTTGCTCATTGTCAAGAGATGGTTTGGTCTAGAAAAATGTTCCTAAGGGTCATAAACATCAAATGGGCCAAGAGTGAGGTAATTTCAACCATTTTTAGTGTCCCAAATGACCCCTCAATCCACAAGTGTCCTGTTGTGCGACCGAACTTGATATTAAGAAGTGTCATCATGCGACCAAGGAATGCAAGTGTCATCACGGACGGAGAGGTGTTATTTTAAGCTATAACAGATGCCCCCTAATGTATGAGGTCAGAGGGAGTGTGGGAAACGATGGCCAAAATACATTATAAATATCAAAGAGTTGAATCATGGAGGAACTGGAGAAACCAAGAATCATAGGCTCAAATGAAGTACCTGAAAACAAAGGCAATGTCAGACAAACTCATCCTTGAGGTAAGTATCCATGTTCAAATAGTGGAATATGACCTCCAAAAGGATAAAATAATGATCCAAATACTGATGCATATATCATGGTCACTAGAATACAAGCGTGGATCCATGAGGAACATAAGCGTAAACATAGCCACATAAATACAAGGTGGACCTATGTCAAAACTGGAGAACATAGCCATAGAGAACAAGATGGATCTATGTCTCATCAAGAGCCAAAAAGAGTGTGGCTCAGTCTTGCGCAACTTGGGCGATAACATAAATAAGATGATGCTATTGAGGATCCCAAGGTCTTCATCCAAAAACAACCCAAGGTACAAACCTATCCATGCGAATAAATGAGTTGATGTCGAACATGGGAGGTATCATTTGATTACCGGTCATTAATCTATACCGTTAACAAATGTGAGGGTGTCCACCAATAATGAAAATAGAACCCAAGGTACCTAGACATTCAATCAAGTGCAAATAAATGGTCTTGCCGTCGAACAATTGAAGAATCCATCGGATAGGAGACATTGATGTATTCCCATCTATCCAATAGTGAGGGAAATTGCCACTGATGACTACAATCCCCAAGGTACTATTTGAAACTCTAAAATTCATTCCCAGAGCACAATGAGTTGAATTCAATGGGAAGAAGTCCATTGGAAGGGAGGCCTTAATGCATCCTCCATCATCCAACACGAGGGACACTCAACAGGTATGAGTTGATTTGGAGTAGGACTGAACACATGATGAAACATACTGACACCAAGGAATGGCCGATGCATGAGGTCAAGGAAACTGTAGAATGGCCGACACAGGTTATATCCTTGAACAGTGAGCACGACACAAGAGTGACTTAGGTAGATTTTAACACAAGGAGACCATGATGCAAATCTACAATGTAGGAGACATTAACAGATTCTCCATATGATTAGAAGACTAACCAAACGGAGGAGTAAGAACTCCGAGATCAGGTTTATCCTAAGGTCAATACTAGAACCCAACTTGTTTGATAGACTCAAAAACATGTGCTTTGTTCAAGGAGATAGTTGACTTGCTGCCATCATATTGAAAGATATTTTAACATTCTTCCCTTCCCTTTCCTTTTTCATTTTTTAACGAGCTTGAAAAAGAACTAAAGCATGCTCGATGGTATTTTCAATATTTAAGGAGTCTGAAAAACCTAGACGAAAACTCCATACACCTATCTGTGGATTTTATATCGAGCCCGGATTGGTCTGTGCTCGGCGGTGTTTTCTTGCTTATAGAGTTGAAAAACTTAAACAGTCCTCTATACACCTACTCATGGATTTTAATATCGAGCCCAAGTAGGTTAATGCTCACCGGTGTTTTCCTATTTATAGAGTCTGAAAAACTTAAACAATCCTCTTTTTACCCTCTCGTGGATTTCACATTGAGCCCGAGTAGGTGAGTGCTCGCTTGGTGTTTTTATGTTTAGAGAGCCTGAAAACCTTAAAGAAGGCTCCGAAAGGTCCTTTTTTGTAAAGTAAGTCTCCTCCCCCGAAAAAGTGTAAAATAATGGAAGAAGAACTCTTCTAGCGCATACCAGAGTATACCTAGAGTATACCTTTTCCGTAAATTATCCACCAAGGCCCAAAAAAGGGGTAATTCTATACCTAAGTGGATGTCGGTTCAGTTATTTTAACGAGCCCGAAAAGACAACTATGCTCGGAAAACTTTTCCTATTTAAGGAGTCTGAAAAGGGCTTAAAAGAACTCCATAGGGATATTTTCCGTAAAGGTTTAACGAGCCCGAAAAAGTAAACTCGTGACCTCCTTACTGTTTTTAACGAGCTCAAAGGAGATAGGAAAATGCTCATAACTTTCTTACTATTTTTAACGAGCTTGAAGTGAAGATGAAAGAAATGCTCATAGCCTCCTTACTGTTTTTAATGAGCTTGAAGGGAAGGTGGAAGACTTCTCATAACCTACTTACTATTTTTAACGAGCTCGAAGTAAAGGTAGAAGAATGCTCGTACCTACTTATTGTTTTTAACGAGCTCGAAGTAAAAGAAGAATGCTCGAAATGGGAGGAGATGAGTGTCAGGGACATGCAAAACTAGTTCCAAGTGCATGGAACAAAGCTATTCCTGATGCAAGGAACATGAGCAAGATAAGGACACTCAGGGTGTGTCTCCTCTAGGTAAAAGGTGTCAAATTGCAAAGGGAAAATGATATAGGCCTCAGCGTAAATGAGATCATAGATGGAGGCTTATACAATGAGATAAAAGCATGGAAGCCGGCATCAGGCTCATTATCACAAACGAGATCATAACAGATGCATATGCAACTTAAAGACAAAGATGGGAGCCTTATCAGGGATGGCCATAAATATATGAGGAAGAAAGATATGAGGCTTCTTCTCAAAGTTGTGGTAAATCTAAAAAGGCTCCCGAGCCTATGAGAAAAACTCAGCATGGGCACCAAAATGGCATAAGGGTGCTGACTAGGGTGACCCATGTTAGGTAGGCTCTACTGTCGGACTGGTGCACAACGCATAAAGAGATGGATAACACACCAATATCTAATAAGTTCGGCCCTATGGTGAATTCGGATGGCAAAAGGTTCAAATGCAACATAACAGCGGGGAATCCTAAACCTATATGCAAGGTTTCGAATATACCTGACAAGGTTGCACAAGGTGTCGAAAGAGACCAGTAAGAAAGTATAAATCCAGCTAAGAATCCTGTCTCCAAGAAACATTAGTACCAAGATCATATCTAAAACATATGTAAAGAAAGACTTGATAGAAGTCACTGTGGTAGAAATACTTTCAACTTCACTATCGTCAACAGCAGGCATAAACAAGGCAGAGTTTTCAAATGAAGACTCTATGGTACCCAAGCCCGAGGACTTATAATCAACAAGATTGACTTCAGGATGAAGATCAAAGTTGAAGAACATGATGGAATTTGCAGAAACAAATTCATCATCACGGGAGTTGAAAATTCTAGAAGCAGAATAAAACTCAGCAGGAACACCGATTTGTGGATCTATAGGAGAGTCCAAAGGCTCAACAGTAGGAAGATCAGACTTTAAGGTCAAACCGGGGCTGGACATAAATACGACTGGATCAACATCAAAATGAATGGCAGATTGTACTATGGACTCTAGGAAAACTTCATCGGAAGGAAGTATATCATCTCAGATAGAACACATATCTAAAATTCAGATGGAGGTGTCACTTGGTCAAAAGTTGGGACTAAGTCCTAAGAAGGTAAGCATGAACTCAAAGACTCCTTCTCAGTAGCAGTTGAACTCAAGGAACAATATGCCACATAAGTCCCATGTGACATAGTAGTGCCTAATGACGAGGGATTAGACTGGTCTATAGTTGGGTAATAAGGAGGATCAATGAATGCAAGCTGGTCGATAGTGACGATGCTTTCGTTATGAGGAAAATACATCACACAAAAGAGCGTAGACACCACAGCATGCATAGCATAAATGTAATCATGCCCGAGTATCATATCAAAGTCCACAGGGTCCTTTAAGACCATAAAATCAACTAAGACTATTTTTCCACCCAAAGTAACAAGTGCTTGACGGAGGAATCCAAACGGTTCACTAGGTCTTCTATCAAAGGTCTACGGCCAATTAATAGCTGGAATAACATTAGGGAAACCCAAATCTCTCCAAGCATAAGCAAACAAGATACTAACAGAAGCTCCTTCATCAACAATGCATCGGTCAACCGTATGGTTCCCGATATCAACCTTTATCTGGAAAGGTGTCGAAGAAGGAAGACGAGACTCAGCTATACTATTCCAATCAAAGGAAATGGTCATAGGGCTTGGTAGGGGTTCACATGGCACAGATGAAGTGCCCCCTTTTTTAGGAACATCCAAACTGGTAATGCAGAAGAATTCAGGGGTAGGTGCATCAGTCTCCAAAGGACTGATGGGATCAGTCGAAGATTGCATCGATTCGATCACTTCACTCTCCGAAGGAAGAGTGGGGTTGACCAAATATTGCATTGGTTCAACCACTTTATCAACCAAAGGTTGATCTGACTGTAGGGAATCTATAGACAACTCAGGAACAGAGGTTCATTCAAACATGGACCACACTCTTCGTGCCTCTGGAATGGCAGGGCATCGGTGAGTAAGGTGATCTCCCTTACAAAATTTACAAGGGAACTTTGGTTTCCGCCCTATAGGTTGAGACTCCTTTACAATGTTGGTATTCTCAGCATGACTAGCATTGGCTGATAGCTTGCCCCCAGCATGACTTGCAGTGGCTGGTTTCTCAGAGGCATAAGACTTTTGAACTAAGGATCACACTTTTTGCACTTCTGGAAGTACAGGGCACAAGTAAGTAAGGTGATATCCCTCGACAAACTTACAAGGGAACTTAAGCTTTTGTTTGTTGGGTTTGTCGACAATGTCAACTCCCTCAGCGTGACTTATAGTGGCTGATCTGGTGTCTCCAGTATGACTCACAGGAATTGGTGACTTGTCATTAATATGACTAGCAGTGATCAATGACGTGTCCTCAACATGACTGACAGTGGTTGAAGACAAACTTTCAGTATGATTTTCAGTGACTAAAAGTTTTTTCCTAGCATGACCTCCAGAGGCTGGGTAGGTGCCCCCTGCATGATTTGTAGAGGCAGGGTGCTTTCCCCCAGCATGACTTACAGAGGCTGGGTTGTTGCCCCCTTGTTTTGGCATCTTCTTCCCATTCTTCCTCCATCTATTCCTTTTAGATTTCCGGTTAGTAGTATTGCTACTTTTTCCACATGAGGTAGAAGGAGGAGGAGAAGATGTTACTGGAAAGGGAGGCACAGGGTTCTGATGCACTTGATTTGAGGTGCTTACAAAAGAAGCGTCAGGAGCATGCAAGGCATTCGGAGTGGAAAACAACCAAACCGGCAGCCCTATAGTGAATCCAGGAAGATTTAGGGTAGCCATTAAGGGAGTACCAATGTTTCCAATGAATGGAACAACACAAGGATCCCCTGGAATAGGGGTACCTTGATTGGCGCTCACTGGAACGCTAGACATAGTTTCCTGTTCAAATGAGCAAGAAGTTCTCTAAGGAAAACTAAGACAAGTAGCACAAAGAGCACACCACTAAAAATGGTCCTAGGTAAATCAAACCAGGAAAATAGATGCCTTCCGGAGAAGAGTCTGGGATGATGAGGGCCCAGAACAAATCAACGAAGGAAGAAGAACAGTTACCTAGGGTCCACAATACAATGACTAAGGGTGCAAGCACTGGAATCACCCACCCAAAGACCTGCAAGGGATTTCCTCCCATGTTTGTCTTAGGTACAATAGATATAACCCTTTTCCATCACCTGTGTATGATCCTATGGTTAGAAACTAAGGATATCACCAAACTGAAAACTCCTGGGGGAACAGTCTCTGGTCAAATCAGAAGGCGTGGGTAGGGTAGCTGATCTTGAAACTCAAAAGAGTCCCCAAAAGCGATCTAATCCTGGTATATGCTCAAAACAGAAAGTAGGAGGTGTATTCCCAACAATCCGATCTCACAAGACCTACTGCATAGATCCCAAGCAAGCTTTGAATGAGGTGGGTTTACCTACGATAGTCGAACTACGATTTTTGTGTAATGTGTGATCTTGGGTGGTTTAAGGTGTTTTAAACCCAAGATCCTAACCAAGACTAGTTGGTGAAAAGTGTAACCTATAAAAGAAAATGTTACTAGTACATTTTATTAGGGTTCATTTTAAAGGTTACCTGCTTACTCAAAAAGGTAGTGGGTGTGTGAGAGTGGTTGTAACATAGATACAATACCGAAATGAAATGCTTACCACTAAACAAATCTTTTCTTTTCAATGCAAGTCTTAAAGATACGATCTAGAATGCATATGCAAATGCAATTTTTAGTCTTTTCGAATGCAAAAAGATAAAAATAAAGTCTAAATGTAGAAAATTAAACTCAAAACCTAAGAATGCAGCTACTTAAGCAAATAGGTATGCAAAAGAAAACTTGTTCTTTTTGAATGCAAAGAACTCTTAAATCCTTTAAGCCACTTGCAAGGTACTCTACTCAGAAAATAAATCAAATTTTTTATGCTTTTCAATAGTAAGAAACAAAACCGAAACTAACCTACTATCAAAGCAAAAGTAAAGAATTTTCAGGTTTCCTTATTGAAACAGTAAAAGCTACCAATACGACTTCCGGATTCTTATTGATGTAAGCATGCCAACCATTGGGAAAAGAGTATGAAAACTACTTTTAGACCCAAACACAGCAAATGAACTACAAAGAAGTATGGTTTGGTAAATTCAAGTCTGCACATAAATAGTGCAAACAAGGTCTTGAACAACAACAAAGACACTTGAGCTTTCACTACAAGAAGAAAACTAAAAGCATAAGGGAGGATAAGAAACCAATCTAAAGAGAAATTTCACTGAAATAGATACAAACAGGGTCAAGAAGACTCAAAAGGCTTCAAATCCAGTGGAAATGGAGCGAGTAGATTCAGTCAGACTCAAATTAGGGTACAAAACACCAAACTGGTCCACAACCCCCCAACTTGGGTCAACAAGACCCAAAACTTTCCAAACAAGCCCAAATTGATCAAAAGAGGTCCAAATCATGAACATAGGATCAGTACAAGGATAGGAGACCACTTACAGTGGTTTAACTCAGACCTAGGGTCATCAGGGACCCCAAAAATGCAGCCACAACCCCCAAATTTGGGTCCACAACCAAAAAACTCAAACCCAGAATGCGTGCGCTACTGTGTATGAGGCATACCAGTGCCCATTCGCTACTGTGTATGAGGCATACCAGTGCCCATAATAGGGGTATGCGCTACTGTGCTTCACAACAGTAGCGCACAGGTGGGAAAAGTTGAAAAAATGGGGTTAAAACCCCCCAACTTGGGTCCACCAGGGTCTAAAAGGGCTAGGAAGGATCTGTAAAAGCCAAGGAGGGTCAAACAAAGCCTAAGAACTGATTCTAATCAAGAAATTGAACAAATACCTTCAAACAAAACTAAAGAAATGACCTTGGATACCCATAAGTAGTTAGGCTTTCCCCAGCGGAGTCGCGTGTCTGTTGTGAGGAAAATGCACCTATAGTTTAGGGGAGAAACTACCAACTTACGGTGATAAAGATAGACTTACAAGCATTTTGCAAGTACAACAAATAAGTGAAGAGATTAGGGTTTAGAGATGTATGCACCTTATTCAGAAGGTTGATCCTAGCTTGGCCTTCCTTGCTCTTCAAGAAACATCCAGTATCGAAATGCCCACATCTGCAAAACAGCTTGATACCTTTCTCAAATACATTTGACTACTTATATAATACTGATATTCATAATAGAAGAAGACATCAGATTATAAACAAACTGTAATCAAATTTGAGACACATTAATAGGTCATATTTGGAAATAGAAGAACGTCTGATCTTTATTAATGAATGACAGCAAGTACATAAAGTTATACCTTCCTTCAAGCTTGGCACTTAACGAAACCTAGATTCAAGGTCTCCTGCTTTTGTTCTCCAAGGATCCCAGCCTCTAATCAACTATGCTAGGGTTTATCAAAACTGAGGCATAAGAGAGGGGGATGAGGGTCTCCATTTCTCCAGCATAACTTTGTTATAGGCTTGGTCCCTGTACATGGCCCTTCTACCTTCCTTATATAGTCAATGAAGGAGAGGAAAAGTAGTTATAACCGAGTAGGAGGTTCCCCAACCAACTTAACTTACCCAAAAATCGAGATTTGGACTAGAACATGAATGTGCCCTACTCTACAGTAGACAAACTAGCACACATGTGGAGGTGGGCGCTACTTTAATGAAGCAGGGTAGCGCATATGCCCTACTATCATGCCTGTGTACCAGCGCACATGTGCAAAAATGGCCAAAAACAGGCTTTTCTACTCAGTTTCAGGACATGGTTTGGTCTGGAAAAATGTTCCTAAGGGTCATAAACATCAAATAGGCCAAGAGTGAGGTAATTTCAACCATTTTTAGTGTCCCAAATGACCCCTCAATCCACAAGTGTCCTGTTGTGTGATTGAACTTGATCTCAAGAATTGTCGTCATGCGACCAATGAATGCAAGTGTCGTCATGGACATAGAGGTGTCATTTTAAGCTATAACAGATATCAACCAAGTTCAAGCCTTTACCTTCAAAGTGTTGCATACAGAGAAGAGACGCCTTATATAACGAAAAACCAGAACCACCATCTCACTATCAAGAGCAATGAAGAATGGAAACAACTCTGAGAACTATCAACTTACTTGAAAGGAAAACACAACCGACCTCTAGTCAAACCCTACTCACAAGACTATCTTACAACCCTGGAACTATTACAACTACAAACTAGTGCAGTAAGCATGTACTCATAATAGTCTCGGCTCCAGAATTCTAGTTCACAGTCACCAAATCACGACATCGAAACCTGGGAGGAGTGCTACGGAGACCTACTAAACAAACCCTAAGCATACGCAGGCCGGTCGGCCTCTCCACCGAGCACTCTCCAACACAATGAATGACAAAGGAAAATGCATCTTCGAGACTTAGTGGAGGTTTAGGGTTAAGTCCCAAATCCCAAGAGTAACTTAAGATCAACGGTGGAGATCTTACATCGCAGCACATTGAAATTCCAAACAACCACCTCATTTAAGACCTCATTAATAACCATTGCCACCGTGGAGACCAACTCAGGTCGAACCTTGCACAACTCAGTAGTGTGGGCTCCTTCCTTACAAAATCCTTCACGTGATACTATACACGATAGCAGCCACCGGGATATTCACTATGGAGGTAGTTGGGAGTGTTTAATGCAAAAGCTAGGTTACGAATGCTGCCAGCACATAACCACTACATTATTAATCACCTTGTCTGTATCATACATGGGCACGAAGGTTCGAATGTAAACCTGTCACAATATATATATATATATATATATATATATATATATATATATATATATATATATATATATAAGAAATATTATACCATAGTGTTGAATCAATATGTATTAAGCACATGTTTTATAGTTCAGGATGGTGCTCATAGTTTTCTATTCTTTTGAATATAGGACTCATGCATAAGCTTTTTGGATATAGTTTAAATGATATAGGAAATTTATGGAAGTTGCATATAGTTACACTATAGTGAAAGCATGGAAATAGTAAATAGTCTATCTATTATAGGGAATCATATGATAATTTTCAAGTAGATCATATACTATAGGAATATATGATATCCTTCATTTAGCCTATGTATCATAAAGGCACATCACTTCTACAATATTTGCATTACCATATTATTTAAACCATTGCTACAATAATCTAGTCATCATTTAAATGTTAAGCAAGGAACTGTATAAATCGTATAGTTTACAACTATAAACTTTATATGAGTCGCATTATAAGTACCTCCTCGGGTCATGCTTGAATAGCTTAGGATATTAAATAAATCTAGAACTGCAAACTAGGAGTTACCTTAGCATCAAACTCTAAGTTCAGAACATTAGACCATTTATAGTGTTGTCCATGGAGTACCTTAGAAAATGTATACAAAATCATTAACGGCTAACTAATAGTGCATTTTAAAACATACTGGTATTACTTGATCTGATGTGTCACCCTTACCTGTCATTTGCGAAAAGGAAGGTTCAATTGCTTTAGCTTAAATGCTAAGTAAGCCTCGGGGTTCCCATAGGACCCCTTCGTTATCAAAAGAATAACAACAGTCAGTACTTAAAAACATTAACATTTGATTTAGCATCAACATAGGTAATCTAAAAATACAGCTGAGACAAGAAACATCCATTAGCACCTTAATGTAGATTTAAATTCATTTCATAACAAGCCGCAAAACAATACATTGTAGGATCGTTGCAAACATTTATTTCAGCATGACGACATAGAAGTATTTATTATAATTCCGCATAGTTAATATATGCATTAAATGCTACGTTGAAAAATTTTAAATTTTTGTGAAATTTCGGGATGTTACAAGTACTAAGAGTGTAATATACAAAGTTTAGCAAGGTATATCCTATGTTTAAAATATCGACAGGACAAAGATATGTCTAGATCCAGTTCTGACTATACTTGTAGGAAAAGAAGTAAATGCATTAGAATTACGTAGGAGATTTATTTATGGAAACAATATGTTATAGGCAAGAAAAACATAAACTTAATAAATGTTATGACGAACAAGAGGTTACGATATAATAACATGTGGAAATAAAATTGTAAGTAAAAGGGTGCATATGGGTGCAAAAGACTCCACCAAACCCTTGTGAATAGAAGGTAATACATGGGGTAACATGATGATTGATTTACAACTAGACCAATGATAGCCAAACTGCATAAATGACATAACCTATTTAGAGGAGGAAACAAAATCCTATTATGAGAAAGGTTAGGTGAAATTAATGACATCTTCCTGAAAATCAACTTAAGAAATTAAAACTTGTTGAAATAATTAACACATGCGTGTTACAAGATATTAGAAGTACCCTGTTTGGTTTGGAAAGATGTTTAACATATTTAAATAAAACCTAGAGAGTTAAACCAAATCTTGAAAATATTAATAGGACCTAAGGTTGGGTCGGGAAAAAACCTCCAAACACACCTGAACAGTCTTGGACTGCACCATTTTTACAAAACCCTAAACTGTGTAAAAGTATTCCTCACGACCACTGGATTAGGTTCGGGATAAAATACCATAGCCATATCTTATGAACACAGGCTGAACTACCTACATAAGTATATGTTAGTACTATTACAACTACGAGTTTCAAATTCTGATTTGATTCATGACATGCTTACTTCGCATGTGCAAACTTTTGACAAACCTACATGTTGGGCTAATAAATAGACCTTGTAACTACCCTACTTTTGTAATAAAGATAGGAAACTTACGTGAGTACTTCATAAATACACGAGGGATCACCTAGACTGACAAAATCTTCATGAGTATGGAGTAGTAAAAATCTCTAGAAACACTTAAGAGTAAGTATTGAGCAGTAAAATTTATGAAATGCTTAGACACCTGACGATTAAAATAATGTTGGGATAGAGACTCTGGAACATCAATAATCCCTTAGACTACTATTGGACTAACTTAGAAAAACTTACTTAAGTTTATGCTCAGGAACGCCGAGTTTGACAATCCTATTTGATTATTAAGCTAGTATACCCTAACACACCCAGAGTGGTTTATGCTCATGTTATATATATGTATGCATTTGTATGCTTAGATTTTTCATATGTTACTTCCATACACAGTTTATGTTATAGACATTAATATGTTTTCTTTTTCAAGGAAAGGAAACTAGAGAATGACTAAAGGTACTACTTATATTCTAAACTGATTTCTGAAGTAAACCATATGCAATTATGTGCAAAGAAAAGTTACTACTTATATTCTAAACTGATTTGTGAAGTAAACCATATGCAATTATGTGCAAAGAAAAGTTACTACTTATATTCTAAACTAAGTTCAGAAGTGAACCATATGCAATTTTGTGCGAAAGAGGGTTATTTCTGATTTCTGAAGGGAACCACGTGCAATTATGCGCAAAAGAAAGTTATTTCTGATTTCTGAAGTGAACCATATGCAATTGTGTCCAAATGAAAGTTGTTATTTATAATCTAAATGGATTATATGCATTTTGTTGCAACGGGAAATTATTACTTATGTCCTAAAATACTGAATACATGCGTTTGTTTGCAAAGGGAAGATTATTACTTACGTGCTAAACTGATCATATCAATGAATGTGCCTTATGATGAAACAATAGAAACACATTGTGTTGTCGGAGAGAAGTATGTGTTAGCACCAAATCGTACCTCTAGGTTGCAAAAAGGTCAAAATTGGGTAACCACAAAACCACTTTACACTTATGCTACTGACCCAGCACAGTCAGAGAGGGATCTCTCTTAAACTTAAGAAAACTGAAAAATAATCACAGATTTGACAATGACAAATATACATGATTCTTATTACTCAAGATAATCATTCAAAGCATATTCAGAAGGTCATATTTCTGATGGGACAAATTGGTTTTTGAAGTTGGTAAGACAATCATAAGAGAAACATTGGGCAATGGATTCAAGACATAACTCATAAACCAAATAACAGTGTTGCTGCATGGAATATCAAAACAAAGGCAAGGTAGCCATCCCTTATAGTCAAAATACTTTTTTTGGTGATGAAGGAAGAAGAGATGAACAGTCCATTGACATGAGCATCAATCATAGATGAATTTAATGTCAACTTTATAGGAAATACTTGGTGGATATCTGAAAACAACAGCTAGAGCTTGTGATCAAGAATTATGCACTGTTACACACTCATTTCAGACATGAAAAAAAGAAACATAATGAAAGTAAATAACAGGAAACACATCCACATGAGAAGGAGAAAGAAACAAACTGTAAACTAGACAACACATGAATCTTAGTCGAAATCATCCTCAAACACTGCCATTCTATTAAGGAGAATGCTTCAAAACAGATTCTAGCTCTCCTAGGCCTCAACCCATTGATTTTTCAACCCTTTTCTCTTCTATTACAATGCATTTATAGATATACTTGGCCCTCACGGTCGATCTACCTCAATAGGAATCCATTACAACTGTATGGACACCTGCACAGAAGACTTAACAACTCTGAGAGTCGGTTGCAACAACTTTCTTCATTTCCGGCTGCGGACTACTGGAACTGACCTTTGGAGCCCCACATGTATATCTCAAATGGAGAAACCTATGTAAAAATTGAAAGATTATTTGTATTCAGGCTCGTGCTTGACAAAACCCATGTTCCCATTTCCTCAGATTCCCCTCCAGCTCATCGGGATCGGTCTTTGAAGTTGATGACTCACACAGTAAACGAAAATTCTAGAACTTTACCCTGTAAATATCTCTTCGGTTCTCCCAAACCGTGACACCTGTGTAAATTCTGAGAGAGGTCATTGTATATTGTCCCATGCTGAAGAAAAACCTCTCTCGGTTTCTCCAGATTCACTTTGGTTTGGGAGAAACAGTCGTTGGAAAAACATGACTAAAACAGTGATTTTCGTCAAAATCTGCCATGTTCTTCATATAAAATTTCATTGAAATTTAAGTTTTTCTTTTCTCTTTGCAATTTGAAATTTTGGGACTTTGGGAGCTTTCTTCTCTTATAAATTTGACTTGAATGCTGATGGCAAGTATGTAAATTTTACATGTAAAGCTCCTTGGTGGTGGTTTTGAGCTTAGCACAAATATGGTGCTAACAACAGGCTCCAATTAGGGATGCTATCCTCCCTGTGAGGTAGCAAAGAACCCCTTGTAGACCAGTGCCTGATCCATTGGGCTGCTCCCAACTTTGAACTGAAACCTGTAACTGAACTCTCTTGTAGCCCTTTTGATCCTACCATTTAACTCAACTGTGACTGAAACCGTCCCCTTCACTGAAAACCGACATGATCTGCTGCTACAACTGACATATGATACTCTTCCAGATTTGAGAAATCCAAAAAGAACTTGAGTGCCCAGATAAAATCCTCCAATACTCTGCTACTCTGAGGCTAAAAGCATTCACTAAGTTTGCAAGACCTGCTCCTGAATATTCTAGAGCTCCTCGAACAATAATCATCAACTTACACCATCCACCTTTAATACCTTTGCCATATGAGATTCTAGAATCTGCCATACAACCTCCAACATCATGGTAGGGTACTACAACATGATGATCAAAGCGACCAGGTCCAACCAGGTTTTTATCTAACGATTCTTGGAAATTCGCAGCAGCAATAACTATCACTCCTTCGTTTTCCTTGAAACTTTTCAGCCCCACCAGTAGTTAATTTAGGGTCACTTTCATATATAAATGTGATACCAGGTGAATGCCTCTTTGTAGTTGCGAGGAGATCTTGTAAATAATGAACAATTTGTTCCAATTCTGCCCTGGCCTCATCTACGCCCTTGGCATCACTGAATTTGGTGTATGACTCTATGCGGTTACAGCCTTGATAGAGCTCTAATTTTGGCCCTCATCCAAATCTAGCCAGCTAGATATTCCAAATAGTTCGAGTTGAGAACCTTGTCCTATTTTAAAACCATCTTTGAACCTGGATTATCATTGCAAGACAGTCCTTTATCCTTGGACATTGGTTTTGTTTGAGTATAACTTCCAGAGTTTGAGCTGAATGTAGGTAACAACCTATCACAGCAGAGAAGAGTAGGAATTGTCCGCGCAGCCACTCAATGAAACAAAGGGCGTGCAGCCACATGAATATGTTCACTTGGATCCTGCTGGAAGCATGCACAAAGCTCAAGTGAAGAGGGCACTACTAGCAACAGAACTTAGATACAGATAGAGTGACTATGTGTTGAGTGAGAGACATCATTATCAACAACCTTTTTGCACAAATGCACATTAAGAATTGAGAATTAGGAAACTTGTGGCATTTATATATATCTGAGCTGGACCATGCAAATTTGATTCAACCATCTCGCAATAACCTTCCAGACCTATGTGCTGAAAACTTGGAAGATCCGGCGTGACAGAGGTTATCAACCAGCAAAATCAAGTCGGAATGTCTCACGATTAAGGCCTGCGATTTTCCTTTGGTTATAATTTTCTGATAACCTCTCAGCAGAATAACAAAGGTGTCTCTCGGATAACAAATGAAACTGACCAACTAGAACACAACACATCTCCTTCCTTGACAGCTGAGCGTGGAGCCTTCGCCAAACTTCGCAAATTTTGGACCCGTCGACTTTCTGCACAAGTAAGATCTGCGAACTAAACCCCAGCCATAGATCTGAGCTCCACGAGATCCGAGCTGTCGGAGGGTGTGGAACTTTAACAAAAGTTCGCAAATTTTGAAATTGGATTTATCCGTGCATGTTAGAATCGCGAACAATTTTAGGACCGTATATCTGCTTTCTTCCCAAATCGGACGGTTGATTTGGTCTGGACCTACATGTACTCCTTTGGACAGCTTCTGCCTCTCTACAAAATGTCGTCGAAATGCTTCCGACCTTCTATGCTTCCAGCTTCAGCAAATGATCTGCGCCTGTTGAAAATTTTCCAGGCTCATCACGATAACGTCTTCATCCTGTCGTATGCATGAAAAGAAAGTCAAGGTCGTATGAGGACCCATCGCGAACCCCTGTAGCTACTAAGCACTAGCCATGAGAAACACGCGTTGAAAACAATGAACAGCAGGAGACGCACTGTTTTGTAACCTCAAGCAACCTCAAGCAAACAGAAATGGTCCCACTTCCAGCAAAAAGATACTGACCAACAGAAAGGGTATCCTCCGCGGGTAACACCTTAGGCATTTGCAGACCGAGCCTCCCAGCCCACGGCCTCGACGCAAAACTTACTTCTGCGCACTTGCCTTCCCACGTTGACGATTTCTTGGTCACTTAAAGCTTCACTATTGCCGGATATTGATCCAAAAACCCACAATCTTAAGCTGCTGCTTGGAATGAACAGAACCGTACTGTTCTCGCCCGACATAAGACACACTTTCAGGAAAATTTAACTTTGGCAGTTCTACTATATTCCTTTAGTTGCTGGAGAAACAGGTCCAGGAAAAACAGGGCTGGGATAACATAACGACGCGTCCAACGATCTGCTCTTAACAAGTAGATATCTACATTCACTTCTGATAGTTGGAGCATCATAAAGAATAATATTATGTCTTTATTTCTTTCATAGAGTAAATTTCTCATCGATTTGGCAGCCCGATTTTAGCATTTTGTTATTCTTGGTCGAAGTAAATGAAGTGGAAAGCTGGAAGTTTTCCCTTAAACTCTTTGAGATATTATATTCACTTAACCTTTATTAAGCACCAATCGCTTTTGACATGGAAAGAACCTTTATCCGGCGGAGGAACTCGTGCAATTGTTTCACCGTTCAACCTTTCCAACCTGGTGAGTTTGTAACGAATAACGATGAGCGACCCTTCAATGGCCATCAGACAAAGTAGCTGACGTGGGATTTAGACAGTGATGTAAATTTTTATACTTCATGGGACTTATCCCACATGCAGAAAGAAAGGTGTTTCTTTGCCCTTTATATTGACTGAACGTTTCACTCGATTATAAGGATTAAAGAAGGCTATGGTGAGCTTGGCGCGTAGGTGTTGGATGGCATGAGTGGGCTCCTCTTCGACTTGGAAGCTGGCGATTGACAACGCTCTCAATGTTGATCTAGGGCTGGGCCCACCATACTTTACTTTTGGTTCAGCTTCATTCAAGACTTTGGCCCGTCAATAAAAATTTAAATCTTTTCACCATAAAAATTTAAGTTTTGGCTATACATCACCTTTATAAAAAACTTAAAGCCCTTGTTTCCATTCTTTATAAAAATTTAAAAACCTTAGCTCAAATATATAAAGCTAATATAGGTTTATAAGATCACTTTTTTTACTTTTGGTTCAGCTTCATTCAAGACTTTGGCCAGTCAATAAAAATTTAAATCTTTTCACCATAAAAATTTAAGTTTTGGCTATACATCACCTTTATAAAAAACTTAAAGCCCTTAGTTTCCATTCTTTATAAAAATTTAAAAACCTTAGCTCAAATATATAAAGCTAATATAGGTTTATAAGATCACTTTTTTTACTTTTGGTTCAGCTTCATTCAAGACTTTGGCCCGTCAATAAAAATTTAAATCTTTTCACCATAAAAATTTAAGTTTTGGCTATACATCACCTTTATAAAAAACTTAAAGCCCTTGTTTCCATTCTTTATAAAAATTTAAAAACCTTAGCTCAAATATATAAAGCTAATATAGGTTTATAAGATCACTTTTTTGCCCAATTATGAAGACCCTTTTCTTTTGCTTAGAGCTTATTTCGCTCATTTTTTGCTTGTTTGAAATGCTGCAAAAATCCATGCACCGCCAAGCCACTTCCCTGGTGTGCAATCATCGACTGAGCCATTACAAATCTGAATTGAAAACTTTAGGTTGAAAACTGAAACTGTACATGCTGCAAATTGAATTGAAAATGCGAAAAGATGCTTGCCCTGTCAAGCTTATTTATATATAAGTCACTCCACTTTGCTTGAAAATGACTGCTCAATCAAGTAATGAAAAAATGCCAATGAAGCCAATCCAATAGCTGGTCAAATAGACAAAATTTCTGATCATGCTTCATCAAATCCCAAACTGACAGACCTACTAAAAACAACCAATGGTAACAAATTTGATCTTTATGGCGGAGGCATAACCAATCATTCCAACTGAAAAATTTCTCCATGCATTCATCCACTGGGTCATACAAAGCATGGCATCTTTCAAAAAACTCCGTTATTCTTTTGTCATGACAGGGTTGCGCAAACTATAAACTCTCTTACACATTATCCACCCATTTTTCAAAGGAGTCTTGAAGGGAGTTCACGGGACAGCTTTCAAGTGAGACATCAACAACTTCACCCAAATTTTCAGAATTTAAAACTTGACCTTCTTCATGTATTTCAGTAGGAATATCATTATTTTCTTCAATGACATCAAGTGAAACAAATTCTTCTTGCCACAATAATTCTGAAAATGAAAGATATGAAGAGAGGATTGACTGAGAAGACTGATCTTCCTCTTGCTTCTATGAGACCGGACAAAACTGTTGCACATGTTTCACATCATGGACACCTCCATCTTCACTTTCAGTCAAAAGTGAAACTTCATTCTGAAAGTTCTCTTGAGTGTTATGACAACTAGCTTCTTATATGGCTTCTTCCCCTTCCCTTAATTCAACCGAAATCTCAATTTGACTCTCAAACGAATTTGAGATAACATTTCGTTTTTCAATGTCTAAATCAGAAAATGGATAAAGATGAGAGAAAATTGATTGGCTACCTTCATCACTAACATGGGCACACAAAAAATGGAAAGAGGGATGCAAACTTTCATCACATTTAGGCAAGGAACATGACTTCCAAAAGCATGTTGTCATTTTTCATTCACAACCAAAGGAGAAACTAGTGTTTGCTGGAGAGTGTCTTGAGTGTCATGGCATTTATTTTGCATTTCCTTTTTATGGAAGGAGCTTTCATGTAACATTTCTAAAAGCTCTTCATCCACAAACTCTTCATTACCATACATGTTTTCCAATTCTTCAATGAAACCTTTAGCATGCATGCAACAATCTTGAACTAGCAGCAAGGAGGGGTACTAATTTTTAAAATGCCCATGAAAGACTGTGTGAAAATATTCAAGGGAGCATAAAATTGCTGATGGTAACCCCTCATACCATGACCTTGCATTCTCTTCTAATGTTACCATAAACATTTTCATCAAATAGTCCTCAGGCAATCCAATTCCAAGCTTATGTATATGCATATGAAATCTAAGCAAATGAATAGCAGTATCATCTCCTTTCTGATCTTTAAATTTAGGTAAACAGGTCTGCCAATCTACTAGGAATAGGATTTGGAAAACCAGGGATGTGAGACCTGCTCATGGGAGAATACCTTCTTGACAATGAAGTCATCTTGAAACAATGGTGCTGAAAATTCTGACTAAAGACGAGGTGAGCTAAACTGTGAAACAGTGAGACACTGGATTTCTTCAATGTGGAGTCGCCATGAGACCTTCAACATCTCAATTCTGATATGGAGTCACCAATCCTCCCAGTGGAGTCACCTTCATACTGAAATCTTGATGAGTGAAGTCCCCAGGTGAATGGTACACAACCTTCTCAATGTCTGACTGCTGCTCACCATCAACAATCAGATCTAAAACTTTGTCGTTTTCCTAGGGATGATAAGACTTTCGGTTCCCAGCAACAGCGCCAATATGTAAGCACCCAAATCGTACCTCTAGGTTGCAGAGAGATCAAAATGGGGTAACCACAAAACCACTTTAGACTTATGCTATTGACCCAACACAGTCAGAGAGGGACCTCTCTTAAACTTAAGAAAACCGAAAATAATCAGAGATTTGACAATGACAAACATACAGGATTCTTATTACTCAAGATAATCATTCAAAGCATATTCAGAAGGTCAGATTTCTGATGGGACAAATTGGTTTTTGAAGTTGGTAAGACAATCATAAGAGAAACATTGGGCAATGGAGTCAATACATAACTCATAAACCAAATAACAATGCTGCTGCATGGAATATCAAAACAGAGGCAAGGTAGCCATCCATTCAAAGTCAAAATGCTTTGTCTGGTGATGAAGGAAGAAGAGATGAACAGTCCATTGACATGAGCATCAATCATAGATGAATTCAATGTCAACTTTAGAGGAAATACTTGGTGGATATCTGAAAACAATATAGCCAGAGCTTGTGATCAAGAATTTTGCACTCTTACACACTCATTTCAGACATGAAAAACGCAAACATAATGAAAGTAAATAATATGAAACACATCCACATGAGAAGGAGAAAGAAACATACTGTAAACTAGACAACTCATGAATCTCAGTCAAAATCATCCTCAGACACTGCCATTCTATTAAGGAGAATGCTTCAAAACAGAGCCTAGCTCTCCCAGACCTCAGCCCATTGATTTTCCAACCCTTTTCTCTTCTATTACAATGCATTTATAGATATACTTGGCCCTTAGGGTCGAGCTACGTCAATAGGAATCTATTACAACTGTATGGACACCTGCACAGAAGGCTTAACAACTCTAAGAGTCGGTTGCAACAACTTTCTTCATTTCCGGCCATGGACTGCTAAAATTGACCTTCGAAGCCCTGACTGTATATATCAAATGGAGATACCTGTGTAAAAACTGAAAAACATTATTGTAGTCGGGCTCGTGCTTGATAAAATCCATGTTCCCATTTCCCCAGACTCCCCTCCAGCTCATCAGGGATCGGTCTTTGAAGTTGATGACTCACGTAGTAAACGAAAATTCTGGAAATTTAACCTTTAAAGATCTCTTCGGTTCTCCCAAAAAGTGACACTTGTGTAAATTATGAGAGAGGTTATTCTATATTGGCCCATGCTGAAGAAAATCTCTCTCGGTTTCTCTAAATTCACCCTCGTTTGGCGGAAATAGTCGGTGGAAAAAGATGACTAAAACAGTCATTTTCATCAAAATCTACCATGTTCTTCATATAAAATTTCATTAAAATTTAAGTTTTGCTTTTCTCTTTGCAATTTGAAATTTTGGGACTTTAGGAGCTTTCTTCTCTTATAAATTTGACTTGAATGTTGATGGCAAGTATGTAAATTTTACATGTAAATCTCCTTGGTGGTGGTTTTGAGCTTAGCACAAATATGGTGTTAACAGTATGGGTATCGAAAGCAGGAAATATCAAGGCATGACTAACAATGAGATGATTGTGATATCCTTGCTTACTTTACATTTTGATTACATGCCATGGGACTGACAATACCATGAGGTTACTACAGGTAATGGGTTAAGGAAGCCTCAACAAAACCTTGAATTAAGAAGGAGTTTGAATGCATGGGGCCGCATGGGAGAATGAAACTGCGATAAATGAGGCCTACCTCGCCTAGTTTTAGGTTCATTTCTAGCCCCTAGAACACCAGGACGGTGTTGTTCTAAGCGGGGAGGGATGTAATATCCCGAATTTTGATGGATTATGTTTACGTTATATATTGGGCATAAGCCCCAATGCATATGATTTATTTATGATGTACTTATATTTGGGCATGGACCTTGACTGATGCAGATTTATTGTTATGTTCAGGGCATGAAAAGCCCCAATGTACTTAATTGATGTTTATCATGAGATATGGGTATAAACCCTAATATAGTGAGATCATCTTTGATTATATTGTGCAGAGTCTTATTATGCATGACTGACTTTTATTATGTGTTGAGCGTAGGATCTGGAGCACATGGATGACCTGTGTGCTAGGCATAAGCCCCGATGTACATGGATTCCTATGTGCTGGGCGTAATCCCCGATGTACATGGATGCCCTATGTGCTGGGCATAAGCCCCGATGTACAAGGATGCCCTATGTGCTAGGTGTAAGCCCTGACGTACATAGATGAATTTTATTATGTGTTGGGCGTAAGCCCCAATGTAGATAGAGTGTTGGACATAAGCCCTAGAGCACTCCAATCTTGATAATAAATACTGGATCCGAGGCAATTTGTAATTCTAGATGTGCTTCACAAACACATTCTAGTACTAGTGTTGAGCGGGTTGCTCTAGAATTGCACTAGCATAACGCCCATGTGAGAGTGTTGAGGAAAAGATTTGAAGAGCACTCGGAGTTACTTGATCTTAAAATTGCAGAGTCAAGAAGACTCTGAATAGCACTACTATTCATCACAATTATTTAATTGGTTAAATGAATCATTTCTATCTCTCATGAAGGATTGTGGGAACTACCATGTTAAACGAGGGAATCCAACATGCAAGAGGGACCTAGAGTTACCTAACCTAGTCGACTATCCATACCGACCAAAATACCTTGTCCAAAGGTCGGACCTTGTATTAAATGATTACCAAAGAATTATTTTTCTATTTAATTAATTAAATCAAAGATATTATTATGATATTTAATTATTTAGTAATCAAATTGATTATTTATAAAAGGACACTCACTTAGGTGTAATAGTATGCATAAACATTATGCATAAGATGTTTCCTTACATTATTATTACACTTAAAGAGAAATATTGTGATCTAGGAGTAAGTAGTTAGTTAAAGTATATTTTACAAATATTATAAATCAAAATTAAATAAAAAAATTGGAATTAATATTAAATATTATTATTAACCCAATAGCTATATCCCAAAAGCTCACCTATATAAGAAGGACAAATTTCCAAAGAATGGACACTTTTCTTTCTATCATTATTCTATGGTAAAGAGAAGAGAATTTTCCCACAGAACCTAAAGGAGCTTTTTATTTTCAAGAACTGAATTGCATCAGCAATCTTCCCTAGGTCATCTATTGTCCTATTTCATGTTGGAACCAGCTCAGAGGGATCCATAGTGAACCAGGAACGGTTCAGGGTCAAGGTTGGGAGGAACGTGGTAGTCCCAAAGTCATTCGGTTCAATTATCCTACAGGTCAGCTAGATCAATACATACTTGTTTTCAGTAATTAGTGTTTGAAAGTGTGCAGGTCTGTATCAGCAACAGGATCAAGCTGCAACTGTTCAGGTATGAGTTATTCTTATGTTCTTTTTAAATTTGTTTTAGTCTGTTAAATCTAGGATTTAATTCCATTAAGAATTTTTCTTCATAGAAATCAAGCAGCGTTTATTTATTTGAGAGCAGGGGCTTATGGAATTGACTCTCCTGGGTAAATATTTTATTTCAAAAGTTAAAATTCTGTTTGAAGACTTCAACCCAAATTAGCTGAAACAGTAAAGGGTTCCTAAGTAATTTCCAATACATTAATTACGGCAGAATCATCTCCTGTAGGAGATCGATTCACCCACCTTAAACCCTAGTATTAAAGTCTTGACTCTTAACCGGATTTGTGCTGGGTCAAACATATAAACTACAAGGAAAATTTCCTATTCAAATATCTCTGCCAAGCATTGGCGTATAAGTTATTTGCCAACCTATATGATTTCATGCCATGCTGAGATTTAAACACTAATCTCTTACATAGGTCTCGTAGGGCCCCAAAACTAATTTATATCGTTATCAAATTAAAGACAGAGTTTCCCGAAAGCTTTTGAATCCATTTCTTAACCTACGGTAAACAGAACTCAGACATCGTTTTAGAGTTTTAAAAGAAGAATCAACTACCATATACATTTAAACTAGAATTGCCTTACACATGCTATAAATTCATTTAGTAATTATTTCAAGTAGGAACAAGATTTAGGATCGAATCCTCTACACATTGCCATAAGAAACAAATGCGCAGGGATCACGCTACATCATGGTTCATTTCCCTTTTTCACATAGTTATTAAACCATAACGAAAGCCAAGCAAGCGAATTCAATTCTAGCGCTAAGGATGGGTCATTAAGACTCTCAGAAACATTTCTTTTAAACAAAAAATCGAATCTATGTTTTTTCCTTGTCTTTTAAATCAACAATCTCATCCATTAAGAATTCATCCACAAGGATTGAGCTAAGGCACAAAGAGTAAATACTCTCTACTCTAATTAATTACCCTCTCAAACTAGAAGTACATTAACCCAATCCTTTTGCTCATTCAGAAGTAAAAATGGTTCTCTATACAAATACATAATCCAACTACGGCATTACCCTTCAGTAATTACAAATAAATACTTCAAATATACAGAGGCTTTATTACAGAGTTTACAATTCATCTCAGCCAGGTATACAAAGGAAATAAACAGTTCAAAATATTTAAACAACATTCTCATTTCAAACAATAGGAGAATCAAATTCTAAATTCTAAATATTTAAATTAAATCAACTAAAGAAAACACAGAGGACCTCAGCATGTTACAGGTAGGGTCACCACCCAGGATTCGATAGGTAGACCTTTCACCAAGTTACCAAAGATAAATTATCAAACCCTGGACTTGTGAGGTCACATAAATTCTGGAAACAAAAATTATTTAAATATACAAAACAACATTTCTATGAGAAGGAATCAAACTTCCATAATTTCAACGCATACTTGAGGAATGGTGATAAGAACTTTTATCCATTTATCAAATTGCGGAAGTCTAGGTTGCAACTTTAAACATTTCCCAGAACACCAACATTGTAACCAAGTTGTACTATACTCACAATATTGACATAATTCCATTATTAAAAATGATAGTATTAAAATCAAACCCATCAAGATAGTATGTCCAGGTATCCAGTTAGGGTCTTCGCCATTCTTAACAAAAGAAAGCATCCCATTACATAATTTGTATCTACCATTAAAAGCCCCATTTTAAACCATTGAAATAATATACATTTCCAGGAGTACTAAAAGCACAATGCTGGTATAGAAGGAAAGTATAGACCATCTTCTTCAACACTAAAATCGCCATATAGGATACAACACAATCAACACTGTGTGCCTTAGTTCTGGCCACGACTCATTACTCAAAATCCCACCATTTTAATTGAAGCCCAGATTTAAGAATATTACATTTCAGGGTATACGAACCAACATGAAAACACAATGCTTGAAGGGAGGAGAGGGATATCAGAAGACCAGACTTACCCCAGTTGGCTTAGCTGCGAGTATCACCATGCCCAACTCGAAAATACCATCACCAAGGGCCCTGTCAAGGTCAAACCCCAAAGCGACTAAGTTATATTTCGAACCAGAGAAATGATAATGGAAACAAGTAAAAGGAAAGATACGAGTTTGTTATTGGCACAGAGTTTACCTCATAAGCTCGTGCATCTAGTAAGGAGCAGGCCGAGCCCTACCATAGATGCCTCCAAGGTCTTGAGAGCTTCGCTCCTCTCCTCTCCCAAAAGAAAACCCACAAGTGTGATTTTACAGTAATGTCATTCAAGCCTTAGGGTTAAACTCTCATTGTCATCCAGTTGTATCCATTTCGCATGGGTCTCCATTAAATGCATTACCAACTCTTCCATACGTTGATTTTTACCCCCTTTTTACATAGTTAAAGGTTTACTTTCAGCCTTGCGTGATTACATTTATTTGTTGACCAAAGGTGTAATAATAACTCATATATGGTGATACAACTCTAGGAAATTAAACCCTAGATAAGTCTTATGCATACCTACAAAACCATGTTGGAATAAGATTTAGCAAGAATGCTAAGTAAGTCCGACCTTCGCTGCCAGACCCATCCCTTCAAACATGAGAATACCTATATAATATAGTGACTTAAAAATCAAGCAGACTAATCGACTAAAATAAACACATAGTTGCAACAATTAAAGGAACAACATAATCTCACACTAGTAGATTTGAACCCAAAATCTGATGAGCAAATCCGACGACCTCTGATGAAATGGACTGTGTCGTTGGATTTTTCTTTGAAAATTACCTTTTTTTTGTTTTCTTTTTTTAAATTTCGAGAGGTGTCCATCGGATATCCGACGAGGCTGGCAGGTATCCAACGGCTCTACTAATATCCGATGCCTATTCGGATATCCGATGAAATGGATGTCGGATAACTGACTTCATTTTGAACCCGAAGAGGTCGGATATTCGACGGATTTTTTCCCAACGGTCACTAGATTAGTGTTGTCGGATATCCGACGTAGGTTTGATTTTTTGACTTTTACAATTTATAAATATCAAACTATTCCGACATGTTTGCCATACCAGTGATGATTTGCGGATTTTTTTTTGTTTGGCAGATTGTTTTTGTTATTCAAGTGAGCATAGTACTCTGGAGCTTCATTTTCTAAGATCGATAATCTTCATTTAAGCTCTTTACAAGAAAATGTCAACTACGAATATTCCTGATCCAGATGAACAAAATCGACAATTGCTCGCTAGATTGTGGGAAGGAGTTGAAAGAAGGGGTGATGGTAAATGCTATTGTCCATGTAATCAATGCAGAGGCTTTAAGAGGAGAAGAATTTTGATCACAACAACCACAAAACATTGTAGGGAGCATGGGCACGCTGAGGGGGGACATGAATACCATCCATTTTTAAGTTTGCATTATATATGTTTTTATTTTGATTTCTTTTGTAAATTTATGTATTATTATAATATTTCTTATTTTTTACCAATAATACATTTGGTCATTGTTCTTTTCATCCCAACAGTACAAAATTTGTTAAATTTTTAATGTATCACATAAATTTTTACATTTTGCTTTTGAATTTCTTATATTAACTTTTATCTATTGATTGTTTCATGTAATTATAAAGGAAAGACATCCTACGGCATATCGTCCGGATCAGCAAGTGCTTCCAGAACAAGTACAGGAGGAACATGGAGCTATGAATATTAATGGAGAACAAGTTAATGATCACATTGAAGAAGATGATCATACTGATAACATAGTTGAAGATGATGTTACAAATACTTTGATCCATGATTTATTTAATGTTGGAATGGATAATGATGATGATCATGAAAATGATGAACATTTTGATGATATTCATGATATACCTCTTCTTGACAAGGCATACGAACCCCTTTATGACGGCTCCAAGACAAATCTTCTCTTTGCTATATTGTTGGTAATGAACTTGAAGGTTATGAATGGTCTTTCAAACATATCAGTCACAATATATTCCATCACAAAATATATATGATTGTCATGTATTTTATTGTTAATTCATATATAAGTCAAATTACTACGGATGAAATTTGTTTCATTAATATTATTTCTATATTATATTAACTAGATTTTTATTTTAATTTGTTGTAGCATGATAGGTGAATATTTGTTACCACCTTCAAATATTTTACCTCGCACATATCGAGATTTATCTGCCATCATGAACGAAATTGGAATGCAGTATGAAGTAATTCATGCATGCCCCGATGATCATGTTCTTTATTACAACCAACATGAATTTGCAACAGAATGTCTTGAATGTCATATCAGTAGATATCACACAGATCAAGTAATTAAAAATGTGCCTCGCAAGGTTCTACGTTATATTCCCATTATTCCCCATTTGCAACGACTTTTCAGGTGCAAAAACATAGCACAGTTTATGGATTACCATCCACGGAACATAAGTCAAGACGACATTATTCGGATGCCTGCAGATGGGTCTGCATTTAGAGATATGGAGGAAAAATGGCCTCAGTTTAAAGATGAACCTCGTAATCTTAGGATTTCTTTGGCAGCAGATAGTGTCAATCATTTTGCAAAGATGAGATCTGTTTACTCGGTGTGGCCTATTTTTGTTATCAACAACAACATTCCTCCATGGTTGACAATAAAGAGGGAGCACATAATGTTGTCGATGATTATTCAAGGTACGAACACTGCAGTTTTTTTTTTATTGCAGTGGTATATTCTCATTTGTCGTTTTTTGTCTCATAATGTTATATATATGTTTAAAGTTTTTCTATTGTGAAATATGGTTTATATATCTAAACGGTACGTCTCATAATCAGAATATTTATTTTATATGTTCAAATCAATCAGGTAAGTACCAAGTCAAAGATATGAATGTATATATCGAACCTCTTATTGACGAGCTACTGAAGTTATGGAATGGAATCACTATGTATGACTTATCTAGACCAATACGACAAAGGAAAATCCAATTCCATGCAATGCTTTTATGGACAATACATGATACCCCAGGGTTAACCCATTTTTGTGGTATGTAATTATAAGTTCCACTTTAGTTGCATTTAATTTTACGAACTACTAGTTAATATAAAATACGCATGCATGTTTTTCTAAATAATCCAGTCATTTTTTATATAATTATAATATACATTAATATTGATATTCCATCTTTTTATTTAGGTCTTCAGACAAAGGGGAAATTTGCATGTCCAGTTTGTGGTCCTAAGATCAAATCTCGTTGTTCAAAAAGCTTAGGAAAGGAGGTGTTTGATGAGTATAGTCACTTCCTCTCCAAGAATCACAGGTATCAAACTACCGAAAAACATCTTTTCAATGGCAAGCAAGAGACTGCATTAAAACCAAAGAGAATGACACCTCAACTATGGAAGTTGCAATATAATAGAAATCGTCAAGGTACATATAATCAATCATTGTATATGATCATATTTTATTTTATTATATTATTGTGTATTGTTTAGTGTAATTGACATTGATTTAATATTTAATTTCATCATTGTCGTTCATGTGATCATCATGAAGGAATTAATGGGCTTCCACGAGGAATGAAAAGTTATCCTAGACAATTTAGTAGGTTGCCCTATTATGAGCACCTACAAATTGCTCATCTATTTGATACAATGCATATCGGAAAGAATGTGACTGAAATATTATGGCGAATATTGGATGGAAGGAGTGACAAAGGAAAAATTGTCAAAATTTGCAAAGACATTCAAGATAACAACCATGCAATGAAAGATGTCATTCAATTTCATAGCAATGGGGAGCAAATTAATATAAAATCACTTCCATGGATGTTAACGGACCAGCAAAGTAATGTTGTAAAAGAAGTCATTCGAAAAATTAAATTTTCCACCGGATTTTGTGCGAACATGAAGAATATCATAACAAAGAAAGGTGATTTCGCGGGGGTGAAAATGCACGATTGGCATGTCTTCATGAAGGTAATAATTACTATGGTATGCATTTAATAATTATTTTTTTCCTTTTCTAGTACTCTTTTTCGATATACTGAAACTATTTGTATATTATTGTTACAATATGTTCTACCTCTCTCTATCCCGGACAACTTTGACAACAATGTCAAGCAAATAATATATAGTCTCGGGAAATACATGAGGTAAGTGGTGATTTTTCCATGTGCTTACTGTTTGTTTAATTCAACATAGAAGTTATTCTTAATTTGATTTTCATTCTCTACTTCATGTTACATAATATAATGACTTTTTTATTTAATCTCTTGATTGGTTGGTTGTCATGTCACTTCTAGATGGTTGTCATCTAAAGAATTCCATAAAGAAGACATAAAGTATTGGAGGAGAGAAATTCCTTGTCTCATGTGTGAAATGCAGAAGCATCTACCTTCAGCATTTTTCAATGCACAGGAACACTACCTCATACACCAAGTTGAGGAGATTGAACTGTGTGGACTTGCGCACTTAAGGTCCATGTGGATGGTTGAGAGGCACTTGAAATTTATGAAGGGTTTGGTCAGACAACGAGCATATGCTGAGGGTTCTATGATAGAGGGATATAGGGTATACCAAAACATGTTGTACATTAGTGAATATCTTCCTATATTGGCATCAAAGCTCAATTTTGCGTTGCATTTGTGATCCAGACTCCAAAAACGATTTCAAAGGGGAGTACCCGAATGGGAAAGGTAGATCGAGGAAGGTGAAAGGTAATATAACACATTTCACTAGTGATTTTTATGTTTATATATCATACATATATATTCTATTTTTTTATTTAGTATTTTGCATCATTTTATATTGTAATTATATACTTTTTTAAGTGACTAATATACATTTTCATTGAATTTTATTTTTATTGTCCTCAAACAGTTGGTCGAGAGTGGGATGCGATTCATTTATACATCGCAAACAATCTTGACTGGATGAAGGTATGGATTGAAAAATGTGAACAATCTGGTCATGGAATATCATGGGAAGGTGTGGCTTCATTGGTTAAAGCTGCACATCACAATGGAGACGCCAATGTAACACAAAGGGAAATCGATTTAGAAAGAGGTTTAAAAGATAAGCAGGTAAGCATATTAATCAACGACACTATATTTTTTTTTAAAATATTGTCGTTGTATGTCACGCTGGTTATTTTACTTTTATGACATTATAATAAACATGCACTACTTTATCATAAATATGGTGGGATCATTATGTAATCTTTTCCTGTATGGTTTGTTGTACTAGGTAAAACACCATAAGGCTATGTGTTGCAATGGATGTAGATATCGCATCAAAAAGTTGGATGAAACAAAGAAAACATCTGATTGTGGGATATCTGTAGTCTTTGAGGTGACCAATGTTTCTTCTAGAAGTGAGAAACATCCATAACTATCTGAAAATCGATACTATGGGTATCTGGAAGACATTCTTCAGTGTGGCTTTAACTCCTTCAAGGTATTTCTGTTCGTTGTCAAATGGTACAGGTGTCGATTGAATCAACATGATCCCGATAGAACAATTATTGAACATGATAATGGTTTTACCATGGTAAATACAAGGTTGTTTGAGCCAGGAACGGAGCCCTATGTTCTTCCAACCCAATGTGAACATGTATTTTACTCTGAGGTTCCAGGTAGAGCGGGTTGGTCATTTGATGTGAGACATGATCCAAGAAGAAGGCCGGTAAAGTATAACGTTGATGAAGGTAATGAAGACGTTCTCGAAGAAGAAGACGCCGCAGAAGATGATTATGATCAACATGAGTTAGATGATCATGTTCCAGAAGAAGATGTCGAAGAACTTATTGAATCAGATGATGTACTATCATACAATGTCCATGAAGATGATATCAATGATGACATGTTGATCATAACTGACATCGACGACGAGGATGATATGGCCAATCCTTACAATGTTGAATCTGGATCATCGGATGATAGTATAGACGATGACCCAGATGAAGAAGATGATGAAGACCATTGAAGTTTACGAGGTATGCAGTAATAATAAATTAATTGTTTCGTAGTGTACATAGATATTTTTGTTGGGTTATGGGGAATTGAGAGTGATGTGAGGGGGGGGAGGGGCCATAAGAGCTTCCACCTTCACGTGGTTGGCGCTGTTTAGTAGAGAATATTAAATTATTCTTGAAATAGAGAGAAGCTTAGTAAGGAAATGCACAATTATCAAGACTCAAACATCATCATCATCATCATCATCGTCATCGTCATCGTGATCATCTTCATCATCATCATCTTTTTCTTCTTGATCATCATCTTGATCATTCTCATTCTCATCATCATCATCATCAGCATCATGTTTATCGTCGTCGTCATGGCCACCATCATCATCATCATCATTGTGATCAACATCATCGTCATCATCCTCACCATCATCATCCTCATCATCTGCCTCATCATCATCAACAATATCTTCATTATCATCGTCATCATCGATCGTCTTCATTGTCATCATCGTCATCATCATCATCATAGTCGTCATCGTCATTGTCATCATCAATCATCTTCATCATCATCTTCATCATCGATCGTCTTCATCATCATAGTCATCTTCATCATCGTCATCATCATCATGATATTCATCATTCTCATCATCATCATCATCATCATCATCATGTTTATCGTCGTCGTCATGGCCGCCATCATCATGATCATCATTGTGATCAGCATCATCGTCATCATCCTCACCATCATCATCATCATCATCAGCAATATCTTCTTCATCATTGTCATCATCATCGTCATCATCGATCGTCTTCATCATCATCATCATCATCATCATCATCATCATCATCATCGTCATCATCATCATTGTCATCATCGATCATCTTCATCATCATCATCATCATCATCGTCATCATTGATTGTCTTCATCATCATCGTCATCTTCATCATCATCATCATCATGATCTTCATCATTCTCATCATCATCATCATCAACAGCATCATGTTTATTGTCGTCGTCACGGCCACCATCATCATCATCATCATCATTGTGATCAGCGTCATCGTCATCATCCTCACCATCATCATCATCATCATCTTCCTCATCATCATCAGCAATATCTTCATCATCATCGTCATCATCATCGTCATCATCGATCATCTTCATCGTCATCATCGATCGTCTTCATCGTCATCATCAATCGTCGTCATCGTCATCGTCATCATTGATCATCATCATCATCATCATCGTTGTCATCATCATCGTCATCATCGATCATCTTCATCATCATCGTCATCATCATCATCATCATCATCGTCATCATTGATCGTCTTCATCATCATCGTCATCTTCATCATCGTCATCATCATCATGATCATCATCGTTATATGATATCCGACGCAGCTATTACCTAGAAAAACCAACGGTGTTTGTCGTCGGTGATTTAGAGATCTCATCGGATTCTTTTGAAGTTAGAAGTATGATATTAGATGCATGCATTGACGGTGTGGGAGGGTTTCAAGACTCAAATGAATGACACTCACCATTGCAGCATCAAAAACCATACCTATAAATTAAATAATGTGATACATGGGGTCAACGTTGAATTTTTTTAAATATGTGTTGGTTTGGACTGAAATTTGGCATGGTTAGACTAGATGCATGCATTTACGATGTGGGAGGGTTTCTAGACTCAAAAATGACTGACACCAACCATTAATGGAGCATTAAAAACCATGTAATGATACTCAACAAGGAGTAATTTGATCATCATGGTTTCACTCTGAAATAACTTATTTTTTTGTGGACTCACTAGTACCATTGCTTATGGACCCTCACAAGGAAATCCTCTTAGGTCGCTGATTGTGTTGGGATAAATCATCACTAACTTGTTTGATGGACCTAATGGTCCCATGATAAACACTCATAACATGTAAATTATAGAGGACATACAAAAAATGGTTGACTCTCTCACCCAATTAGTTAGCAAAATGGAAACCAAGAATCACTTCTCATTTTCCGACCCTTCCAATAGTATGATGCCTCATTTTTTTGAAGTAATTCTAAACAAGTTTGGCGGGTCAGATCCAATTGGTTGGTTCGATCGATCAAATGAAGCACTAACTTTCCCTTAATGTAATATTTTATTACCTAATGAAATTCATTATAGGAGTCATCAAAGTTCATTTATTTTTTCATAAAAATTAATTGATTATTTTTTAAGCAATTCCTTATTAGTGGTATTAAAGAGGAAATTAAATCCCACTTAGAGGTGAACCATCCTACTACTTGGTTGGAGGACAATAATATTTATTGTCATGCATGTGTTATATCCTATGCTCAGTCCAAAATCCCCAAATTTATTTCATTTCCTTTCCCCAACTATGGTGTCTATTCAACAACCTCTTCCACCTTTCAAGGTCCATAAGTTGGCATAGGACAAAATGGAGGAACATCAACTTAAGGTTCTATGCTACAATTGTAATGAAAAATATTCTCTTGAGCATAGATGTAAGGAACATCAATTATTTGTGGACATATTTGAGGACATTTATGATGATGAACTTGATGGAAGAACTCAAAAGGAATCCCCTCCCATCATTGAGGAAGTTTTTCTTCCTAACCCTATGAAGAACCCTATATCTCCCTTAATTATTTGACTAGTATTTATTTCTCCTCATTAATGTTCAAATGGGTGATTACTCCCGGAAAACTAACATGTTTTCCATTGAAACGGGTGGGCGTGATATTGTTCTCAGCGTGAATGGATAATAAGATTATGTCATATCACCATGGATTTATTGGAATTACAAATGAGAGAGCATGATCATAGCATCTCATTGCTTCATCGTATCCTCCCATCCAATGTGTGATCATATTGTCATACTTTTGAACAAAATAATATATGAAATTAAAAATATTGTATCGTTGTTCTTAGCTATTGGTATCATTCATCCTAGTACCAACCCGTACTCTTCTTTGGTTGTCATGGTCCTTAAAAAACAAGTCACTTAGCACATGTGTCCCAATTTTTTTATCTCTTAACTCCTTGATAGTGAAAGATAAAATTCTCATTCCAGTCATTAATTATCTCTTATATGATACATGGAGATAAATTCTTCATTGATTGTGACCATCTCTATAGTTATCGCCAAATTCACATGAAAGAAGAAAATATTCCTAAATATCTTTTTACAGTCATTAAAGTCAACATTAGTTTTTGGTGATTCCTTTTATCCTTTGCAATGACCCTTCCACTTTTCAGAGCCTGGCATGAACCATATTTTTTAAGCCCCTTCTTGAAAGTTTGAGGAGGAAGGGTGCATATTTTCCTTATCTTCCCTAGTAGCCAATTGGCTATAGGAGGTAGTTAAGAATAGTCAACATATACCAAGATCATGATGATGGCAATGATTATGTAACAAATAGTAAAAAAAACATTATATATATAAGAATTAGATAATAATTAAAAAATCGTTATATATATAACATTATATATAACAATTAAAAAAAAAAAATTATATATAACAACAAAACCAATTAAAATTTAAAAAATGAATATATAATAAATAGAATTAAAACATGAATAAATAAAATTACAACATAAATATATAACAATGGTTTTTTAATTTGTTTTTAATTAAATATATATATAACAATTAAATTTTAATTGTTATATATAATTATATATATATATATATAATTAAAAACAAATTAGAAAAACAAAAAAAAAACATTACATAACATATATATTGAACAAATAGAAAAGTCGGCGGCCATATGCATTTCAAAATCCTGCGATTTGCGATTTGGAGTGACCTCGAGTGACTTCGATTTGGAGTGACCTGTGATTTGGAGTGACCTCGATTTGGAGTGACCCTCGATTTTGAGTTGTGCCTCTGCGATTTGGACCTACGCCTTTGCGATTTGGACCTGCTATCGATTTGGATTAGACTGTTCGATTGTGGGAGAGGCGGTTTGTGATTGTGGCAGGGGAGAGGGAGTGACCCAACGACCAAGCAGTGGGAGTGACCCAACGAGCAAGCATTGGGAGAGGCGGTTTGGAGTCCAAGAAAATAAACTATAAGAGGAGCCGGAAATGCCTCCCATGTCCGTGAGTACCAAGCCCTAAATTTTTTTGATTTGACAAATTTAAAAATTTGGTAGCAAATCACTGTGGTTTCATTGCTAATTCGATCTTCTAAGAGGGTTTCATTGCTAATTCAATCTACATTGGGGTATTTTTATCTTATTGCATCTACTTTTTTTTTTAGTTTGATGGGTGAACCCTCACCTCTTTGTAGTGAACTGAAAATGAAGGCCTTAATATCTCATAGCAAAAAGAATGTAGTGACTTTTGCTTATTGCCTTGTGTTTTGATTCTGGAAGGGCCTTCATTAGAATGAGAATACTGTGGTTGACGAACATAAGCTTGTTGTCCTTGGGCAGATGAATCAATGTTCAACCTTCGTTGAAGTCGAGAAGTGTGACCAATATCATGAAATAGATGTATTAGATCAAAAAGTTGAGGTTCTTGCAATGGACTCCCTTATTTTATCATGAATGGGGGGAGCGGGGGCTATTACTAATGACCCCGATAATGTAGAGTTACCAAGATTTCACTGTGACTGAGTACTTGTATTCACACAAGCTCGAGTTAAGGTTTCCATTATTGCATTAAAGCACCAATCCGAGCTAACAACAAATAATAATAGGCCGGGCAGAAACTGGCACTCATTCCTCTTTTCATAGGGGGGTAGGTAGGAGAGGGAACACCTATTTGTATTGACTGAATCTAAACCTCCATAGGAAGCTATGGCTAGACTGGAAATAACTACTTTTAATAAGCTGCCCATAGACCTATATCGTGCTTTTTAAAGGCCCCCTATGAATGAAGCAGCGATTGGGTCAAATTATTATATTTAAAATGCGCAACATTCCAAACAGATGATTGCCTATGTTGATTCAAAATATGATCCACAGAGTGTTCAACAGAAGTTGGCAAGTGATCATCAATTTCATTTGCATGCGCATCCAAATCAGTTATGACACTGCTGGAAACATTGCCATCATCTTTCTTTAGCAGCGCCTTTGAATCCTCAGTAAGTGCAACTTTCCATAGTATTTCTTGATGTATCATCCCAATATCAAGAAGCACATCCTTTCTATCATTTCTAAACTCTGTCGTTAATGCTACCAACTATTGATTCTCTTTAGTATCATTAGCTAGAAAGACAAAAAATTGTACCACAAACAAGCACCAAAATAGTTTCCTATTTAGTCCATCTTTTGCAGCTAATAAATTAGTCCCTGCAACATGATCCAAAACATTTAATGTAGTCTTGAGATGTTCCTTCAGATGAGCACAAAATACCCTTGCAAGGGCAACTGAGTGTTGTTGTGTGAATGCTTTGCAAACTGCAACCATGTGCACAGCTACAGACATCCCTTTTGAAGATAGCGGAATGCTTGGAAGAGTCAAGAACCTCATAAGGGCTTCAATGCCCTTTTTCTTAACAAATATTCTACAAGTTTCAGGATTTTCCATTGCCAGATGCACAAACACCATGGCATGTGAAATGCTCAATTTTAGAAAGCGTTCATTACTCATATTTTCAAGAGACAATCCACTAGTTCCAACCCGTCATTATGCTTATCTTTGGAATCAGTATCCATAGGAACAGGTCTATCCAAACTGTCTTTGGCCTCTACTCTGAGCCTATGGGCCTTGCTGGGGCATACGTTGTTGATCCCTGGTGGCTGTCAGCTATTGCAGAAAGGGTTTATTGAAAAATATATCTGATTATAAGGAAGGTCTAAACCAGCATTACTGATGCTAGTTGTTAGTTATGTTTAACTTGTTCATTACTTTATTAATGTTGTTGTTATTTATTGTCCTTGTCTACTTTAACTTTAACACAGGGACCTTTGGGAGTGTTAAAGTTGAAAGAGATGAAAATTATGTTTAAATTTAGATTACCTTGTCACAACTATACTATTTTGTTTCTAGCATTGATTTAGGAATTTATTTATGCATAAAAGTATAAATATTTTAATTTTCTGCTCCAAACCCTAACCTAACCCAATTTTCAACTCATATAACAAGCTGTAGCCTCTCCTGAGCAGACCTCAGTCCCAAAACAGTCCCGAAGTAGTAATTTTTGTAAACTAAAATCACCATACTTTGAACTTTCCTCAAGTCTCGGCATGGAAGCAGCCTCCATCTCCGATTTTGAAATGAATGCCTCAGCCTCCACCAAATTAAATGAATGCCACAAAAATTTGTTGTGAATTGGAGGGATGTTAAGTTAACCAACCAAACCGTGAATGCAAAAAGCAAGACTTAAGGCCACCCACATTGTAGTTTTGAACGTTCTCTGTGTTATTAGTGAAGTAGCAGTGAATCCAGATATGACTTGGAGTTTTTTTCATGGGGCTTGTCAAGGCTCCATAGAGTAGTGCAAGATCAGGTTTTCTCTATATATCTCTAATAGCCATTTCTTCATAGATAAATCCTACTTGGGGGATAGGAAAAACAATATGGGTGAGTTCAATTTGCTCTTCTATCTTTTGAAATTTGTTGCAGAATTAGGTCTCACCCAGATTCAAGTCCTACAGTCTCTGTGTTAAATAACTCAGTAACAAATTAAAGATCAATCTGGTATGGATGTCAACCAAATCATCATCCTCTTTAAATTGCCCTGTCTCTATAAATTAGATTTCCCTGATATGCGAAGGATTAGGTTGATAACTATACTACAGCTAAAAATTGCCCTGTCTATAAATTGACATATCCTTCCATGTAGATTATAAAAATTGCAATTAGGTCAAGTTCTCCTTACATGGTTTGGATAAAACTGAAAGCTTCAATTTTCATACAATTAGAAAAGTTTGGGCAGTGTAGAATGTTAGGAATGAGAATGTATCAATCATGGCCACCATATGAGTTTTGAAAGTAAGATTAATTGGCCCCATCCCATTATGAAGTAGAACCATGTGAGATAGATCCTATAACACCATTAGCATCATGATATAAGCAAAATCGAAGTTCTGTTTTCCATCGAGGCTGCTTGAAGATGATAATTTCCAGAAAGTGGCCCCAGGGTACAAAGTAACGAAACATTTGACGGATTGGAAACGTATATATATAAAAGGAACATAATTATATAGGCCTAAAATTGCGGTTGGTGCCATTGCGGTCAAATTTAAATCAATTTGTAAGCCACCTCGATGGAAAACGGAACTTCGATTTTGCTTACCCATTTTTGCTGTTCTGATTTAGGAAGTATTTCAGGCTATTATGGTTTGTTTGAAAGTCTTCATCTTCTTAAAATTGGATTTCATTGTATCATTCATCAGGGTTAGTAAATTCATAAAAGGTAAGCATGCATAATCATACTTCAGACTTCAATCAAACCCTCATGACTTGGATTGTGGCAATTTTAGTCTTCGACTAGGGTAGTATTGTAGCAGCTTTAACACTTAGAATATAGTAGCTTGGGGGAATTCATGTCAAGGTACTCAATGCAAGTTAAAGGGGAAATGATTAGTATTGCTCATGATGTAAAAGTAAATGATGTATTGCTCATGATTAGGATACTCTTGTATTTACAGTCATACAAAAGCAAGTTGTGGTATAGCTTCCCCAGTTGTGGTTACTGTTTTTTATTAAGCTCATGAAGATTTATATGCAGTTTATTGTTTCTACTATCCCTGTGTTTTTGTGAAGAATGATTGAAGAATGTTATAAGTGTTCTTAGAGAATTATGAACATGGATATGTACAATTCCTTATATTTATTATCACTTTGTTTTATGTGATGAATTCATTTGGATGACTTGAGTATATCTGAAGCTCTCCTTGAGGTCCCATGAATGAACTTGAACACTTGTTGCATTCATTTAATTTGAAAGAGTAGTTATAGTTTGAAAGAACTCTCTCCTTACCTTAGCTAGCATTCATTGAAAGGAAAGGATTATTTTATTCATATGCATTTTCATGGTTTGAGTCAGTCATCACACCACGAGTTGCACTTCCATCACCCAACTGAGACAAATATTCTTGGGCTTATACTTATGAGATCATTCTGTAATTTAAGTCTCCTAGCGTACATTAAATGGGTTTTAAATTGAAATAATGTGTCCTACCATACACGATTATTCACAATATCATAATGTCATGCTTATGCTTGCTAATTAGGTTTAAACATTGTCATGCATTTTAGTTATTAGAAGTAGAAGAAAGTTATTGTTAATGGATTCATTTAATTTGAAAGAGTAGTTATAGTTTGAAAGAACTCTCTCCTTACCTTAGCTAGCATTCATTGAAAGGAAAGGCTTATTTTATTCATATGCATTTGCATGGTTTGAGTCAGTCATCACACCACGAGTTTCCCTTCCATCACCCGATTGAGCAATACAACCACTAAAATTTACACCCCCTAACTAAACACACCATAACCTCACTTGAGGAAATCAAAAGAATTTGGTAGTTAGGTAGGACATTGGGGATAGGCATCCAAATAATTCCCCCTTGTCATTTTTCATCTGAGACATAGTCGTTGTCTTTAGGGAACCAAAATCCTCTAGTATTTGTTGACACGGTCACGACCAGTTTGTGGAGGGGCCTCCTGTTTAAACTGCTGCGAGATCAAGAACCGGATGGACTATGTGGAATGCCACACTCCACTTATCCCTAAGGCAACATCGATTATTGTCTTCCTTGTATTCTCCGGCCACCATACTGGTGATACAAGGGTGATAAGGCAGAAGCGCTGAAAATTTTTTCCGACGTGTCATGAATGAGGTAGCTTAGTGACTTTTCTACTAGGGCTCTTTTACCCAGGATCCCTTTCGGTAGAGGGATATCCTTCAAATTCGGTCTCTCACTTCGTATTGTTCGACTTGGATTTCATCACCTTGCGAAGGATACGATTTGTCGAGGTCTCCAGCTCCTAGTTAGGAAGTTTGCTTGCAATTTCACCTTTTTAGAGGGTCTTTTTCTTTCTAGTGCTACTTGTTGGCATTCTGGCCACTTTTGTTTTAGCTCGCTTACTGTGACATCGGTCCCAGTATAGTTTTTTGAGCTTGTTTTTTTTGCCTACGAGCCTTGTCTTTTCATAGCTCCCCTTCTGCATGCTCGGTTGCTTTACGGTTTTTGAGTTCATACACGGTAGTTACCAATACTTATTTGATGATGTGTGATGTCCTCTTCTCCTCGGTCTTCGAGATGGTTGAGTTAGATGGTATTCTGAAGGGACTGAACACCCCTTCATGGAGCCACTAACGCTTGACCGTAGGAGTAGTCTAGAGGACCACATGATCACATCACCCGTGTGGACTTTTACGTTTACTGTGATGATGGCCATTCAAGTTATATGGAACAATGGTACATTTGAGAGAGAGATGAATGGTTGTACCCCACCTTGGTCGATTGTCTTATGGTCCTTTCATTTTGTCGATAATATTTTTGTGGTACCTTGCCTTTTACCTTTTGGGTGTTTTACTGATATTGGGATATCTTGTGATTTGTACCACCTTTTATGTTTTAGGTCTTGTGGGTACTATGGTAGTTTGTCCACATTTGAGGTACACCCACTTTCTCCAAATTGTTATGTGTCTTTATACCCACTTCGTACCACCCTCCTGACCTTAGTTTGGAAGATTACATGCTATCATATCTTTTGGTGGTACTATTTGAGTTACAAGAGGTAGTTACAAGGAGATATTGTATATATGAGGTAGTTACAAGGAGATATTGCATATATTGATTTGTACCGCCTTTTATGTTTTTGGTCTTGTGGTTATAACTATGGTAGTTTGTCCGCATTTGAGGTAGTGTACACCCCCTTGGTCCCAAGGGTTGTGAGTCTTTATACCCATTCTTTTTTTTTACTTGTACCTTACTGGTTGGTCTTTGTACTAAGCCTTTTTACTGTCAAGAAATTTCTTTGATTGACCGTACCATAGCCCAATCATCTCTCTCTCCCTGGTTTGTACTATCCCTATCATAGGGTCACTTGGTTCCTAGAGTTGACTAGCCTCTAAGAGGCACAGTCATTTCTGAAAGTAACTCTTCTGAGTATATTACAGGAAACGTCTACACTAAGGTAATCAAATATGTGGTAAATAGTTTTTATTAAGTAGCCAGGACTTGTAGCATTAGAGGAGATTCTGTAACGTGTATGTGTAGTGTTTCATGTGTGCTACATGTGTGTTACATATGTGATGTAGCGTTAAATCAAATAGTAAAAAACAACTCATAAATATTGCATGACTTTATACTCTTAAGAAAGATAAATTGGTTGTCTTTCGATCATCACATGAATGCCTACATGTTGACAAAGGGAATGAGGATCAAGTAAAATTATAAAAGGTGATACACGTCAACTTTTAAGAGGCGCTATGCCTTGCGGTCGAATCTAAACTTTTTTCCAATGGTGTAGGTAGAACCGAATAGGTATTTGTTTGATCTATCTTCCTTGAGCGAGGGGAGTTTAGGAAGGCTAGAGGAAAGTGAGACATCTAGTAGGTCTAGAAGAATTGTATCAACTAGATGCCAAAAAAATAAAAGAAGATTCCATAGGCGCAATGAATTTTTTCACTGTCAAGGGGGGGCATGTTCCTATGGTGATGAGACAAAATACGACGAAGAGGTGCCCTTGAGGTACAGACATTTAGTGAAACAATGGGTACCGAAGGATCTTCCTCCACTGAACACTGATTTTTGTGTAAACGAGAGGAGATATCGAATTGCACCGTCATCGATACATGGTTTTGGGTTGTTTTCCATGGATTGCATCTTGGTCGATTACGAGACATGTACAGAATTGATGGAGTATGTTGGACCCATATACAACTACAACGATTGGATGCGCCTTGTTCGATATACAAAAAGTATGCGTAGCTATGGATTGTCAACAAACTATTTACAATTGAAAGACAAAAATCAAAATAAAGGAGGAATGTTGTACATGGACGAAAGGCCAAAGGCCACAGGGAATATTGCGGGGTTTATAAATAGTACACAACCAGGGTCTACAATTAAACAACCAAACTGCGAATTTGAGGGGCATGAAGGAAACCGTGTTTTTGTAGTTGCTATTAAAACAATATCTGCAGGGGACGAGTTGCTTATTAATTACCCTGTCAATCGAGTAGATACAAACAAGGTTACTATATAACATTTTACCCAACCTTTTAGTAATAAATTAAACATCATAAGGATTTTTTGTTAGTTTATTTCGTTTAAATTTCCCATATTTACTTCGCAGGCCAGTGATTGGGATAAATCCCTGCCAACAAATGGTCAGAGGAGAACTTCTTCCTCGACGGACCAGGTATACATCTTTCTAATAGTACAAATATAATAAGAAAAAAGAGTTTTTATTTGCTTTCTTTTTCCACTATTAATAACATGGTTTGTTTTATATAATGAAATTTATATTTGATGCAGAACGTTGATCGGGAAATACACCCGTCGAATGTTGATCAGATGACAACACCCTCGGGGCAACAAGTAGACCTGATTTGAATTGTACAATTAAAATATGTCAAAATGTTTTAGCATTATATTAATGTTTCAATGAATATTTTGGTTTTGTTTACGTAATTTTCTAGTCTATGTTTTTGATGCAGGCCGGTTTCGTAAGGTCGGCCACACCAGGGTCCATGCAACGGGTATACATCTTTGTAATATTAAAAATATAATATGAATAATAATTTTTTTGATGTGTTTTCTCATGAATAGTTTTGGAATCGTTTAGGTGACTTTCACTATGTTTTTTTATTAGGGTGTTGTTAGGGGCATCTCCCAGATATTAGCAGATCGGGGCAATTCTCCTATGACCATTGATCCAATGAGTGGATCGCGATCCTCGAGGTCGCAAGTATAATTCATTTCAATTGTACCAATATAATACGTAGCATAATGTTAATTTTGTTATGTATTTTTCGTGTGATATACTGGTTTCATTATGATAATGTAAACTATGTTGTAATTTTACGAATCTATCATGATAGATGTGTTATATACGTTAATATAAAATTTGGAATCTATCAATAGAGAACTCAGTAGTGCTTTATATATGTTTGTTGTATCCCACTAGTGAATCGTAGTATGAATCAGCATCGCAAGATTTTTCGTTAGACCCTGAAGTGGTAGAGGTGCTTCACAATTGCGAAAAAATTGGTGAAGCCACACACCCGCTAAAGATGGCAGAGAAATTGTTGAATAGATATACTGCGGAAATCCTTTCTCTAGTAATCCAGGTTCCGCAGACAAGCGCAATTAAAGAAAGGATTGCATTGTTGGAACATATATCTAATAACTTGCGAGTAAGTTGAGGAATCTTGAATCATAGAATAATTCGTTTAAATATTTATAATGTTCTCTTTTATATGATAGTATTGAACGTATAAGACGTGGTGTGTATTTACAGAATTATAAGGTACCACACAATATTGGTCAAGGTGTCATTGGTCCCAACGAGGCTCGTGGAGAGACTTCGCATCACGACCAAACGACTCCACGTAGGTCAAATCCTTTGCCATTGTTGTCGATCGAATAGTCGACAACACGTTCCGAAACACCATGGACCCCCACTGTGAGCGCAACAGCCGCTACTAACCAACACACAACGGATCGTCCACAAGAAGGGGTCGACACCGAGTCCCTTATCAATTTTGATGTCGAACAAGCTACATTTCTGGGATCTTCCCGTGTCAAAAGAACGAGAACACTGGAGAAAACATTTTTGGTGGATGAAGATCTCGTCCCAATAAAGATACCAACGATCCCAGGTAATTAATCATAGTTGATCAGGTTAATTAGTGTTTATAATGTCATTGTAATATACCGATAAAACATTTTTTTATCAACTAATTATGATCATGGCATGATCGTTGTGATTTTGACAATTTATTGGAGTTTGTTGTGATTTTTGGTTGCTCCTCATAACCAATTTCGAGTTTCCATAACTTCAAAGGTTGAGTAAATGATGCACTGGAATCAATATCCTTAACCTTCTCTTTAATTTCCTTGGAATCAATATCCAGCTTAACCTCAAATAAATATAAGTGAACAAAAGAAAATGCAAGAAAGAGATTAAACTTGCAAAATATAACACTTGTATTAATAAATTCAAAAAGAGAGAGTAATGTTCATGGGCCTCTTGGAGAGGATGAGCTCCTTTGAGCAAAGCTTCAATACAATACCAATCTTTGACAAAACAATATACATCCTTCTAGCGCTATAAATAGTTTCTTAATAACTACCAAAACCCTAACTACATGCAATCTCAAAATTAATGACTACCAACCACCTACTGGTTCTTATTTAATAAAAATGAGTCTTTTACATTAAGTAACTACCCATTAACTATCTAATGAGCCTTATTCAAAGAATATGATCTCATACATGAATATACAAACTCCTCAGTATACCAAATTAGAGAAGTTAGGTAAGAGTACCTTGACATAATGGAAGCACACTACCATCTCTTTGTGATGAATATGCCACAATGTTACATAACTTCCCAGTCCTTTTATTATGCTACGTGGAAAGCTTGTAGTCCATAAAGTAAGTTCCATAGACACTAGCACTTGAGACTTAGAGTACAGTCTTTTGTGCCACTTTAATAGGCACCCACTAGCCTGTAGGTCCACTTGAATAATGATTGACTCTAATACAATGGATTTATTACAACGCCTCTATTCCCTTAGGCTACTCCGCTGCTAATACAATGGGAAGAGCATAATGGGGTTCTCAGTTATATATATATATATGTAATTATTCTACATATTTACACAATAGAGATAGAATATATTGATTTCCTGTATTATGAAAAAATTTATTTGAAAAATGCTATTTTAAAAAAAAAATGTATTGGGTAGTCACTTAACCGACGACCTAATCACAACGACCGTAGGGTAATATCCGACGGTTTTGCAATACTTCCGATGGCTCGGAATGTCGGATCCATTTTTTTTTGCTATGTTATCCATGTCGCTTAACCAACGACCTATCTGACGATTGCAAGGTGATATCCTACGCTTGTGCTATACTTCCGACGGCTCGGAACGTCGGAACTGAATTTTTTTTTATGGAAAACACGTCGCTTAACCGACGACTAAATCGACGCATAATCGATGGCGAAAGGATGGTATCCGACAAATATTGGAAGTTAACGCTATCGCTTATCCGACTACCTATGAAGATGGAGGAAGTCGGTTAACTGACGAGGTATGGTAGTCGAATATCTGACATCTTGAACTATGTCGGATTTTAGCCGATATCCCACCGACGATAAAAAAAGAATGGAATTGTCGGATAGTCGACCATAGGTTGTAGCAAATTTGACTTTTTCGCCGTCAGATTTTGGGTCAAAAAAAATTAGTGTCAAGAGGTCAACATAAAGAATTCATTTAAAATACTAAATTGATCAACCAACCGAAATGTTTGCCATAAACTGGAGAGGTTCGTAAAGACATAAACCCAGTTACATCACTTACACAAAATCATAAAGTAATACCAATCATAATGAACAGAAGTACCGTCCATCATACATTGTATCACTAAAATTCTCTAGGTACCTTCCCAGTACTGAAGTTAATTTACTAAACATATAGATAAAAGGCAGTATTATGACGTACAAGAAATTTTCTAAATTTTTACAGTTTTAGAAACATTACAGGGTTTAAGTTTTAAGTTTTTATTTTATAAACGAACATCTATTTTTGAATTACTTTTCATAATATTTTATTTAATGAACCAACATGGATTTTTTTTAAATACTCTCCATAATTTTTTATTTTATGAGCCGACATAATTTTTTTTTATTATTTTTTAATTATTTTGTTAGTAACAAACGTTACATCACATTACAACATCTCCCCCACACTGGGCTGTAGAGAACCTTGTTTCACGCAGTGCAAAAAGGGAAAAAAATAATTATTTCCCTCCTTAATTAATGAATTTCCTTCAAAAAAGGTCAAAACCCCCAAAAAAGGGTCCAAAATCCCCAAAAGAAAATAAAAAGGGGAAAAAAGTCAGAAATAAATTCAAAACAGAGGAAAAAATCCTAATACCATTAGCCAATACTATTGGTTTCCCAAAACCATGGGTCAATACTCCACCACCCAAAATCACTATAAAAAGGTGATGGAGGCCTCCCATTCCAAATCCATCAATCACTCTTCATATCCTTATGCTGCCAAAATTCATGTCGAACTCTAGCCTATCACCTTGAGCTTCTGTTCACCATTTCAGTTGAGTCTTGGCCACCTATTAAGCATTTGGAGAAGGGAAAGGAACTCTAGAGATCCGGTGCACTACTCTTCATACAACTGCAAGGACTCCAACAACCTCGCCATTTAAGGTAAAAAAAATTGCAAACCCTTGTTTTCCTATGAATACACAAAATTTCAAATTCCATTAATGAGTTTCTCATGATTGTTTATTTTTACTATTATTGTTAGGTTTATTTTTATGTTATCACTTGCACATATCACTCTTTTAATATCTAGTTTTTACTCATTATTTTGGACTAATACTAAGGGTTCCTGAATCCTTAGTAGGTTCTCTTTAGTACGAGCTGGTGTGAAAACCCCAGCTATAGTTTTGGCGAGTCACGGATGATGGCATTCGATTTAGACCAATCTGAACCATGCATGCCTTCCACATTAGCATTTCATTTTTCAGTTTCAGTCCAGAATCTTGTTATCTATCGGTGCATCATCGATGAGGGTGCCTCTACATGCATTATGTCTACATTCGTGTGGCAGAAGCTCGGATACCCTACTCTATAGCCATCGATGACTTCTTTACAAGCTTATGATGGTCGTTCATCTCTGTTATGTCTCCTCCCTAGTGACCTTGGTCACCACTTGGATCCTCCTATCCCTAGGGGTCTAAGTTCAAAATTAATTGAGAAATTAATTAATTGGGGAAATTTTGAGGCATTACACCATAATAATTAATTAATTACTAGATAATTAATTAATTGCTAAGTTAAATTATTTCTGAGTTGTATTATTTTCATTTAAATGTTTATTGCTAATAAATGTGCCAAGTGGTTAATGATTTGGCTACGAAATTCAAATTGGTCAAGTGGGCCAAACTTGCCTAAGTGGTAAAGCCTCAGAAAAGCTAAGGAATCTTATGGAGACAAGTTGGCAAGGCGAACCAAGAAGGAAACTGACAAAAGTTGACAAAATCAGACAAAAGCATAAAAGAGGAAAGTGAATAAAGTGAAAAAAACAAGAAAAGCAGTCAGAAAGGAAAGTAGCAAGTCCAGAAAAGCTCCCTAAGGCGCAGTTGCCAATTTCAGTTGAGGAAGGAAAAAGCATGAAAGTGGAGAAAGCAAGAAAGTGGAGAAAGCAGAAAAGTTTCCATTCCTCTCAAGGAATGCGCCCTCCTCATCCACATGTGTGGGATAGCTTGGTTAACAACTAATCTCATCTATTTAATCATGCTTCTCACTCCATCTCTCACTTTTTATGATTATTAGAATTTGTGAATGAGAGCTTTGAGCCCTCTAGTTGAGTGTTGTGCCTAAACAAGTTATTCTTGGGAGATGTGCCCCAAGGACATATGAGTTTCTTGTGAGTGTTATTCATGTCCAACAACTAATATTACAGCCAGTGACATATAGTTCAGATCAACATTGAAGAATTAATGTCAGATTGTAGAGGAGGAAGACAGTTATGGAGAGATGCGCCCAGGACCCCCAGTGAGCTCTATACGCTGATGTTTTTAGATATTAGTGGCTGCTAAATTACAAAGATAAAATATCAGTACCATTATCCACTCTTCTTCTACGTCTACTACTTCCACAGTTAGATTTGGAGGTGATTTCCCTAAAGGAGAGAACTATTTTGATGATGGCGCCCCACTAAATATAAAGAGCTTAGAGTGTAGAAATATCATCCATATAACCTGTATATGGACTAATATTAACTTCCAGAATAGATCCAAAGTAACTTCTTTCTTCTCTTCTCTATTCTCCCACTGTTGTAATAGAAAACTATCCTCTGAGGCATTTTTATTTGAGAAGCAAGCAATTAATAAAAGGAGGAATGTTATGAATGATATATTTCAAGTTTTATGTGTGGAAATATTATATTAGAGTTTTAATTAAGATCAAAACATATTTTTTGGTTCTTTAAAGCAGTTTGTTATGTTAAAATGCAAGACTAGTGAGATTGATGTCAATTCTAGACTAGTTTCACCACTTTTACTGCCAAATCCATTCTAAGCACTCATTTTTCATTCTGTCAGTTGGAGAATGTCATTAACTAATTCTAGTATTGATATTAGTCCCTAATTTGAGAATTTGGAATCCTTTGACCCCTTTTTGGGAAGATTAGAAAATAACTAGCTCAACAATCCCGAGTGAGCTCTTGAACCCCAATTACTACTAAACTCTCCCAAGACTGTTCAAATAATTTCCTGCACATCAAAAAAACTTATGTGACTGATATAACTTCTGCCATTACCTCCCAGGATCCCCGCCTGTCTAGTATGCATATGCCAGCTGCCCAGGAAGCCTCGAAGTAAGCATAGACTTGCTCTATGCTGAAAAGTGAATGGTTTTGGTACATGGCGCATAGGACATCTCTGATCTGACATTTTGACCTGCGAATGCACCTCATTCCATACATTTTCCAGAATTGAATGTTCATCCTACCATCCTCATATCTTACCTCATTCCCCATCACTTACTTCCTGCTCTACTCGGAAAAATTGTCAAAAATTTAACTAGTGAATTTTATCAAAAATTTGAAGTTAGAGATAATATCTTGGTTGAATATTCCCAAGGTTTTATGGACCCTGCAAAATAGAAAGAAAAGTGGGTGAAGTAGCCTATGAGTTGGATCTACCAGCAAAGAGAAAAATACATAATGTCTTCCATGTGTCATGCTTGAAGAAAGCATTGGGACAACAAGTTAAGGTTTCAGAAATACTGCCTCCTCTTGATGATGAAGGAAATTTGATCCTAGAACCAGAAGACATTTTGCAGATTAGAGAGAGGAAGCTGAAAAGTAGAATTATTAAAGAATACCTGGTATAGTGGAAGGGGATTCCTAGTGAAGATGCCACCTGGGAGGATGAAACGATTCTGCAACAGCCTGGTTTGAAACTACTTGAGAAAAAGCAGTCTTGGGAAGGGAGGACTAGTGAATTTTATCCAAAAATTGAAGTTAGAGATAATATCTTGTTTGAATCTTCCGAAGGTTTTATGGACCCTACAAAATAACAAGAAAAGTGGGTGAAGTAGCGTATGATTTGGACTTGCCAGCAGAGAGAAAAATACACAATGTCTTCCATGTCTCATGCTTGAAGAAAGCATTGGGCCAGCAAGTTAAGGTTTCAGAAATACTGCCTCCTCTTGATGATGAAGGACATATGATCCTAGAACCAGAAGACATTTTGCAGGTTAGAGAGAGGAAACTGAGAAGTAGAATTATTAAAGAATACCTGCTATAGTGGAAGGGGCTACCTAGTGAAGATGCCACCTGGGAGGATGAAAAGATTCTGCATCATCCTGGTTTGAAACTGCTTAAGGACAAGTAGTCTTGAGAAGGGAGGACTTGCCAATTTCAGTTGAGGAAGGAAAAAGCAGAAAAGTTTATATTCCTTTCAAGGAATGCGCCCTTCTCATCCACACATGCGAGCTAGCTTGGTTACCAAGTAATCTCATATATTTAATCATGCTTCTCACTCCGTCTCTCACTTTGGATCATTATTAGAGTGTGCGAATGAGAGCTCTGAGCCCTCTAGTTAAGTGTTGTGCCTCAACAAGTTATTCTTGGGAGAAGTGCCCCAAGGCCCTATGAGTGTTATTCAGGTGCAACAACTAATATTACAGCCAGTGACATACATTTCAGATCAACATTGAAGAATTATTGTTAGATTGTAGAGGAGGCTACCAGTGAAGAAGATTTCCAGCTAGATTTGGTGGAGGAACATAGAGGATGAAGACAGTTATGGAGAGATGTGCCCAGGACCTCTAGTGAGCTCTATAAAATGATGTTTGCAGATATTAGTTGTTGATAAATTCCAGAGATAAAATATCAGTACCATTCTCCACACTTCTTCTACTTCTACTATTCCCACAACTAGATTTGGAGGTGATTTCCCTAAAGGAGAGAACTAGTTGTTAATTTTTCAGCATTTAAATCGATCTGATCTAGGATCTTAACTAAGAGAACAACATGTACAACATATCAAACACAAGAGACAAGAGACACAAAGCATTTCACCGGGGAAAACCAAGAAGGTGAAAAACCCCGCAACTTCCTCAGAGATAGAATGCGCATCAATACAAAGATCAAACCCCACAACAAGAGATATTCTTCTAGCAGCTGCTCCTCCTCCACTTGTGCGCACTCCTCCTCTCTCTCACTAATGTGAAGTGAGTGAGTGTGTTAATGAATAAATGAGAGAGTCACACTCTCTATTTATACTTTACTTCACTTGACTTTTAACTCTAACTAGGTCAGCCCCAACTTAACCACTTAACATAATGCTAACTGGGCCGACCCCACTAGGGTGGTCTAATAACCCTTTGACCCACACAGCTTATATAGGGCCGACCCCATCAAGGTGGTCTAATAACCCATCAAGTATCAGTTACGACACTTACAATATAACTTGTGACACTTGCAAGTACAATGACGACACTTCCAATCAGAGGAATAATACATCTCCGATGGGGATACAATAAAGTACAAATGTAATACATACAATATACAAGTGAATATCTTCCGAAGTTACAAATACATCAACACTCCGTGTTAACTAGGAAGGTATTCTCTTGACACAGGTCATCAATACATATCGGCACAAGTCTTCAATTCTGGAGCTAGATTATCATCACTGGATCACAGAGCATCACCATCACTGGTGTTGTACTCGTCATATCGATCACTGGGCTATCTCTCAATTCTTCTCATCATAGGAAGTTCTACAGAGCCAGCCCTTTTTCATGCTGGATGTAGGCCTACTGTAATGCCTGCCTCGGTACCTTAACTGTTTAGAATAATGAGGTACTAGTTTTGAAATGAACCGACTAAGTAAAACACAAACCATTTGAATTTACTTTGGAAATGCTTGAACGAAAGTTATAGAAACTATTACTTTACTTAATAAATGAATGCTCGACTCATTGAGATAGAACGACTGAATGTTAGATATGCTCAATTGATTGAGATAGAATGACTAAATGTTAGATATGATCGACTGATTGAGATAGGATGACTGAATGTTACATATGCTCGACTGATTGAGATAGAATGATGAATGATACATATGATTTACTGATTGAGAGAAAAGGATGAATGAAATATATGCTTGGCTGACTGAGATATTATGATGGATGATGAAATATTTCATAGTGCAGTGCTACTAATGTGCGCTTGAGTGTGTGTGTGTGCAGTGGCAGGTAAGACGATTTACCGACTGACCCACAATGGAATTATAGGGGTCGTAAGAACGAAAAGAACACATAAGGGTATGACGACTGACTGTCGACCCTGGATTAGCAATCCACGCATGGGTGAAGCCATTTCAGCTCACCCGGGGAAGCGTATGTCGTACGGGCAAGGCCATAATGATTTGGTCGCATAAGATGAGTTGAGGGGCGCACAATAAGGAGAGCCTTATCCCTCAACATCCCTTAGTCTCCAAGGAGCATAGTTGAGAGATTGCGGTAACGGTTCCCGGTCACTACGCAGTACTCCCCATAAGAAGGAAGAAATGAAACTGTCAGAAGGGCCCGCCGAAGAGGTATGTAGACAAGAACGAGATGAAGAAATTTAATCAATGGTATAAATGCAAATTTCACATAAGATGTAAGAAATACTTTATTTCATTTTTTTCTATTTTATTAATTTGAATAATTCTATTCAAGATTTTATTTTTAATTGATTTCATTACTTTGAATTATTCATTTTAATTGATTTTATTAACTTGAAAAGGAATTGAAGAGATTGATTTTATTCAATATTAAATTTGATTAATTATGCTGATTGAAAAAGATTAATAATAAGAAAATTATTTTTATTCAAAGATTTTAATTTTATGGGTTTTATTATTTTAAATCATTCTATTAAATATTCTATTTAATTGACTTCATTATTTTGAGAAAGAATTGAAATAGGTCATTAATAAAAGAATTGTTTTTCTTTCATTATTATTCAAGATTTTACTTTAATTAATTTTATTATTCATTTAAATTATTTTATAAAGAGGAAATTTAAAATAGATTATAGTTTAGTAAAATTAATCATCTTTTAATTCAATATTAATATTAGGAAAAGAAAGAAAAGTAGAAAGCAATAAGTCTAACTAAAATATTGTTAAGTAAACTAAATGAGAACCAAAAGAGATGTAGAACTCTTTTACACCTAACTCCCACTGATCTAAGGATTTAGGTGCACATTAAAGACATTAAGAAGACACATGTATTTGAGAATATTGGAAATTAAAATATTAAATTAAATTAAATATGTGGATGGACAGACACATGGCACACAGGGTTTTGCTATATAATGAGGGAGGAGAAGGAGAGAAGGGGATCTCTTGCTCCCTAATGCTGGATGGTCATCATAATCTCGGATTATGTTATGATCCTTGGAGTTGGGGATTAGCTGGAACAAGGATTGGGAGATCCTTTCGGGAGGATAGCGTGTGTGTTCTTACGACCCCATTAGCTTGGCAGTTCGGGGTGAAGAAGAATAACCCCGATATGGTAGGGAGGTCAACCGAGGGTCACTCGGTACTTCGTCAGGAGATTGGATTGGATCGTGCAGAAACCACTTCGAGGATTCCATCGATTCGGTGGACCAACCGTCGAAAACAGGTTTGAAGTATTTATTTTATTTATTTTTCTAACTCTTGTGGTGGAATGAATAAATCCGGGTATATAGTTTTATTTATTGACATTCATGTACTACAATAGATAGAACTAGATCTGTGGATTCTATATCTTGTTCTAAAAAATCGTACTGGAAGTTATAATATTAATTATACTTATATTTTCCAATTCCGTGGAAGTATTTTTGGGGAAACCAAAATGGGGGTTCCTACACCCAGCCTCCTGTAGGTCTTCATCATCTCTGCGAGCTGGCCATCCTGTGGAATCCTCAGGACTGATTACGTGCATCAACAAAACCTCAAAAGAGCATCCCATAATTTTTACGAGAACACAGCTCAACCTATTAGAGCTCCTAAGGAGCTATTATATGTGACCACAACAAAAAATTAAAAGAGTGTCCTAGGAATGTTTATGTGCATAGCACAACCGGAAAGAACTCTAAAGAGCATCTGAGGCCTTTTACGTGACTAGCACAACCTATCCATATCTCCAGGACTGATTACATGTGAACTCCACAAAACCTTAAAAGAGTGTCTTTCCCAACAAGATATCTAAATAGCATCCGAGGCCTTTTACATGACTAGCACAACCTGTCCGGATCTCCAAGACTTATTACATGTGGTCTAGCAAAACCTTAAAAGAGTGTTTTTCCCAACAAGATCTCTAAAGAGCATCCGAGGCCTTTTATGTGACTAGCACAACTTGTCCGGATCTCCAGGATGTATTACATGGTACCCTTGCACAACCTATCCATGGCCACAGAGTACCATCCTGATACTCAAGATCAACCTGATCATCCTCGCACAAAGCATAATCCTGATGCTCATGATCATACTGATCATCATCATATAGTACATCATCCTGATGCACATCATCACCACATGATCATCCTGATCATCCTCACAACATCATTTTGATGCATGTCATCATCGCATGATCATCCTGATCATCGTCACAGCATCTTCCTAATGCATATCATCTCGAGCATTGTCCTGATGCTCATCACACATGATCGTCCTCTTCAGATCATCTCATCATCCACAGAGCACAACCCATATGCACATCATACAAAACTTACACCACCAACATGGGAGAACACATCTACCACCATTCGGGGAAGGATCCAGCCCTTAATTTTTCACCATGGGAGAACACATCTACCACCATGTGAAATATGGCTTCATCCCTTACATCTACACCATGGGAGAACACATCTACCACCATGTGAGAATGGATCCAATCCTTACATCTTCACCATGGGAGAACACATCTACCACCATGTGAGAATGGATCAACAATTACATCACAACCATGGGAGAACACATCTACAACCATGTCAGAAAATCCCATGTGCATCTGCATCTTCTGGACTCATCACTTCCCCTTGGAAGGAACCTCAATTCGAAGTACACCAAGCCTCTTTTTGAAGTACTCGAACTTCACTCTAGCTAGTGGTTTGGTCAACACATCTGCAATCTGTTGATCCGTCGCAACATACAGGAGCTCCACTACTCCTCTCTGCACCATATCCCTGATATAGTGATATTTGATCTCGATATGCTTCAACTTGTCATGGAACACCAGGTTCTCTGATAACTTCACACAACTCTGTTTGTCACAATAGATACAAGTAGCATCCAATTGGAGATCAAATAAATCAGACAATAGCTTCCTTATCCATATTGCCTCCCAACTAGCCGAACAAGTTGCGACATACTCTGCTTTGACTGTACTCAGAGCTATGCAGGATTACTTCCTGCTAAACAAAGAGATCACACCTGATCCCATACTGAAGCAACACCCCAAAGTGCTCTTCCTATCTGCAGCATTGCCTTCCCAATCTGAATCAACATAACCCTCCAAGTTAAACTTTTGATTCGCATCATACTTGAGCCCATAATCAATCGTACCCTTCAGGTACCTCATAATATGCTTTACAGCAATCAGGTGAAAATGTCTAGGATATGTCAGGAATTGGCTCAAGGTGTTCATAGCAAAGAAAATAAATGGTCTCATGTTCGTTAGGTACATCAAGGACCCAATCATCTGATGATACATCGTGGAATCAACCGACTCTAATGAAGCATCACTCAATAGCTTCAAGTTCGATGCCATAGGTGTGTCCATTGCCTTGCAGTCCATCATCCCGAACTGCTTCAGGATCTCTACTGCATACTTCCCTTGTCCAAGGATGATTCCATCTGCACTCTGCCACACCTCCATACCTAGAAAGTAATGCATCATACCCAAGTCCTTCATCTCAAACTTGGTAGCAAGCTTCCTCTTTGTGTTGGCAATAAATTCATCCTCACCTCTCACAAACAGGTCATATAGAAGGAGTATCACTGGATTTCCTTCCTCAACCTTGTAGTATAGGTTGGAATCCCCTTTACTCTAGGTAAAGCCCAAACTAGTCAGGAAGCTGTCTATCCTGCCGTACCATGTCTTGGGTGCTTGTTTCAAACCATACAAGGATTTCTTCATAATTTATCCCTTCTTTCTGGGAGAATCCATGAGCCACAAACCTTGCCTTGTATTTCTCTATGCTTCCATCTGTAGCATGCTTGATCTTGTAGATACACTTGGAAGTCACAAAAAACTTCCCTTCTGGTCTCGGGACCACATCCCATACATCATTCTTCATGATCGTCTACTACTCCTCGATCATGGCATCCTTCTATTACTGCATCCCGGATCATGGGATCGTTAGATTCTTCAATATCTTCAATAGATAGTTTTCTTGAACTTTGTTGTTGGAACAAATGTTGTTTTCCTTCTTTTGTAGGTGATTGTACACGATCTTTCCTTGAAGACAAGTTCAATTGCATGATTAGAAACATCTCATATATTTCAGAACAAATTCTTACACATAAATACATATGTCATATAGTCATGCAATTATCTTAGCCAATGCTTCAATACAACATTTATCCATATCTCGTAACTTTCTAGATGCCTTCCATCTCTACCAGGACATTGTTAAGAGTGTGCACAACTCGCAACATGTCAGCAAGGAGGTTTCATTCTAGATAAGTATCAATGGAATGTTGTACAGTACCATAGGCCACTTACCCATTACTATATTAGTAGTATCTTGTTCATTAATGCAACATTTTCTAAAATGCATAATATACATCCTAAATCTAGGAACATAAGTATGTACATGACTGAACAAAATCATATATACAAGAAATGACAATTTAATTACTTATGTTTGTTTGCTTGTAGGGTGGACTCCCTCTCAATATTTGCTTCCTTGCAGGAACTACTGGAGTGAGCTCCCTCTCAGTATTTGCTTCCTTGCAGGAACTACTGGAGTCAGCTCCCTCTTGATCTTTGATTCCTGGATTATTTGTCTTTGAAATTATATCCTTCCTAGACCACTATGCATGCTTAAGTGTGCACTAGTGTCATTCTCAAGATCTCATACATAATCATACATGCATTAGTATAATCTCAATACTATCAAGATATTATGATTCTAAATAATCTTAAACATCTATGGTCATGGTCATTTCATACATAGGTAATTTGTCACAAGCGTTAGTATTCAATGTTTCAGGGAGTACTTCTTTTACTCATGCATATTCTTATTTGACCATAGGACTCTTCTAGTTTTTCATATCATCAATCAAAGTAAGAATCATAATATGCATAAACCCATGATTACTCAAACTTATAAATTCATGAATAATCATTATCAATCATACAAAAGTATACTTATCTAATATCCTAACACAAAGTAGGATTCTAACTCGATGTAGTAAAACATACCTGGATTATCATGCTTGTCTAACATACCCAAACAATGTTCTTTGTTCTCTTAGAGGCCTTGTGCTAGCAACCTGCATATCTCATAAGTTAATAATTGTAGAACCAAGTTATGCATACCTCGTAAGTAGATCTAGATCTTCATGTCACCATGGTCATATGTTCTTTATCTAGAACTTGATTTGTCTTTCTTGATGTACCCTTCATGTTAGTGGATAACATCATCCTCATACAACACCACAGTGTATTAGTACAATCATAAGTGTCATACACCTAATCAGTGAATGTATTCTATCATTCACATGCATTCATACTTTTACTAGGGTGATAAGACAAGTCTTAAAAATAATCAAGATTGTACTAACCTTAATAACATGAAGACAAACATATCATAAACTTAATCATGAACAGATTTCAAAACATACCTGAATCTCCTCAAGTCATACCTCTCGGGATTGCTTGTAGCCTTCTTATGTAAGGCCTTAGCCTCATCTCCCTCCAGAAATGGAACTTCTTCACTTATGTAGGTGTCCAATTCATTGTCTTCTAGAATTAACCCAATCCGCTTTGATTTGTTGAAGCTCGATCTGGAGCTGGCTAGGGTTTGACAGAGAAACCCTAAAAATCAAAACTTTGAATTTCAAACTTTTGATTGGATGAAAAGATGCACCTTGCTAAGCTAATCAAGGTGGTATACATCAATTTTGAAATATGCAAACTTTGACCCCTCAAAATTGACATTGAAAGTTTCGTATCTGTAACTTCTGTCAAATTATGGTTTTCTAGTTTTCTCATTTTTTGGTCAAAATCTCGAAGTAGGGTTTCATAGAGCCTAGGGTTCTACCCAACCAAAAACTTCGATATTGGTCTCTAAATTTCAATTTTGATGAGGAGCATCCATCTGTGGTATCAAATTCAAAAAATTCCAACTTTCTCTAAAACCCTAATTTCCCGTAGTAGTGACAATCCAAAAATGAAAGTGCTCAGAATCTAATTATGTTTCGACATAAATATATGCCATATTGTTCATGATGTATCTCTGAAATTTTGGATCCCAAGGTCTAAAAATTCGGCTGGTGATAGACTGACCTATCATATTTTCGACACCACAGATCTGACCTAAATGGATTGTCTGAGAGAGAGATATTCCAAGTGTCGCAACGTGACCTGTTTATGGGGTGGAATAGTATAGCGAACTTGTACGGTTTTCCACGTGTCACTGTTTCAACTTCAACCTCTGAAAACCGGACTTGTAAAACTAAAGTCCATTCCCTAATTGTCACTTTTTACAGAATTCCATTTGGAGCTTCCTAGCCCGAGATATGACCTTTTTTCCTAGGTCACCTATTTAGGACTGCATTCTGGAAGAGGCAGAAACCCTGACTTGTACGGATCATATATAACAAAGTACAACGAATCTGAGGCTATCCTTCGGGCACTAGGTACACAGACATTTCATCTTCGACTTGTAGAAGTTTTAGATCCTGAAACTTCTCCAAAATGGATTTATAGCGAAAGTTCCATGATGACTTGTTTTTACTATACCAAGCCCTAGCTTCCAATTTGTCGCAAGTGCAACAAGTGTCATAAATGCCATACCATGCCTTCCTTGAGGCTAGCTATGATACCATGTTAATTTTTCAGCATTTAATTCAATCTGATCTTGGATTTTAACTGAGAGAACAACATGTACAACATATCAAACACAAGAGACAAGAGACACAAAGCATTTCACCGGGGAAAACCAAGAAGGTGAAAAACCCCACAACTTCCTCAGAGATAGAATAAGCATCAATACAAAGATCACAAATATCAAACCCCACAACAAGAGATATTATTCTAGCAACTGCTCCTCCTCCACTTGTGCGCACTCCTCCTCTCTCTCACTAATGCGAAGTGAGTGAGTGTGTTAATGAATAAATGAGAGAGTCACACTCTCTATTTATACTTTACTTCACTTGACTTTTAACTCTAACTAGGTTGGACCCAACTTAATCACTTAACATAATGCAAATTGGGCCGACCCCACTAGGGTGGTCTAATAACCCTTTGACCCACACAACTCATACAAGGCCGACCCCATCAAGGTGGTGTAATAACCCATCAAGTATAAGTTACGACACTTACAATATAACTTGTGAAACTTGCAAGTACAAATTACGATACTTCCAATCGGAGGAATATTACATCTCCGTTGGGGATACAATAAAGTACAAATGTAATACATACAATATACAAGTGAATATCTTCTGAAGTTACAAATACATCAACACTAGTTTGATGATGGCACCCTACTGAATATTAGCAGCTCAGAGTGTAGCAAGATCAGCCATCTAACCTATAGAGGGACTGATGTTAACTTCCATAATAGAGTGAAAGTAACTTCTTTCTTCTCTTCTCTATTCTCCCACTGTTGTAACATAAAACTAACCTGTGAGGCATTGTTATTTGAGAAGCAAGCAATTAATAAAAGGAGGAATGTTCTGAATGCTATATTTTGAGTTTTATGTGGAACATCTTATATCAGAGTTGTAATTAACATCATAACATAGTTTGTGGTTCTTTAAAGCAGTTTGTTATGTTAAAATGCAAGACTAGCTAGATTGATGTCAATTCTAGAATAGTTTCACCATGTTTACTTCCAAATCCATTCTAAGCACTCATTTTTCATTCTGTCAGTTGGAGAAGGTCATTGACTCAGTCTAGTATCCATATCAGTCCCTAATTCAAGAATTTGGAAGCCTTTAACCCCTGTTTGGGAAGCTTAGAAAATTACTAGCTCAACAATCCCAGATGAGCTCTTGAACCCCAATTCTTACTAAAGTATCCCAAGTCTATTCAAATAATTTACTGCACATCACCAGCACTTATGTGACTGATATAACCTCTTCCATTAACTCCCAGGATCCCCACCTGTCTGCTATGCATATGCCAGCTGCCCAGGAATCCTCGAAGTAAGCATAGACTTGCTCTATGCTGAAAAGTGAATGGTTCTGGTACATGGTGTATTGGACATCTCTGATATGACATCTTGACCTGCTGATGCACCTCAGTCCATACATTTTCCATAATTTAATTTTCATCCTACCATCCTCATATCTTACCTCAGTCCCCATCACTTACTTTCTGCTCTACTCAGAAAATTTGTCAAAAATTTAACTAGTGAACTTTATCAAAAATTTGAAGTTAGAGATAATATCTTGGTTGAATCTTCCCAACGATATTACATTGGTATGTTGATGTATATGTAACTTTGGAATGTATTTCACATATATGTGTATTGTATTCCTATAGAGATGTTATTATTCCTCTATACCCAAGTGTCGTTATTTATATTGTAAGTGTCGTAACTTATACTTGATGGGTTATTAGACCACCTCGTTTGGGGTCGGCCCTGTATAAGTCATGTGGGTCAAAGGGTTATTAGACCACCCTATTGGGGGTCGACCATGTGGGTCAAAGGGTTATTAGACCACCCTATTGGGGGTCGGCCCAGTCAGCATTATGTTATGTGGTTAAGTTCGATCCTACATGAGTTAGGTAAAAAGGCAAGTCAAGTCAAGTATAAATAGAGTGCGGGAAGCACTCTATTTGCTCACTCACTTCTCACTCATGCACTCAAGGAGGAGTGGCGCACTTATGGAGGAGGAGGATCTGCTGCTAGGTTATGTCTATCTCTCATGCTTGGTTGTATCATTGCTCTATCTATCTCTGAGGAAGTTATTGGGGTTTTTCACCTTTATGGTTTTCCCCAAGTAAATCTTTGTGTCTCTTGTGTGCTTGCATTATTGTATCCATGATTGATATGCTATAGATATGCTATACATGTTGTTCTCTCAGTTAAGATCCTAGATCAGATTGAAGTAAATTCTGAAAATTTAACATGGTATCAGAGCTGGCCTGAAAGAAGGCATGATATGGCATTTATGACACTTGTTGCACTTACGATGCTAGGGCTTGATATAGAAAAAACCAGTCATCGTAGCACTTTCGCTATAAATCTGTTTTGGCGAAGTTTTCGGATCTGGAATTGTTACAGAACGAAGCTAAGATCCACATGTACCTTGTTTCCAAAGGAAAACCTCTAATTCGTTGTACTTTGTGATTTATGATATGTACAATATAGGGTTTCTGCCTCTTCCAGATCTGAGTCAAAATCAGGTGACCTTGGGAAAAAGGTCATAACTTGGGCTAGGAAGCTCCAAATAAAATTTCGTAAAAAGTGACATGTATTAAACGAACTGTACTATCTCAAAAACATTTTGCAAAGGCCGAAGTTGAACCAGTGACACGTGGTGTGCCGTACAAGTTCACTCTCCTGTATTATCCCATAAACAGGTCACGTTGCGACACTTGGCATCACTCTCTCTCGGAGAGTCCAATTGAGGTCAGACCTATCAGGATGGAAATATAACAAGCCAATATATCTCAGAAAACGTTTTTAGAGGCCTAAGTTCAAACAATGAGACGTAGCACGCCGTACAAGTTCGCTCTCCTGTTTTATCCCAAAACAGGTCACGTTGCGACATTTGGCATAACTCTCTCTAAGAGAATCCAATTGAGGTCAGACCTGTCAAAATGGAAAGATAACAAGTCAGGCTATCTCAGGAAACTTTTTCAGACCCTTTGGATTGAAAAGTTCATAGGTACACCAGAAAAAATCAGGTACATATTTCTGTCAATACATAATTATTTTTGAGTACCTTCATTCATGGCTTCCGGAATTTAGGGCTTCATAGAAAGTTGGAATTTTTGTAATCAGAGACCACAGCTGGATTCTACTCATCAAAATAAAAATTTAGAGACCAAGATCAGAATTTTTGGTTGGGCAGAAGACCGGGCTTGATCAAACCCTAGTTTGGGACTTTGATCAGAAAAGTGGAAAATTAGGGCTTCTGTAAAAATGAGAATTTTTTTTAAATCTATGACCACGGCTGGAAGCTCCTCAGAAAAATAGAAGCTTAGAGCTTTGGATCAAGCATTTTGATTGGGCAGAAGATTGGGCTTCATCAAACCCCAGTTCAGGGTCACGTCCATTGAATCCGGAAGTTTCAAAGGAAAAATTGAGGAGTGAAACTTTGCAGTTTTCAAATTCTGAATATACCAGCTTGATCAACTCATCAAGGCGCATATTTCTATCCTTTCAGAAGGTTGAAAATTCAAAGTTTGAATTTTTGGGGTTTCTCTGACAAACCCATATCCAGCTCCAGGTCCAGTTCTTGCAAATCAAGTGGATAGGGTTAATCCTAGAAGAAGATGGATTGGTCACCTGCCTAAGTGAAGGAGTTCCTGTTTCAGAGGGAGATGAGGCTAAGGCTTTACATGAGGAGATTACAAGCGATCTCGACAGGTATGACTCATCGAGGTATGTTTTGAGATTCGTTCATGATTAAGTTTATGGTATGCTTGTCTTCATGTTATTACGGTTAGTACAATCTTGATTTTAGATTTGTTGTATCACTTTAACAAAATTATGAATGCATGATAGAAGATATTCATTGGTTAGGGTGTTGACACTTATGATTGTACTAATGCATTATGGTGTTGTATGAGGTTTATGTTGTCTACTAACATGAAAGGTACACCAAGAAAGACAAATCATGTTCCAGTTCAAGAACATATGATCATGATGACATGAGGATAAAGACTCATCCATTGTCATGGATCACATAGAAAATCTACTTTCGAGGTATGTATAACTTGTTTCTACAATGGTCAACTTATGAGACATGCAGGTTACTAGCACAAGTCACTGAAGAGAACCAGAAGACATTATGTGGGTATGTTAGACATAAATAGCTAGCATGCTATTCCAGGTATGTTTTTCCTATATCAAGCTAGAATCCTACCTTGTGTTAGGATCTTATACTGTTGTTGATAATAATTATTCATGAAGTCATAGGTTTGAATAATCATGGTTTTATGCACATTATATCTCTTATCTTAATTGATGATTCAACTAACCCGAAGAGTCATAGGTTTGAGTAATTATAGGTTTAGACATGTTATGCTTCTTATGATTTGACTAACCATAAGAATCCTACATAAACCTTGAATGCTAATGCTTATTATTTATGTTTGAAATGATCATGACTATACATGCTTGAAATTATTGTGTTTTAATAGTATACTAATGAATGTATGATTTTATATGAGATCACAAGGATAACACAATCATGATACTAATAAGCATGCATAGGGACCAAGGATGAATATGAGTTCGAGAACAGGTAATTCAGGAAGCAAAGATCAAGAGGGAGTACACTCCAGTGGTTTATGCAAGGATGCAAATATTCAGAGGGAGTTGACCATCTCTCTACATTCCACAATAGAAAGGTGTAGAAGAAGCTACTTCAGATTAGGACTCCAGCAGCTCCTGCAAGGAAGCAAAGACTCAGAGGGAGTCCACCCAACGAACAAACAAAGATAAGTATTTTAATTATCATTACATGCATATTTGTTTGTTTAAATAAAATTGTTCAATGATGTATATGCTCATGTTCCTAGACTTAGGATAGGTATTGTGCATATTAGAATAGTTGCATTGATGAACATTATACTACTAATATACATGGGTAAGTGGCCTATGGCACTGTACAACATTCCATTGCTACTTATCTAGAATGAAACCCCTTTGCTGACGTGTTGGGAGTTGTGCACACTATTAACAATATTCTGGTAGAGATTGGAAGGCATCTAGAAAGTTACGGGATATGGATAAATGTTGTATTGAAGCATTGGCTAAGATAATTGCATGACTGTATGACATATTTATTTATGTGTAAGAATTTGTTCTGAAAACTATGAGATGTTTTCTAATCATGCAATTTAACTTGTTGTGTAGGAAAGATCATATGCCATCTCCTACAAAAGAAGAACTACAACATTTGTTCCAGCAACAAAGATATCTATTGAAGATATTGAAGATATTGAAGTTCCCAGGATCTGGGATGAAGAAATGGAATGCCATGATCCGTCGATCATGAAGAATGATGTTTGGGATGTAGTCCCAAGACGTGAAGGGAAGTTTGTTATGACATCCAAATGGAACTATCAGATCAAGCATGTTGCAGATGGCAGCATTGAGAAATATAAAAGTAATGAAATAGAAGATGCACCAGATGGATTTCAAGACAGCATGGTGTAGTCATATATGTGTGCAGAACTTGGTATGGTAGGATAGACAGGTTTCTATCCAGTTTGGGCTTTACCAAGAGTAAAGCGGACTCCAACCTTTACTACAAGGTTGAGGAAGGCAATCCAGTGATACTACTTTTGTATGCAGATAACCTGTTTGTTACAGATGAAGATAGACTGATTTCTGACATGCAGCGGAAGCTTACTGTCGAGTTCAAGATGAAGAACTTGGGGATGATGCACTATTTGTTTTTGACATGGAGGTGTGGCAGAGTGATGGAATCTTCCTTGGACAAGGGAAGTATGCAGTAGAGATCCTGAAGAGGTTCGGGGTGATGAACTGCAAGGCTATGGCCACACCTATGGCATCGAATATGAAGCTTCTATGTGATGCTTCATCTGAGCTGGTTGATGTCTCTATGTATCGTCAGATGATTGGGTCATTGATGTACCTGACGAACACAAGACTAGACATTTGCTTTGCTGTGAACACATTGAGCCAGTTCCTGACGGATCCGAGGAGTGTTCACCTGGTTGCTGTAAAGCATGTTCTGAGGTACCTGAAGGGTACAGTGGATTATGGGCTCAAGTATGAAGCGAATCAAAAGTTTAACGTGCAGGGTTATGTTGATTCAGATTGGGCTGGCAGTGCTACAGATAGGAAGAGCACATCTGGGTGTTGCTTCAGTATGGGATCAGTTGTGATCTCTTGGTTCAACAGGAAGCAGTCCTGCGTAGCACTGAGTATAGTTGAGGCTAAGTATGTTGCAGCCTGTTCAGCTAGTTGTGAGGCATTATGGCTATGGAAGCTACTGTCTGATTTATTTGATCTCCCGTTGGATGCTACTGGTATCTTCTGTGATAACCAGAGTTGTGTGAAGCTGTCCGAGAACCCAGTGTTTCATGACAGGTCGAAACACATAGAGATCAAATATCACTATATCAGGGATATGGTCCAGAGAGGAGCTGTGAAGCTCCTGTATGTTGCGATGGACGAGCAGATTGCAGATGTGCTGATGAAGCCACTAGCCAGGGTGAAGTTCGAGTACTTCAGAGAGAGGCTTGGCGTGATTCAGATCGAGGATACTTCGAGGAAGAAGTGATGGACACATTTGCTGAAGCCATTCCAAGCATGTTGGAAGGGGGATCCTTCACATGGCTGTGGATGTAAGCGCTGGATGATGAGCATCAGGATGATGTTCTGGTTTCTGCTTAGATATGATCAGTTGGATCATTATATGTATGTATGTATGCATCATGTTGGATGCTGGATATGATCAGTTGGATCATTTATATGTATGTACGCATCATGTTGGATGCTGGATATGATCGGTTGGATCATGTGTATGTATTTTGTATGAATGCATCATGTTGGATGCTGGATATGATCAGTTGGATCATTTGTATGTATGTACGCATCATGTTGGATGCTGGATATGATCAGTTGGATCATGTGTATGTATTTTGTATGAACGCATCATGTTGGATGCTGATGGATACATTGTGTGGATCATGTATCTTTGTATGATCAGGTAGATCATGGATGCTGATGGATACATTGTGTGGATCATGTATCTTTGTATGATCAGGTAGATCATGGATGCTGATGAATACATTGTGTGGATCATGTATCTTTGTATGATCAGGTAGATCATGGATGCTGATGGATACATTGTGTGGATTATGTATCTTTGTATGATCAGGTAGATGGATACATTGTGTGGATCATGTATCTATGTGTGCATCAGATGGATGCATTGTATGATCAGGATGATCGTGGATGACGAGCTTCTCCAGATGACATGCAGTAGGATGTTGCAGTGATGATGATGAGTATCAGATGATACTTTGTGGCCGTGGATCAGGTTGTGCAGGAAAGCATGTAATTTGTGCCCTGGGAGATTTGCAGATGGTCTTTCGAGGTTTTTCCTATGGCATGTAATTCGGTTCCCTGGGACATCTGGCAAATGCTCTTGCGAGGTTTTGCTTGGAAGGACATGTAATTTGTGCCCTGGGAGATCTGCAGATAGTCTTTCGAGGTTTTGCCTATGGCATGTAATTCGGTGCCCTGGGATATCTGGTAGATGCTCTTGCGAGGTTTTGTCCTATGGCATGTAATTTGCTCCTAGGAGATCTGGACAGGATGAAAAAGGCCTCAGATGCTTCAGCCAGGTTTTTCCATGACCACATGTAATTTGCTCCTGGGAGATCTGGACAGGATGAAAAAGGCCTCAGATGCTTCAGCCAGGTTTTGTGGTGAGATCACATGTATGTAACTTCGGAATGTATTTCACATATATGTATATTGTATTCCTATAGAGATGTTATTATTCCTCTATACGGAAGTGTCGTTATTTATATTGTAAGTGTCATAACTTATACTTGATGGGTTATTAGACCACCCTATTAGGGGTCGGCCCAGTCAGCATTATGTTATGTGGTTAAGTTCGAGCCTACATGAGTTAGGTAAAAAGGAAAGTCAAGTCAAGTATAAATAGAGTGTGGGAGGCACTCTATTTTCTCACTCACTTTTCACGCATGCACTCAAGGAGGAGTGGCGCACTTATGGAGGAGGAGGATCTGCTGCTAGGTTTATGTCTATCTCTCATGGTTGGTTGTATCATTGCTCTATCTATCTCTGAGGAAGTTATTGGGGTTTTTCACCTTTATGGTTTTCCCCAAGTAAATCTTTGTGTCTCTTGTGTGCTTGCATTATTGTCTCCATGATTGATATGCTATAGATATGCTGTACATGTTGTTCTCTCAGTTAAGATCCTAGATCAGATTGAAGTAAATTCTGAAAATTTAACATGGTATCATAGCATGTTCCTCTGAACTTGATCTTGTTTTGGTGATGAGCTCAAGAAAAACCCCTAGCACTAAAGGAAAGAACCCCAGAGGCACTAGGGAAGAAGAGGTAGATTCTACAGAAGGAGAGATACAAGGGAATAGAGACATGTCTGATCATGAAGCTAATGATGAGTTTAGACAAATGGTTATTAAAATGGTTAGAGATATATATAATCTAGCTCATACTATGGCACATAATGGTTAAGAAACTAAAGAACTCCTTAGTAGATAGTTTGCACACAAAGAGGCAGAAGGCAGTGCTAGTGGTTCCCACCATAGTGAAAAGAAGACATTTGCAGAAACCATTTTTTCAAAGATTGGTCCACACAATAAGCCTAGAGACTTTAAAATGGATTTGAAATATTAGCCTCGGAATACCATTCCTAGCTTTGCTGAGGAAAATAAAGAAGTACCCGGTGCACCTGTAGCTACCTATGAGGAAAGGCATGCAGTATATCTGACCTTGAGTGACGAGTGTAGAAGAGATCTCACTTTCAAAGATTTTTTCTGGGATTTACCTAAAAAATCAGCCAAGGGGATATAATAGGCAGCCAACAAACAATTTTGAGTTGAGGAATGTTGCAGGTAAGGTCTAGTTACCTTACTTTGAAGGGACTACAAAATGCAATGCTAGTTCCTGGGTGCAAAAACTACACATATATTTTCAGCTGCATCCCATGGCAAAAAAGGATGCCATCAAGATGGTAGTTTTGCATTTGGATGGAGAGGATAGTGATTGGTGGTTCCATGGCATGAGAAACTTGGGACATGATTTAGTTGAGTCTTATGAATATTTCACCAGGAGATTGGTGGAAAGACTTGATAGGAGGGATCCTAAGCTATCTTTCCGTGAGTTGGCACATTTAAAACAAATCAGTGTTGATGTATATGTAACTTCAGAATGTATTTCATATATGTATATTGTACTCGTATAGAGATGGTAATATTCCTCTATACGGAAGTGTTTGTATTCCTATAGAGATGTTATTATTCCTCTATACGGAAGTGTCGTCATTTATATTGTAAGTGTCGTAACTTATACTTGATGGGTTATTAGACCACCTTGTTGGGATCGGCCCTGTATAAGTCATGTGGGTCAAAAGGTTATTAGACCACCCTATTGGGGGTCGGCCATGTGGGTCAAAGGGTTATTAGACCACCCTATCGAGTGTCGGCCCAGTCAGTATTGTGTTATGTGGTTAAGTTGAGGCCAACCTAGTAAAGGTTATTAGGCAAGTCAAGTCAAGTATAAATAGAGTGCGGGAGGCACTCTATTTCATCATTCTATTCTCACACACTCTTTGGAGAGTGGCACACTTGTGGAGGAGGAGAAGCTGCTACTAGGAGATTTCTATCTCTTATGCTTGGGTTGTTACATTGCTCTATCTATATCTGAGGAAGTTATTGGGGTTTTTCACCTTTATGGTTTTCCCCAAGTAAAATCTATGTCTCTTGTGTGCTTGCATTATTGTGTCCATGATTGATTTGCTGTAGATATACTGTACATGTTGTTCTCTCAGTTAAGATACTAGATCAGATTGAAGTAAATTCTGAAAAATTAACATGGTATCAGAGCTAGCCTGAAAGAAGGCATGGTATGGCATGTATGGCACTTGTTGCACTTGCGATGCTAGGGCTTGATATAGCAAAAAACCAGTCATCGTAGCACTTTATTTATAAATCCATTTTGGAGAATTTTTCAGATATGAAACCCTTACAAGTCGAATATCAGATCACCATCTACCTTGTTTCCAAAGGACAACTTCTAATTAGTTGTACTTTGTGTTTTATGATCTATACAATCTAGGGTTTCTGCCTCTTCCAAATCTGAGTCATAAACAAGTGACCTAGGAAAAAAGGTCATAAACTGGGATAGGAAGATCCAAATGAAATTTCGTAATAAGTGACAGGTACTTCACAGACTTTACTTTCTCAGGTAACTTTGTTAGAGGACGAAACTGAACCAGTGACATGTGGCACTCCGTACCAGTTCGCTCTCCTATTTTATCCCATAAAAAGGTCACATTGCGACACTTGGAATAACTCTCTCTCAGATAATCCATTTGAGGTCAGACCTATGGGGTTGGAAAAGATGACAGGTCTGGCTACCACAGGAAACATTTACAGGCCATGTGGATTGGAAAGTTCAGAGTTACACCAGAAACAATAAGGTGCATATTTCTGCAAAACAGAATTGGATTTTGAGCACCTTCATTCATGGCTCCGGGAATTAGGGTTTCGAAGAAAGTTGGTATTTTTGTAATCGAAGACCACGAATGAATGATACTCATCAAAATCAAAATTTAGAGACCAAGATCAAATTTTTTGGTTGGGTAGAAGGTCGAGATTGATCAAACCCTAGTTCGGGACTTTGATCGAAAAAGTGGAAAATTAGGGCTTCTACAAAAGTTGGAATTTTTGAAGTCTGTGACCACGGCTGGAAGCTCCTCAGAAAAATCGAAGTTTAGAGCTTTGGGTTGAACATTTTGGTTGGGAAAAAGGGTGGGCTTTATCAAACCCTAGTTCAAGATCCTGTCCAGAAGATCCGGAAGTCTCAAAGGCAATTTTGAGTGGTAAAACTTTGCAGTTTTCAAATTCTGAGTATACTAGGTTGATCAGCTCATCAAGGTGCATCTTTCTATCCTTTCAGAAGTTTGAAATTCAAGTTTGAATTTTTAGGTTTTCCCTGACAAACCCCAATCCAGCTCCAGATCTAGTTTCTGCACATCAAGTGGATTGGGTTAATCCTAGAAGAAAATGGATTGGTCACCTACATAAGTGAAGAATTTCCTGTTTCAAAGGGAGATGAGGCTAAGGCCTTACATAAGAAGATTACAAGCAATCTCGACAAGTATGACTTACAGGTATGTTTCGAATTTTGTTCATGGTTAAGTTTATGATATGTTTGTCTTCATATCATTACGGTTAGTATAATCTTGATTAATTAGTAGACTTGTCGTATCACCTTAATAAAATAATGAATACATGATAGAAGATATTCATTGATTAAGGTTTTGACACTTATGATTGTACTAATGCATTGTGATGTTGTATGAGGTTTATGTTGTTCGCTAACATGAAAGGTACACCAAGAAAGACAAATCATGTTCTACTTCAAGAACATATGATCATGGTGACATGAAGACAAAGATTCATCCATTGTCATGGATCACATAGAAGATCTACTTACGAGGTATGTATAACTTGGTTAACTTATGAGACATGCAGGTTACTAGCACAAGTCATTGAAGAGAACCAGAAGACATCATGCGGGTATGTTAGACATAACTAGCTAACATAGTAATCCAAGTATGTTTTTCCTATATCAAGTTAGAATATCACCTTGTGTTAGGATCCCTTATATAAGTATACTTGGTATGATTGGTTATGTTTATTCATAAAGTTATAAATGTAAGAAATCAAGGGTTTATGCATATTATGTCTCTTATCTTGATTGATGATTTGACTAACCAGAAGAGTCCTATGATCAAATAAGAATATGCATGAGTAAAAGAAGTCTTCCCTGAAACCTTGAATACTAATGTTTATTATTTGTGTTTGAAATGATCATGACTATACATGTTTAAGATTATACTAATGAATGTGTGATTATGTATGAGACCTCGAGGATAACACAATGATGATACTAATAAGCATGCATAGTGATTAAGGATGGATATAAGTTCAAGGACAGGTAATCCAGGAAGCAAAGATCAAGAGGGAGCACACTTCAATGGTTTCTACAAGGATGCATATATTTAGAGGGAGTTGACCACTTCTCACAATCCACATCAAAATGGAGTTACAGAAAGGAAGCAAAGACTGAGAGGGAGTCAACCCTACAACCAAAAAAAGATAAGTATTTTAATTGTCATTTCTTGCATATTTCTTTGTTTAAATAATATTGTTCAATGATGTATATGGTTATGTTCCTAGACTTAGGGTGTGTATTATGCATATTAGAATAATTGCATTAATGAACAGTATACTACTAATTTGCATATGATTGGTAAGTGGCCTATGGCACTGTACAACATTCCATTGCTACTTATCTAGAATGAAACCTCTTTGCTGACGTATTGGGATTTGTGCACACTCTTAACAATGTTCTGGTAGAGATTGGAAGGCATCTAGAAAGTTACAGGATATGGATAAATGTTGTATTGAAGCACTGGATAAAGATAATTGCATGATTGTGTGACATATTTCTTCAAACGTAAGAATTTGTTCTGAAATGTATGATATGTTTCTACTCATGCAATTTAACTTGTTTTGGAGGAAAGATCGTATACCATCACCTACAAAAGAAGGACTACAACATTTGTTCAGCAACAAAGTTATCTATTGAAAATATTGAAGATATTGAAGTTCCCAGGATCTGGGAAGAATGCCATGATCAAGGAGTACCAGTCGATCATGAAGATGTTTGGGATGCAGTCCCAATACCTGAAGAGAAATCTGTAGTGACTTCCAAGTGGATCTACAAGATCAAGCATGTTGCCGATGCCAGCATAAAGAAATACAAAGAAAGATTTGTAGCTCATGGAAAGAAGGAATAGACTATGAAGAATCTTTTGATCCTGTAACCAGGTACACTTCCATTAGATCTGTACTTGCTCTGGCTATCGTGATGAAATGGAAGATACACCAGATGGATGTCAAGACAGCCTTCTTGAATGGTGTAGTCGAAGAGAAAGTGTATGTGGAGCAGCCACTTGGTTTTGAGACACATGATAGAAAGTCATATGTATGCACGTTAAAGAAAGACTTGTATGGCTCGAAGCAAGCTCCTAAGACTTGGTATGGTAGGATAAACAGCTTTCTATCCAGTTTGGGATTTACCAAGAGAAAAGAGGATTCCAAACATTACTAGAAGGTTGAGGAAGGAAATCCAGTGATACTACTTTGGTGTGTGGATGACTTGTTTGTTACAGGTGATGATAGATTGATTGCAGACACGAAGAGGAATCTTGCTGCCGAGTTCGAGATGAAGGACTTGGGGATGATGCACTATTTTCTGGGCATGGAGGTGTGGCAGAGTGCAGATGGAATCTTCCTTGGACAAGGGAAGTATGTAGTAGAGATCCTGAAGAGGTTTGGGATGATGGACTACAAGGCCATGGACACACCTATGGAATCGAACCTGAAGTTGATGTGTGATGCTTCATCTGATCTGGTTGATGTTATTGTGTATCGTCAGATGAATGGGTCCTTGATGTACCTGATGAACACGAGACCAGATATCTACTTTGTGGTGAAAACATTGAGCCAGTTCCTAACAAATCCTAGAGGTGTTCACTTGGTTGCTGTAAAACATATTCTGAGGTACCTGAAGGGTACGGTTGACTATGGGCTCAAGTATGATGCGAATCAAAAGTTTAACCTGCAGGGTTATGTTGATTCAGATTCGGCATGTAGTGCTGCAGATAGGAAGAGCACTTCTGGGTTCTGCTTCAGTATGGGATCAGGTGTGATCTCTTGGTTTAGCAGGAAGCAGTCCTGCATAGCACTGAGTACAACCGAAGCAGAGTATGTTGCAACTTGTTCGGCTAGTTGTTGTAAAATTAGTCGCAGCGGATCTAATGAACAAGTAAATCAATCACAACAGATGAATATAGAAAATATGGTGTAAAACTGTGTAAAACATGCATCAGTGCTCAATATCCCAGTAAGGGTGAATGATTACAATAGAATACAATAAAAATGACTGAGCAATTCGAATTGACTAAGAAGGTCATTCGAATCACTGAATGGAGTAGCTTGACCCCAACTAGGAGTCCTCATCATCAATCGGTGGTGGTCATCAATGCACAAGAACCAGTCATCTAGGTGTCAATCTGAGTCTAACTAAGTGTAACAAGTGTAACTGAAGTTTGTAGCACTGATTAAGGGAAGGAGGATCAGTGGGGGGCGCATGGGAGGCTAACTGAAGTTAGAACAAGTCATCTAGTCAATATGGAGGTCCAACAGAAGTGAAACAGTCAGTCGGGAGTGAAACTAGCCTCAAATCAGGGAGAATCGGAGCTAACTGAGTGTAACTGAAGTGGAACTACAGTGGTAGGTGAAGAAGTGCACCCTTCTCTGGCAGTAGGTGAGAAGTGGGTGCCTTTCAGACTAGGAGGGCTAAAAATCTGAAGTAAGTGGCTCCCAAGTGCTAGAATAAGGTGGCTAAGGTGCTGGAGGCATCAACCTGGTGACTGGGATGCATGCAAACCCTATAATTTGCATGCAAACCCTAATTGCATGCAAGATCCTGAAAAAGATGATGTGGATATCCGAACACCCCCCCTCAAGCTAGACTATGATGTGCAAAAAATAATGTGGGGCCCTGGTAACTAAGACCAAAGGTCACCCCAATACAATAATCCAAAAAATGCTGAAAATAAACTAAGTGAGGAAAGAGGGAAAACCTAGTGGGAAGAAAGCCCCCCCTCAAGCTAAAGCAAAATAATGGATCAATCTATCTCCACCATGATGGAACTCACCCCCAACAGTGAACGGAGGTAAGAGAACTTCTTCTCAGTGAAGCTCTTGGTGAAGATGTCTGCAATTTGCTCATCAGTAGGGCAATATTGCAGAATGATGGTGCGGTCATGCACCAACTGTCGAATGTAATGCATATGAATCTCAATGTGTTTGGTCCTATGCCGCTGAACTGGATCTGTGGAGATCTTGATAGCACTTTGATTGTCACAAAATAGGACAGTCGAAGTAGTGCCACCAA